>OY856409.1:715375113-715377613 GCA_963693085.1 Alisma plantago-aquatica | reverse complement strand
TTTTGATCAACTCACGTCTCTCTCCAGTGACGTTCGCACTGAAGGACACCTCTGTCTTCTCATAATTGATTTTCTGCCCAGATGCCCTCTCATATTGGCTGAAAATATCAGCTAAAGCGGAGCATTCTTCTGAGGTAGCCCTTGTGAACACAATGCTATCGTCTGCAAAAAAGAGGTGAGTGACCCGTGGTGCCCGTCTGCAAATTCTCGTCCCATGGATTTTGTGTGCCTGTGCTGCTTTAGACAAAGAAAAGGACAGTGCTTCAGCGCAAAAAAGAAAAAGGTAGGGGGATAAAGGATCACCTTGGTGAAGACCTCGAGATGGATTTGAAGATCCCCTCCTGCTGCCATTGATGATGAACTTGTGGGAAACGCTAGTAACGCACTCCATCACTTTGGACCTCCAGATATCCGACACTCCCATCCTCCTCATGACCTTATCCAAAAAACTCCACTCGACCCTATCATACGCCTTGCTCATATCCAACTTAAGAGCCATCAACCCTTCTTTCCCCTTCTTCCGATGCTTCATGGTGTTAAAGGTTTCATAAGCTACCAGGGCATTGTCCGTGATCATCCTTCCTCCTATAAAAGCGCTTTGATTCTCAGAAATCATGTCATGCAACCACGGCTTGATTCTATTTGCTAGAACCTTAGTGATGATTTTGTAAGATACATTGCAAAGGCTAATTGGTCGATACTCCGATAACCGTACCGGGCTGTTTGTCTTAGGAATGAGCACAATATCCGTCTTATTAACATCCGATAAACTCACCTCCCCTGCCCACCATTTAGAGATAAAGGATAACAGGCTGTTTTTAACAATCTTCCAGAATTTCTGATAAAAAATAGCTTTCATTCCGTCCGGGCCCGGGGCCTTGTTGGGGTGCATTTGTTGTAGCGCCTTCCATACCTCCGCCTCTGTGGGAATACACTCTAAATCTGGAAGAGCGGCCTTCGGCACCACTCGTGGAAGCCCCTCTAAAAACTCGTCCATCCCTGAAGGGTTTGAGCTAGTAAAGAGGGAGTTGAAATAGTTTGAAATAATTTCAGCAATAGCCTCCGGCTCCGTGTGCCAACTGCCATCGTCCTTAAAGAGACCACCTATGGTATTCCTTCGCTTTCTTTGGCTGGCCTTATGATGGAAGTATTTAGAATTCTTGTCCCCATCTTTCATTTCATTTGTTCTGGCTCTGGCGAACCAATAGCTCTCCTCCAACCGTTGAAGTTCATGCAATTCTTTGGCTAGCGCCTCACATTCCTGTAACATGTCATGAGAGGGTGGTCGGTTTTGAACTTTGGTGAGCCTCTTTTCAGTCTTTAGGATCCTCCTTTTTATATTACCGAATTTTTCTGCCGCCCAACCTGCCAACTTTTCCGCACATATCATTGTCTGCCCTGGGAGACCCTCCGCTTGATTGCTGTCCCATGCCTGTGTGACCACCTCCTTGCACTCCGGTGAAGAAAGCCAGAAGGTTTCAAACCTAAAACGTTTCCCCAGCTGGCTCTCCCCCTGTTTTCTGCGTTCCGCCCACAAAAGAATTTGCCCATGATCGGAATTATGAATGGGAAAGTTTGTCACTTTTCTGATATTGAAGATGTCACACCATTTCCTATCCGCCAAGAATCTGTCCAATCTTTCCATAATAAGATTGTCTGCATGCAAGCCACGTTTCCACGTGAACTTATTCCCAGAAGAACCCAAATCCATCAGCTGGCACCTGTCAATAGCCTCCCTGAAATTGCGCATCTGCCATTCCCTCCTTGGTTGCCCTCCTTTCTTCTCCATGTGAGACAAGATTTCATTGAAGTCCCCACCTAGCACAATGGGCCATCTAGCCTGGTCACAGATGTCCTCCATCAGCTGCCACGTACAATGGCGTTCATTTGTATCTGCCCAACCATAGATGCCGACAAAGTAGAAACACTCTGGACTGCCCTCCACTCCCACCACCACACTGATGTGGTGATCTGAAAAGGACTTCACCTCCACCTAATCCCCCCTCCACCACAGACCCAGACCCCCCCCCCTTCCTCTACTATCAACTCCAAACCCCGAGTTGTACCCACACTTCCTCCTCACCGCCTCCTGATTACTAGCTCTACACATAGTCTCCATTACAAAGACTACATCGGGCATCTCTCTCCAACACCTCCTCCTGAGAGAGTTTACCGTCCCGGGCCTGCCCAAGCGCTGGACGTTCTAGCATAAAGTTTTCATTGCCCTTCACGGGCCTGGTCATCCCCAGTGCCCGCTACTGAAAGAATTAGAGGTGTTTCCTGAGCCTCCCTCCTCAAACGCTTGCCCCCTATTCCCCATTCTCCTTCTGCCTCCTCCTGCGGTTCCTCAGCCCCCATCCTTCCCCTTTTCCCCCCGACATACCCTGCAGATCTGGCCTTGCCTTCCTCCTCCTGTACCCCCTGACGTGAACCCAACCTTGTATACCTTCTCACTCTCCTTCCCTTTCCCCCTATGTTCGTCCGTTGTCTTCCTTGTATC
>OY856409.1:714985113-715370113 GCA_963693085.1 Alisma plantago-aquatica | reverse complement strand
TAGTACTATTTTATTTCATGGATGATGGCTTTAATGCTTGATGTGCTCTTATTTTGTCTCTACAACAACACTTATCTTCTGTTTCCAACTATTTTCTTTTAATTGTCTCCTTTTTACCCACCCTCTTCCAGCTCTACGTACACATAGACTTAACTTCCTCAACACTTGTGTTGCCCCCACATATCCTACATGTCTATTGTTAATTGGATCTCTAACCAGATCTACTTTTTGACCTAATCCAAACCGTGGGAGTGAAGCCCCCACACCCCCTTATATTTATCGGCCTAAGGGCAGGAAAAATCTGCCTTTTTAGGTCGGACAAATATCCATTTATTTATCTGTTGGGATGTGTAATCGGGTCTATAGTACATTGACTTGCATTATTGGTTACCCTCTACATATTTCCCTACATAATCATTACCTCTAACATTATTTATGACTCTATACCCCAATCACTCTTGATTTGTTTTTGTGGTTGAGTGAGAAGGAGAATACATGAAGATGAGTAGAGGGAAGAGATGAGATGGCGGAGAGGAGATGAAGAGAGGAAGAAACCTCGACATATCTTCCTGCTGTTGTATATATATCATGGATCATTCTCCTACTGCTATTATTTGTTCATTATATGGAGAGTTTTTGGAGCGTATTCATTGTCGTGTGCTGCTATAGATTTATCTAGTTCTCCTATGCTATTGTTTTTGGATAACAAATAGCATTGCATAACACAATAAAACATATATACTAATAAACAAATAGCATAGCATAACACAATAAAGCTTATATAATAATAAAAAAATAGCATAGCATAACACAGTAAAGCATATATACTAATAATAAAGTTGTGACTGTTGAGAGTTATTTAGTTAGTGTTTTATTAGTAGTTTGTAATATGGGCCTAAGTGTTCTAGCCCATTAGGGTTGGTCTTATGTCTGTACGCTTCCCTGTCCTCCTATATATATGAGCATGGTTTCTCTTATCTAATACAACTAATAGCCGTCTTTTACTTTCTAAGATGGTATAAGAGCAACCGTCCTAGGGACCAAAACCCTACGTGAGAGTGAGGGAAAAGAAAGAACGCCCCTTGCGGGCGGCCGTCGCCCTTGGTGGTGCTTGGCTGCCAGCAGGGAATTCCTTCCCTAGTTCCCTATCTTCTGCCTCGTCCCTCTTCTCTCTTAGTACTGGCCACCGCCCTACTGCGGGCCTCTAGCCCAAGAAACCATCAGCCAGCCTTGCCGCCCACTGCGCTTGTCTCTCCTCCGCTGCCGCTACTGCCTACATGTTCATCTCCAGCGCCCAAGCCGCCCGCTCCCTGTGCCGCGCAACCGGGCCACCCGCCGCCCACTGCCATCATCCATCTGCTGCCTAGCCGCCGTTGATTGCTGCTAAGCCCAACCGCCTACCCCTGCGTTGCTGCTGCTCCATCCGCCACCGCCCCATGACCGCTGCTCACTGCTACCTTGCCGCCGCTGGTGGTCCTTTGTCCTGCTACCGCCGCAGTGTCGCACGCTGCCACACTGCTCCTTGCCACCAGCCCACCGCCGCCAACATTCCTTGTGCCGCACGCGCCATCCTGTGCCACACTTGTTGCGGATCCTAGCCGCCGATGGACCCTGAATGCATACCCGCTGCCGTCTACTTCTCTACTGCTGTTGTTGCTTGCCCTACAAAGGTTGTCGTGACCACTATTCTTTATCGCTGCCCACTGCTACCCACTACTAGTCATCGCTACCAAACAACCCTACATATCTTTTTGAGTACCTCAACATATATTTCTTTTCTACTACCCCCATATACACTCTACATTTTGTGCTAATCAGATCCCATTTTTTGCCTAATCGGATTTTTCGCGGGGGCTCCGCCCCTGCACCCCCGGATTTGTTGCCCTAACGGGCCAAACAAATCCCCTTTTCGGGTCGACAAAAGATCCATTTATTTTTCTATCCGGATCTGCCTATTTGGGTTATTTTCTACCTTGACTCGTGTTATCGGTTACCTCCTCCACATATTTGCCTACATAAACCTTGCCTCTACCATTGTTTTGACTCTCCACGCCAACCACTCTTTGACTCCTAACGTGCTTGGCGTGAGGGGGAGAATAGAGGATGCAAAGTAGAGGGAAGAGATGAGATGGAGGAGAGATGAAGAGAAGAAGAAGAGTTTTATTTTGCTGTTCTATTAGACTTCATGCCACATTTACTGCTGATATATGATTTCTTCTGCTGCTATGTGATGTTTACTGCTGCTATTATTGCTTATTCATCATCTACCTCGACTACTTCTATGAAGTTACATATATTTGGACGTCGTTCTTACTACTTGTGCTATGGTTAGCACATCCTGTTTGCTGCTTTGTGCTTTTGCACTTTCTGCTGTCCGTGCTTTATTTGCACGTTGACATTCTTCTGTGGACCAGCACTCTCTGGACTCTGTGGACCAACACTATCTGGACTTTGACATCTGCTACCGTGATGAATACTTTATGAAGAGGGAAGATGATGAAGACATTTGTTGCTGACTTTACATGGAGCTTCGTCTACTGAAGTTATTTATTTGCTTGCTACTCTGCCTACCGGTCTTCTATCTGCCTACGTCGTCGACTTTTGCTGCTGTGCGCCAGCACTCTCTGGCATGTCTGTGCCTTGTTTGCACGTTGACTCTCTACTTCTGTGTGTCAACATTCTCTGGCTCGTCCGTGCCCTGTTTCGCACGTTGAACCGTCCGTACTTTATTTGTACGTTGACAACTACTGCTACTGTGATCTAGCACTCTCTGGGTTCTGCTACTTTGCCACTGTGACCCAACACTCTCTGGCTACTACGACGATAACTTTGATGAAGACCTTGCCCTGTTTCGCACGTTGAACCGTCCGTACTTTATTTGTACGTTGACAACTACTGCTACTGTGATCTAGCACTCTCTGGGTTCTGCTACTCTGCCACTGTGACCCAACACTCTCTGGCTACTACGACGATAACTTTGATGAAGACCTTGGTGAGCTATTTTATCTTTGCTCCAGATGATTGTGTTGCTGCTTATTTCTGCTCCAGATGATCGAGAAGCTTCTGCGACTTACCTGCTTGCTTTGAGTATCTACTTAAGGGGGAGTGTATGAGTTTTTGATTTTTTGAGTGCTTTAATGTAATATCGAGGGGGAGAAAAATTCTGTATGAGCTTGGTTTATCTTTTTTTATTTTGTTTCTTTGTTTTCTAGTTTGACTCTCTGTTTGCAAGCTGATTTGGGATTCTCCCAACTTCAGCTTGAGGGGGAGTGTTGAGAGTTATTTAGTTAGTGCTTTATTATTAGTTTGTAATATGGGCCTAAGTGTTTTGGTCCATTAGGGTTAGTCTTATGTTTGTACGCTTCCCTGTCCTCCTATATATAGGAGCAGGGTTTCTCTTATCTAATACAACAAATAGCCGTCTTTTACTTTCTAAGAGTGACATTGCTCTTCTCTTGTTATTTGTGATCTTTGTGCTATTGCGCAATCTACTGACTGTGCTTTATTTGCTTGTTGAATTGTCCGTGCTTTGTATGCACATCGACTACCACAATACCACTTGCTTGTGACCCAACACCCTTGGTATGTGACGTCTGCTACTGTGATGAAAATTATACGAAGAAAGAAGATGATGAAGGTTCTTGTTCATGACTTGCTTTTGTAGGTGCTACATATACGATAGAGCTTCACGATATCCTGATTCTACATTGCATTTTTGATGTCTTGTATCTGTTGCTTCGTCAGGTCATGAGTTATTCATGTTGGATGTCACCCCGGCTACTATTTGTATGTGCAACTGTTTTGCACATTGACTATTAGTGCTTCTTGTGTTCCAACGCTCTCTAGTCTTGTGTTCCCGCACTCTCTGGTCTTATGTTCCCGCTCTCTCTCGTCTATATGACGGTAGCAACTAAGATGAAGACCATAGCGCTTGCCTATTGTTGTTTACCATTGCTCTAGATGCCACTTCTTTTTGATCGAGAAACTCCACAATTTGATTGAGAAACTCTACCATCGACTACCTGCTTTCGTACCTACTATGGATTATCCGCTTGAGGTGGGAGTGTTTAGTGTTGAGTGCTTCACTGTAATATTGAGGGGGATTAATATTCCTTTGTGGGTTTGGATTATCTTTTTGTTCTAGTCTGTCTATTTGCAAGCTGACTTGGGATTCTCCCAAGCACCAGCTTTGAGGGGGAGTGTTAGAGAGTCTTATTATTTAGTTAATTGAGCTAATGGGTCTATTTGTAATATAGGCCCAATTGTGTCTTGGCCCATTAGGGTTTTGCTTGAGTCTATATATTTCCCCTTTACCCTATAATATGCGAGAGGGGGGTTGTCCTTCTATAAATAAAAAACATATAGGGGATTTTCCCCGTCATATCATTATCCACTAGATCGACTGTAGTCCACCTTCCTTTTGTGTTTAACTTTCTTTTTGGGTTTATGCATATCAATTAGAGGAAATAGTTTGTAAATGGAAATGAAAATGGTGTATCAATCTCATCTCAGATATGAGGTATAGTGGAAGGCAAGTGCATAATAAGCGAAGCATGACTTATTGTGTCGGGCCAATAACAGAATAGTACTACTAACAGAAGTAAATAGGCATTTTGCTGGTACTGCAATCTGATTGGCCCAGGAAATATTCTTATCCCTGTGGGCGTCAAAAGGGGTTAGCTGATCAAAGTAGCAAGTTGCATACAGACACCCCTTTCATGTAGGAAAGGCATCAAACTTATGGATCTGCACCTTACTTTCTGGAAAATTGGCTTTGAAATGCTACCAATTTCCCCCAGTTAAAATGCAAAAGGAAATGAAACAGATCCTTATGAGATTATTGTTAAATATTAGTGTAAAATAATATATTGTGCTTCCTATTTTTCCTTCAGCTTTATGTGGCAACTCTCTTTTTCATCTTATATAGATACATAGCTGCAATGTCCATACAGATTTCTTTTAATGCTTATTATAATATAATTCTACAAATAGTTTTTCTATACGGCATGCCAAATGGTGCATAGATTTCCAAGCTTTATGTGTGATATTCGAAAAATATTATGCCAATAAAACTATTCCAGTTCTCAGTATTAGATGTACTATGAGGAAAGACATGCTGAATGACTGATCATGCAGCATTGACTAGATATGTTTCCCAGTTGGCTGTTTTTGTAAACTAATTCATCTTTCTCTGCAATTTGAAAAATTCCTTATTTTGAATCAGATTCCTACTGGCACCAGCAGTCAACATAAAAAAAGAAGGCGACTTAAGAATGATGCTTCTGAGAAGACAAAGGTATTTTTGAGCTTAAATTTTCTGATATAATGCCACTAAAGGACTAATATTTTACAAATATAGACTTTCGCAGCCATCCCATCTTAAGCTAAGAGGATATATATCTAAATGTCTAATTTCATACGTATGTGTTAATATATGTCTTTATTTACTGTCCTGTTATTTTACTTTTCTATTTGGACCTACCTGTAATTGTTCCACTAATATATATACGAGGAGGGTACTCACATTGTGTAACCCTACGCTTCCTCAATTTGTTTATTCTCATGGTATCAGAGCAGGTTTAGATCTGGAGAGCCGTCACTCTCCTTCTCTCCCTCCCTCCCTCCCTTTCTCTCTCCCACCCGCGCCCCCCCGGCCCCAGCGGTAGCAGCAGCCGTGCCGGGCAGCAGCAGCGCGGGCCGCTGGGCCTGGTGCTACCGGTGCTCCTCACCGCTCCGGTGGCGTGATTTGCTCCTCGTCACCGTCTGCTCCGCCGGTTTCCGGACACTGGTCTGAAGTTTCGTCTTCAGATCTGCTTTCTGCCTGCCCGTGTAGGCCTTTGAGCCACCGCATTTTTTGCTGCGCCTAGGCATAGCCTGTATGTAACTGGTTCGTCCAGTCTTTCCACTGTGCCTACTGCCACCTAGCTGAGGAACTAGGCATTCGTTCTCTGCCTGTGCTTGCTTGTTCTTCTCGCTGTCAGTGATTGGTGCTCTGCCTGTCTTGGCATCTTCACATGAGGATTTGCATCGCCAGGTTACTACTATCAAGCTGGATGGACGAAACTACCAGCACTGGGCCTGTTCTATGCAGATTTATGTTAAATCTCAAGGAAACTGTCGCATTTGACGCGTGATCCACCTCCTTTGCCTACTTCCACCTCCGACTCCAAGGATGTCAGAGCATATGATGACTGGGTCAAAGATGATTCTACTGTCATGACCTGGATTCTGAATAGCAGTAAGACAAAAATCAGTGTCACCTTATTATATCTGTCTACAACAAAGCAGATGTGGGATCAACTTGCTAGTACTTACTCTCACAGCCAGAATCAGAAGAAAGTCTTTGATATCAACAAGCAACTCAATCGTCTACACTTCTCGGGATCTGATCTTACTGATTATTTTTCTGCCTTCAAGGGACTTTGGGGAGAATTGGAGGCCTACCATCCCTTGTCTACTGACTTGGCTACCATGCAACATCAACGTCAGGAGTTGCAGGTAATCCTGTGTGCGTTACCTGATTCATATGCTGGGGTTGTGGATCAGATCCTTGCCAGTGATCCACTACCTACTCTATAGAGTGCCTTTCAGCGTCTACAACGACTGCCGTCATCCTCCTCTGAGTCGCCTTCTGCTACTGGCGATACCACTGCTCTTGTTGCTATGTCTGGCTGCGGTCGTGGCCGTAGACGTGGCCGTTCTCACGAAACTCGTCCTCCTCTTGGTGCTGGGAGGGGGAGGAGTTCTTCTGGATGTAGAGCACCTTCTGGTCCTCCCAATGCTGCTCGCCCTCAGACCGGTCAACGGTTCTGCAACTTCTGTGGCCGGTCTAATCATATTGAAGAAAAATTCTGGGAGAAATATGAAAAGCCTGCCTAGGCTAATGCAGCTTCTGATGCCCATGCTATCACTGAGGTAGTGGCACAGTCTACTACTACCGATGCATCCAATTCTACTACTGCTGACTTCATCCGTGCTGAAGTGGAGCATCTACTGCTTGAGCGTACTGGGTCATCCTCTGGAGCTGCTTCTAGAGCTCATGCTGCTACATATTCTGGTTGTGATTCCGCCTTCATCAGTGCCCCCTCGCCTAGTACTGGTAATAAAAATGGGTGATTGATTCGGGTGCATCGTCTCATATATCTAGAAATCGGTCTTTGTTTGAAACCTTATCTAAACCGGTTTCTAATTCTTCTGTTATGCTTGCGGATGGCTCCAAGACTGCTGTAGTTGGGATTGGAGACATAATCTCTCAATTTTTGTTAAAATCTGCTCTATATGTGCCAGGATGACTGATGATACTGATTATCTAGATCCAGGATACTACAGGAAAATTGTTGGTAAACTGATATACCTGACAATTACTCGCCCTGACATTTCTTTTGTTGTAGGAGTGGTGAGTCAGCATATGAGCTCACCATGACAGTCACACTGGATGGCAGTTTGCCGTATTCTGAGATATCTGAAGGGTGCACTCGGTAAGGGGATCACCTACTATAGATACAAGACTCCTGTGTCTACTCTTGTTTTTACTGGTTATGCAGATGCAAATTGGACTGGTATGTGAATGAGATGAGGTCTACTTCTGAGTATTGCACGTTTTTAGGAAATCACCATATCACCTAGAAAAGCAAAAAGCAAAATGTTGTGGCTAGATTAAGCACGGAGGCTGAGTATTGAGCAATGGGTCATGCCTGTTGCAAGTTGTAATGGGTTCAATCTGTGCTTTCTGAGTCAAAGATTCCTGTTTCGTCTCCATAGAGCTCAGATGTGACAATTAGGCTGCTATCTACATTGCCAAGAATCCAGTCATCCATGAACGCACTAAGCATATAGAGGTTGACTGCCACTTTATTAGAGATCAGATCAAGAATGGGTTGTGACTCCGCACGTCAAATCTAAAGATCAACTTGCCGATGTTCTAACAAAGCCATTGAGTCCAACAACATTTCAAAACTTTTGCAACAAGCTGGGCGTACACGATGTGTACGCTCCAACGTGAGGGGGAGTGTTGATATATCTCTTTATATTATATTATTTGTAATTTTTATATATTGCTAGACCTCTATGTAATTTCTCCATGTTTCTATCAATAAAAGGGTGAGGGGTCATGAACCCTCACGCAAGCCGCATTGCATGTTGCTTTGTGGCATCCACTTCTACAAATAATAAGATGAAAAGCCTCTCCCACTTAAGCCCATTAGTGCCAATCTAGTTTAACTTATAATGCTCCGCATTTACACCGTACATTGAGTCGAGTAGATACATAGGACTCATTGTAAATTCATTTTAGATTAATAAAGCTCGAGATTAGTTGTCGTTTTTATCATCTGATACCTTTCGGCCTTTCGACATTGCCATCCTCTAATCTCTAGAGCACTACAGCTAGCTCTTTTTCCTCTACTTCTCACTTTCATTTTCAATCATCATAGTCAAGGTTAGCTTCATTAATAGCTGTTGTGCCAAGGTTTTCAAGAAAAATGTCATAGAGAAGTCCAAATAAAAGGTTGTATTACCTGCTCATAGTCCTCTTAATATCTTAAGAAGTCGTATTTTAGTATATCATGTCAATCCTACACAAAATGGTGAACCAACAAAATAGACTAGAAATTTGGACATTTACTTGTCCTCTAACATTGCTGTTTGTAATTGTCTCCACAGTATATGTTGTAAACATCCTGTTCTATTTTGAATGTTGCTAGTTGTTCTGGGTCCTGATTGAGTTCATGCCATGTTGATAAGCAGTTGCCAGACAAAGACAAAGCTGATAAAGATTGGGATGAAGTTGTTGGTTGCCGAACACTTCCTGGTGAAAGTAAAGCACAAGTTAATCTGGAATCAGGTAAAAATATCTAACGAGGCTACTTCTATTACAAATTTTTGTGGTTTCTTAACATTTTGCCATCCATGCAACATGGTTAGAGGTTTATGCTACTATGATAAAGTTCAAATAGCCATTCATAAATCTTTAAAATATGTTCTTTTCGAGAAAACTAGGTGAAACCAACTTGGTCTTGTTGACATTTTATATTTTTGTCTTCCTTTAATTTAGACTTTTGGAAATCAAAGTAGCTATGTTTTTTTACTCTTTCTATGTCTGGTATGTTTCTCTGCTATCCTTTGTCCCGCATCATGTAATCGGGGCTTACCCACTTCCCCTATGTATACGAATACGGGGCACACTTTTCTATGCAATACACAGTTTACTTGATCACAGTCTACATCTTTTGTTATGGTTTTATCCCGATTCCTTGGCATTGCACTTTGTAACTGCTGTTCACTGCTGAGACCATGGCGTCATCTTCTTCTATTGATATTATGGATCATCCAAGTGTGTGACTACTGTCAAGTTCAATGGGATGAACATATAATGTGGTGAAGCTCTTTTGAGATAAGTGCCCATTCATAGGATTGTAAATGGGTACGGCATTACCTGTATGTCCACCACCCATACCCTATAGGGTAGGTTAATAGTAAGCAACTTTCTTACCTGTTCCCTGTTGACCGACAGGTACATTTGTTAGGGCAATGGGAAGCTTTACCATAAGTGTGAGATTATTTTAGTAGTTAAATATCCTTCCATATGCCACCAAACTAAAAAATCTATCCCAACTGGTCCAAACCACTTGTCTGCAACTACTTCCCATTTCCTTCATTAAATAACTCTTGTGACAACAGCAAGCTGCAACTCTGCTCGAGCTAACCTACTTA
Organism: Alisma plantago-aquatica; assembly: GCA_963693085.1. NCBI lineage: Eukaryota > Viridiplantae > Streptophyta > Magnoliopsida > Alismatales > Alismataceae > Alisma > Alisma plantago-aquatica. The sequence goes on along the minus strand of OY856409.1, from coordinate 715,360,402 downwards.
TTGATATTTCATAATCCCCTAAACTAAACTAAATCCCCTAAACTAAACTAGTTATGCATACAGAACTGAACCATGAATTTAGTTTCTGTGTCAAAACAAAACTAGTTGTTGATGTTAGCTATTAATAGCGCTTCACAGTCCCATAAAGTAAACATGTTATGCATGCCAAAACTCAACCTTTTGAGATTCATATGTGAATTACTGTATGCAGCAACTACTTCAATGTTAGCGTAGTGGTATCACCATCCCCATCTACATGTTTTCTTACTTTTATGGAATCACCCCTAAGTTAGTCATAAAATATTCCTTGCTTCCCTGTGATGGTTGTGCTACATTCACACTCGTAGTGGACAATGTCTCTACCAATTGTCTTCTCAGTTTTCTTGAATCATCCCTATGACAATTATAATATTTTCCCACACCCCCATGATGATTCTTGGTTTTGTTTCATTGTATATTTATCCTTCACCTTTTCAGAGTTCTCCGTTACTGCCCATATGCCATGGCTGCCGCTTGTGTTTGGAAAGTATCAGGAACAAAGAGCGAGCATAGTTTATTTTGAAAAACACAACCTTCTCATTATAATAAGTCGTTTGTTGTGAATTTTTCATCTTCTTTTGTTATAGGTTTTCGGTATTTTCTTGTGATTGAAATTGTTGCAACTTATCTATATTATATGTGCTAGTGAAACTGTCTTTATAAAGTTGTATATGGGTATTGGTAAGGGTAGAGTAAAGCTACTTGAGAAGTGGATATTATCCTGCCAATTGCCTGCGATCCTGATGCGGGTAACAGTGTGGCGAACCATTACCCTACATACCCTACTCATTTAATTGCTAACCGATTCTCTTATTGGATCGTGCAAAAGATGAATCTTCTTAGACCATGAAGGCTGAGGGAAAAAGTTGAGCAGAATGTATCTCTCAAAGTTCTAGCCTAGATCCTTAATAATTGCATACCCTCTGTTTTTGGCAATCTTATCTATCATCAAATGCCAAGGAACTGTAGGACCGTCTTGTTAAAGGTTGACTTTGATAAACACTATGCATCAAGGATCTTTAAATTATGCAAGCACTTGAATATTTTACATGTAGATTACCCATCTTCCTTTGCATCCCACTATGATACTTACTTTCAATTTGTTGGGTTTGAAATATAGTGCTTTCAAATAGTTTCACAGACGGGCATATCGCATAGCATTTTTTGATAATGAGATCAAAATGTTCCACTTTTCTTCAGCCCCTCATCACATGCACTTATAAAAAGAAGCTGAAACCAGGATACTGGTTTTTGAGTTTATAATTGAAATCCATAATTTTGCCAATGGTGCGAATTTGTATATCTTTTGCTCTAGCTGCAACATTATTGCTAACTCTTCGTATCCTTGAAAGTATTAAATCGACAGTGGTGTGTGCCTTTCACTAGTCTTTTCGTTCTTGCAGAGAAACGTAACTCAAACTGGGATGAAATCACATGCAATAGAAAGCAGAATGAGGTCGAGTTACCGTCATCTGATGGCTGGGTTTCCTGGGCTGTAAACAAAGACAATGCAGCAGGTGGGTGGGGCCGCTGGGAATCCAACAGTCATAAATTCAGAAATAGATGGAACCGTTGGGCAACGACTAAGGAGAAAGTCAGGTCCTGGTTGTTTGAGCAAGTGATGTAGAGGATGCAAAACAATGCCAGCTTTTTTATATATCTTGGGCATAGATGTGTTTGGGTTTTCACATGGCTGGAAATAGTTGCAAACATGTATATCTTAGGCGCCAACATTTTGAAACTTGATTTATCATGTAACCAGTAGATCTGTTCTAGGTTGTGGTATAACTACACTGGCAAAGTGGTCTAGGATGATTAGGACCACTATTTTGTAAAAAAAAGTGACTGTGATTGACGCGGCATGTAAAATTAATTAAATAGTTCTTAATTTTAAAATGTCAGGTAAAGTTGTTTATTTCTGCTCTGTAAACCCGTCTTTCAATTTCTGCATCAGTCGTCGTGTTGTAAATCTTTGCCAAACGGCAGGTGCATGAAGTTATACGCTTTATATCTGGCATTCTAAGAAATTGTACGGTTTCCTGCACGAGGTTATGCCAGACTTTGGAGTGGTGCTAGGGAGAACCAGCTGCTTCACTTTTGAAAAAAAGCTATGCTATCCGATGTGGCCTGAGGGTCCGACTTTAGTGGCAAGGAAAGACGTTCACGTTCTGCACTGTGGTCATGACTTGAGGTTTAGACTGCTTCGTCATCCGGGTTCTCCACTAATAGTGATCAAATTGCAAAACGCCACTGGCTACAGACGAATTTATTGCAATTTTTTTTCCGAACTGCTTCCATAATTCCGTTACTCCGGTTCCTTGGTGCAATTGCTACTTATGGCTCACCATGAACATACGGTACCCACAACGACTGGATTGCACCCTGCATGGTTGTAGGCAGTATGAATTGCAGCTACATGCAACTTTCCCGGCAGTTACGCTAATTTGCGGTAGCTGACTGTTCAAACCAAACTAGATTGTTAACCGATCCCAAACGGTAATACTGTAAGATCCAATCTAGCTTGTTTCAGTTTCCAATTGTTACTTACAGAAACTATTAAATTGTTATTTAGGAAGACGCCAAACACAAAGGATAGCCATGCGCATTAATCTCATTTATGAAAATAGAAACTTATGTATATTCTTTCAGCATGCATACCGGTATTGTAGACATTATGAAGAGATTAGTAGTGACTGTTATAATGTAGAATTAATGGACATAAATAAATAAATGTGATTGTTATTATTGTTATTATTTCTGTTGTTGTTGATGATATAGACTTTGGTCACTAACCTAGCCTAGCTAAACCAAACAACTAAATCTTTAACTATGAGACTGATCTTGTTGATTTGGTTCAGTACGAGGATTTCATTTGATTTTCCAGCAACCCTAGTATGTACATATGTACACATGTAGTGTTGTGTTGTGGTGATCAAGCCATGGTGTTGTGTGGGAAGTCTTCGATTCTATGCATGTTGGGGCTGAGTTTGCAACAGGCCGTTTGATTAGTGTCATGGATAGTACCATCATTACCTTGCACCAGCAGTGAATTTACTTACCGTCCTCACTTAACCCGTGTGAGGTTATGGTGTCATAGTGGGAGTTCTTTCTCCCGTGTGAGGTTATGGTGTCATAGTGGGAGTTCTTTCTCCCGTGTGAGGTTATGGTGTCATAGTGGGAGTTCTTCCTCCTTCGGACTCTCTCACTTACATTTATGTTTCATTTAGGTAAGCAATGCAAACCATTGCTAGCTGTCAGGATGTTACATCCTTTTATTTTGTCGCGGTCAGAAAATAGTGTCCCAAAAGGACGGTTGGTTGCTTCCCAGTGGCATGTAAAGCAGAAATAGAGCGAATGACAATCTCAATGTTTGGGAAGCGATGCATCGGCTGTCCAGAATTTTTATTGCCACTGCAGGATCGGGCCAATGCCGCGTTGCCAAATATTGCATCTCTCTGTCTCTCTCATTTACATACACACACATACAATCATTGGTGCATACACGACTCATGCTCACATGCTGCTCAATAATACACATTTACGTGTATGTACATGGATGCCTGTGCTCACACAGTTTCCAAGACCCGGACCTGCTGAGTTGGATTCTTACCATGAATGGATTCTTCACTTTGAAGTCGACCAAGCAGTTCATCACGGGCCCTTTGGATGCTACGAATAAATCATGGATATGGGAGAATGACTCGCTGCCCAGAGCAAATGTCATTTTATGGAAGCCTTTGTGCTTCGCTCTTCCTACTAATGGACAATATCAAAAGAGGCAAAATCCTTTTGCCATCGGCGTGTTTTTGCTGCCGCCTCAATCAGGAGGAAATCATGGAACACCTTTTCTTGCATAGCGATATCGCCAATTTCTTGTGGGATATGTTTGAAGATCTTATGCTGACTGAGAAGGCCTGGAGGGGCTTACATCTTCATTTTCTCTTTTTCCAATTCATCCTTTTTGCTGGGCACAACAACCTAAAAGGATGTCTGTTTGTTATATTGCCATCACTTATTTGTTTGACGATATGGTACAGATGTAGGTTTGATGGCACCTAGCTTCAACCACATCGTTTATGGGTAGAGATCGTGAACATCATTAATATAAAGATCAAGAACAAAGCGTTTCGCAAGATTGAAGAGACATCCTTTTATGGCTTGTCGGAAAGGGCATGCATCTTGGAACCCCGATCTAAGATCCACTTGGTCAAGCTAATACGGTGGATACCGCTAGATTTGAGAAACCTGAAGTTGAATGTAATGATTGGTAGATCGTTTTATGTTGATGGGATGGTTAGGAGATGGACCACAAGGATTATTAGGGACAGACACGACACCTTATCCTGGCTTGCAGATATTGGTTATCGGCTAATACCTTTGTGGAGGCCATGATACAAGTTATTATTGTATCCTTGAAGATAGTTGACGACCGAAACATCCCGCTGTCTGTGATGGAGATTGATGGTGAATACATATATAGGATGATTTGGGGTAATGGTGATTGCCCGTGGAAGATGATGCTTTATGTTGAAGAGATCAAGGAGGTTCTAGAAGAATACTCCATTGTGGGCTTTTATATGCATAAGTGAACTTGACAACCCGCTCTATTGGGACTGAAGACGTGGAAGCGAAAGAGGGTTGGGTCACTATGAATCCCAGCATGCTTGCTATGAGGACCAACGATTTTTTAATGTTGGACAAAAAGGGTACACCTTATGTCAAGACGACTTGGACAGATACATAGGTATAATTGGGTTCTGGTTGAGGGACTCCATATTGTTTTAGCCTGTGGTGTTTTTGCTGGGGTTTTCTTTTGTGTGGGCTGACGACTGTTGGCTGAACCTTTGGTGACTCTTTTGTGATGTTTGTTGGATGATTGACAGGATGAATACAAAACCTCCCGGCTTCTAATTAAAAAAAAGTGCATCCAATCGCTCTTTTGAGTGGTATTAAGTAAAAGTTTAAAATACATATTCACATGAGCATGTGATTGCATGTAAGCACATCCTCACCAAGCTTAGGTGTAGGCGTGTGACAGTATGTGCACGTGCAGACATCCGCGAGGGCACTAAAATAAATTCCTTTAGGTGGCCTGCAAATGAAATTTGAGACAAAACACACCTAGAGCCTTACACGTGAATTAAAAGAGAGACTTGTTTGACCATTTGTGGTCAAATAAGTGATAATGTGAAGACAAAGTAGTGGCATCCAGCTAGTTAGGTCACGGCTAACAATTTGGTGAGAAGTTCTATCTGCCTTTGCAAAAGGTGAAACTATGACCATTTTTTCAAGAAGGGGATAATGTGAAAAGTTAGTCACTAATGTTTTGGTAGTTTCTAAATAATTGAACGAAAGCAAAAGGTTTTCACCTTCGACAATGAAATTAAGGCATGTTCTTATTCAATCTTGTATCAAGATTAGGCTAAGTCACCCCTTACCGCCTATATCATGTAATATTGTTGAATATTGGATCATAGGTGATTTTAAAATACTGATTTTGTTAGAGTTACATATGCGGTTAAATGAAGTTTGAAGATTAGATCAGTTGACTTCAATGAATCGAAGGGCTCAAGCATCTTCTAAAAAGTAAATGGATAACATGATGCTCCTTTTGCATATGATATGTTTTTATAGCAATATGCATGCTTGGACACCATCAAGTTTGTTTGCATATGCAAGGAGATTTTTATATATTCACTTGTATCGACTGCGAATACTACTAAAAAAACAAAATTATGGCCCTAGCATTGTATAAAGTCGAAAACATGTCATAGTGTATTATCATTTTCAGTTTTTCAAATAAATTACTTGCCATTATGGTAATTTTTATTTTTGTGCGTGACTAGATGATGTACATGTACAAACGAGTACGTTATGGGTGTGGATATATGAAAAACTTCTAACGCAAATCACTAAATGTAAAAGTAAATACAAAAGAAAACCATCTAAGAGTGGATGTGGGATATCCGATCGTGATACCAAGTAATTAGTAATGTCAAAAACTAAGTAAATCATGTTCAACTTTGTCATCGATGAATTAATACTACATCAGGTAAGGATAATAACAAATCTATTTTAATGAATGGTTGTTAAATACTTTCAAATTTAGACCGTCTTAATTTGGAAAAGTGGAAGCATATTAATATAATGCAAGAAATTATTAAAACACGATACACAAATACTAAAACTAATATATTTTTAAGTGTTATAATCTACAAACATTCTCCTTAGGCTAACTTTTAATAACTAGATGGGAATTTATAGAGCAAATACTATGTTTCAATTAGCATGTGAAATAATAATTTTAAAATATATGAATATGTTTTTTGAATAAAATAAAATAAAATAAAATGGATTATATTTTTATTTAAAAATGACCCATTTGTAATGTCTAACACATAAAGAAAGAAACCTATATATGATATCTAGTTACATTTAAAAAAGGAAATAATGTGATAATATAACTACTATTCAAATCTTTATTTGACACTTCAAATAGTCAAATAATGCAAAATACATCCGAATTAAAAGAATGATTATGTAATACACAATAATACATGCAATTTATAATGAAAAATGTCTCAAAATAAAAAATCATAGTACTATAACTCGATCTATAATCTTTATTATTTCTACATTTTTTAGATGCATATTTAGAACTCATAGTTTTTATCTTTACCATTTTTCTTCCCTTACCACCACTAATTCCTTTTGTTAATTATCCTAATGATTTGTTTTTACCCAAGTCATCGTTAAATAGTATTTGACCATGTTGGCTTTTTGATATTCGATGATGCAAATATTTCCCAAATTACATTACTAACATGTGCTTTAAGTATTTCAAGTGAGTCAAGATCCAACTACAACGATCTTGCAATTATATGTTTAGATACATGCAAATCAAGTTGCATTATGTATTTATGTATATGTTTGTACATGTGTGTTTTCATACAACTTGATAGACATGATGTAAGGACAAGTGATGATCCTCCAAAACCTACCAAAATCCTATCCTACACTCATATGAAGACTTTAGGGTTGATAGGTTTCACATGAGTCATTAATAAGACCTCACATACATTGTAAATCTTGGCACAAAGTCCTTATCAGTCGACAATTTTGTGGACCGAGATACACTCGATGGAAGACTCGGTAAACTGAGAAATAACCTTGCATATCTAGAGTTATGAGTCGATCTCGGTCGATAATATTGTCGATCGAGAAATTTGGTCGAAGAAAATTTCGACCGAAACACAGCCGTTGGACTGAGAAGATGGACGAACACATAGTCGTTAGAGAAATTTGACCCCTTGACCTTATCCGGTCGACAATATTGTGGACCGAGACTCTTCCTGTCAACAATATTGTAGAACGAGAAAGGTTCTAGAGTTTCTTTTGATTAACGATCAAATTAGTCATTGCAACCTAATTAATTTTGGACAAACAAATAATTGACCACTAAGAACACTCTAGACACTACCCATAGGTTCCCTAACCACTTGTAACCATTTTCTATAAGTAGGAGTGGTCTTAGGGCGCCTAGACATCAACTTTGTACACAACTTTACACATTACATTGCAACAACATTTGATATATACTTGAGCATACTTTCCATCTTTTTCAAAGAGCTTAGGTCCATTACTTCAAGTTGCTATCATTCTAAGTCTAACCCCTTTAGCTCAGCTTTAGCATCCTCTCCACCTAATACTACCTTACATAAACAATTTTGGAGTGGATCATCATCACTTGTCCATAAGAGTTAAATTGTATATCTTGTGAGCTTACTTTGTTACTTTCTTTCTCCAATCTTTCTTTGTTATATAACTCTTGGGATACTTCTTGAAGTGAAGGTTGTCCAAGAACATGCGAGAATGTGTCTGCTCAACTTGGTGCTCTTCCAATGACCGTTAAAGAAGAGGTGAAGAACTGTGCTCTTCCATGTCTGACAAAGAAGAGGTGGATCAACGCTCTTCCAAGTCCGTCAAAGAAGAGGTGGATTGATGTTCTTGCTCGTCTGCCAAAGAAGAGGTGAATAAGGTGACCTTTGACAACCCATCAAAGAAGGCAGGAGTTCTTCATGAGTTGAAAAGGAGGGTTAGTCTTGTGCCAAAAAAGACACTGGTAAGTTTTGTGTATTGTGTATCAGTATATAAAAGGAATAAAATACATAATTTAGAAATCTTGGTTGGAAACAATTAGGTAGTGGACTGACATCTTTTGACCGAACGACTCTAAGTCTCTGTGTCATCTTGTGGTTGCTTGCTTCTCTCAAATTTCGATGATCTAAGTATTTTAATTTACTTAAAATTAACTAAAAGCTCTATTCCCCCACCTAGATCTTTTCAGACCCAAGCTTGACTTTCTTGACCCATTTTGACATCTTCTCAATTGGAACAAGACCTTATTGGTAGGAATAAAAAAAGTTCATACTACATGGGGTGTATGTGTGACAACATTATAGTATTTTAGGGCAAGTTTCATTATATGAGATTAAAAATCATATCATTTGTAGTTTATGCGTGACAACAATATAATATTTTAGGACAAGGGCCATTATATGACGTTACGGTTGAATGCTAGCATTTGTTATCCGATTGGCCTATAGTTGTCTATAGAGGTTTGGTAACACACGTGTGTGTGTTCCTATGCATCAATGGGACCAATTTTGATGATGAAAGACAATGGTTCTAGTGAGAGAGGAAAAGAGGAAGTGAGGGGAGAATGAAAAGGAGGAGTAAGGACCTCAAAATCCCATTTAGTAAATAAAATTTCTAGGCACGACAATGATAAATGTAGATAATTTTGGGGATCCTGAGTTGCATGATATTGCATCGATAAATTCACTAAGGTGAAATCCCAAGAATTTATCTAAATTGACGTATAATAATCACCATGTGCAAGCAGATGAATCTTATTATAGTATAGTTTAGGATCAAACCCAAAGGATAACTTGTTAAAGAACTATCTGATCAAGGTGACCACACTAGAACTAGTATTTAACACAAGATTTGGATTTGGTTATCAAACTAAATGTGCAAATAGTAAAGTATGAATTAAAGGATTAATAATTTAGTGGATGGGAACACTAGGGTGGAGTGGATTTCACCACCGCTACCTATCATTTACTCTCTCATTGCATCATATTAAGCATGAACATATATGTTGAGGCCAGGAAAATACCCCTTTTGGTGTTAGGATTTAAAACTGGACATACATCACTATAAGATCGCCTTCACGTTACCTAGATATCACACATCTATGGCCTCGGGAAACACCTATTCCAAATTCTCATCAAGGGTTTAACTAGAAATATGATATCATAGATCTTGAGTTCAAAGTTATCTACATCTAAGATTGTGGTAAATATATAAACCTATTGATCAGACAAGCATAAAAGTACAAAATGATTGATTCTAAACATATTACAGTTTGTTTAAATACAATAAAAAGAACAAAATCAAGTAGCAAGGTTACTCCCAACATCATAGTGAGAGGACTACTCAGTCATGAGAACAACAACAACAACAAGGGAATAGAGAAAGAATGCTATGATCACATAAGATGAAGAAGTTGTGGTAATAATATGCAAAAACATCTCTTCAGAATTTGAGATGAAGGCGACAATGAACATATAAGGACACTCTCGGACGTTCGTTAGGGATGGACTAGTATCATCATTATTCCTCCTTGTGAATTGGATTTACTGTTGTGTGGAGAAAACAGTAGGTTGACATAGGCAAATGTTGTCAACTGATGGAAATAGGTTCAATTGAACAAGCCTCTATCGAGGTCTGAACCTAAAACGCTGGAGGTCATGAAGGTGGAATCACCTTCTATTGACGTCCCTCAAATGATGGAGGAAGGTCAATGGCCCTAGAAGTCAAAGGTGTGGAATGGATGTGTCTGCCTTGCGGTGTTAATAGTGGATCCCTTTCTTTGAGGCAAAGGCCTTATATTTATAGGTGTCGTGTAACATCCCAGGATTTGAGGCCTCAGATAAGTTGATCTTAAAAGGAATGATTGGACTACCCATATCACCAAGGTTCACCTCCTTTTTCGGGAGCCCATCACTAAGAACTCCATAGTTAAGTGTGCTCATCTTGGAGTAGTACTGGGATGGGTGACCTATCGGGAAGGTAATCATGACATGCACGTGAGTGAGGACAAAGTACACAGTTAAGGCTAGTGGTGGTCTGTGAGGACAGTCGTCATTCCTGAAACTCTACTAGAGCCTTGGGTAGTGGGCTTGGGTCGTTACAATTGGTATCAGAGCATAGGTTTCTCATTTAATCTTTAATAATTATTAAATTTTACAAATTCTATAGAACCCAAGGGAGTTATTAGAGGATTTTTTGAAAGACAGAGATGTCTAGAAAAGGATCACGTCTGGGGGCTGGCAAGATTTTCCTCCGCACCGCTAGTCAGAATATGAGGACTCCCGGATTAGTGTGACTGCTTGGCCAATGTCTCAGGATTTGACTCGAAATAAGATACCTTTAGGACTCTCTCATCTTGTTCATCCCTTCTCACCTCAAATGATGTTAATGATTATAAGGATTAGGGTTTTCTCTCTTTTCCTCACCCTCTTGAGGTATGGGTAAGGTTGATAAGGTTTAAGGAATCCTCCACCAAATTAATGAAAAGCATGTAAATAAGATGTCATGGACATAAGCTTAATAGATTAATCGCAAACTAAAGAATAGATACATGCTTAGGTCATATGACATAAGTTGTCATGCCCTCAGAAGAGACCTGAGGCTAGACCTTCTTGTCAGGAGGATAAGTAAAGAGAGAGTTAGTCTTGGAGGTAGAGATCTCCATTAAAGGTAGACGACCTGGCACATCCTTTGAGGATGATGTTAACCCTAACCCTAAGTGAAGGTTAGAGAGAGAGATGACATGATGAGTTAGATGTCATGGTTGACTGAGTGTTTGGGATGGACACACCGTGGGATGCCATACGAGCCATGCGAGGTTAGATAACCTAGTACCTTTGGTGACCCAACCTTGGAAAGGGGCGTGTGGGTTAGAGTGAAGGATAGCTACTTCATTGATGAGGTTAGTGAAGAACCTATAGAAACCCTATGGGCTTATGCAAGTAGGGGATAACATGCACCTATAGTACGTCAGTAGTGCTGACAGTAGGCTAAAACCCTGGCCAGGAGAGTATGATAGATATCTTGTAAGGTAATCATAAAGAGCTATGGATAATCTTGAACAAACAGAAGTTAATCATAGGCTTCACCTAATCCATCTTCATAGAGAGAGGATCTCTGGTAGTGAGGTTGTTTTTAGAGTTAGCTCTAGAGAGAGAGAGAGAAGGACCCAAGCAAGAAGGTTTGAAGTTTAGACTCCGGGTTAGGAGAAACCCTGAGAAGTTGAGGATGATGCGACCTAAGTGGATGATTGCGGTTGCCTCATGCATGATCCCTGGAGGCTGATAGTATCTTGGCTTCCTTTAGAGGAACTAAACCCTAGAGAGAGGATGAGACTGCTGATACCTCTATACTTATGGTATAGATGAGAAGAAGAGTGCCTTAGACCCTGAGGAGGTTTAAGTAACCAGTTGTGAGGCTTTATACCTAGTTGGTTGTCCTTGAGGAGGACTCAACTCTGAGGTGTTGCTCATATAAAAGGATCATGGGAGTACATGACATACCTTGAACATGCTTGATTCATGGTTAAGAGATTGAGCATGCAGTTGGACACCCAAAGGTGAACCTAGGGTTCCTAGGCCTAAGAGGGGAAGTGGTGTACCTGATGCTCATGATGAGGTTTTAGTTTCAATAGATTCGAGCATGGTACTTCTCATGTGTAGAAGAAAAAGAAACCCCTTAAGTTAAAGGTGTGTTTGATGAACCCCTCACAACTAAGTTGGTCTAATATTGAGGATGAGAACAAGTACAACCTAGCATGGTTTAGTAGGTGGTCTACCTGTGCCTTAGTGGCTGTTGGGTTAAGCATGCTCATGTGAATATAAACCCTAGGGATGTTTGTGACCTTGTTGTCAAGAGTTGTAGTTTCCTTCCATCCTGGGAGAGGAACCCTTTGGTCGAGTGTGTACCCGTTTGTGGGTTTTGTGGAAATCTAAAGAGGTCTCATAGGATCGTGAGAAGCTAAGTGAAAAGTACATGGTATGAGAATGAACCTGTAGACCCATAGATAATCATATCTAAGTGCATGTGGATGTATTACCATGGAGGTTACCGGTATGGGGACTGACCAAGGTAGGAAGGTTGCCATGACCCTATGAAAGGATGAAAGTCAGCCCATGAATGCAGAGAGAGATGATGAAGGCTTGGGTAAGGTTCTAAGCTGGACATGTACTATATTAGAATCCTAAGACTATCCTAGGGTCAGGTAGGGATAAGACCGATGGAAGTAGGAGTTGCCTAATTACCTAGTTGTACATGACCATATGGTCGGGAGGTAACAACTATCATTGTCTGAGGGCCATGGGTTAGGAGATTAATCACCTTCACAAACTCATGGGACCCAAAGGGCATATGAGTAGGGCACTCTCTGGATGCATGAGGGAAGAGGGATGACCCCAAACGTGCTGGCACCCTATAGACCCAGAGGAGATGACCAAGGATTGTGAGTAAACCCCAGTAGGTTCGAGACCAGTTTTCCATGGAAGTAATTTTTGATATCATGATGTTTGTGATGTAGAGACATGAGTTTCACGTTTCAACTTAGATTTGAAGGTGTACTGGCGAGGTGGGATGTACCATCTCTACTCTTGGAACAGGAAGAACTCTGTATTTAGATGGCCGCCAAATGCTTATTTCCTCTTGTTATGGGAGTGAGAGATAGGACAATACGCATGCCATACACCAAGGATAAAGATGATGTGAGTTGGAATGTTGCTACAAGGTATGAGGACAAATATGATAACGTACCCTGGTGGAGTAAACAATACATGGATGGTTTACAGACGAGAAATAAGGATGTTTTTAGCAGAAGCTATGTGGAATTGCAAGTTATGCAAGGTTGAGTTTGATCACCATAATAATGAGATCAGAGAGTGTTCTTGATGAGTACAAACTTAGAGTTTGAGATGAGATGATAAGTGGAATACATGGAAGTGTATGTCTTCAACATTACCTAATACCTGAGGAGATGAAGTGGTAATGGATGCTCTGGTTGAGATATATCTATCTAGTTTGTCTAGAGACTAGAAGAGGTTGTTAGAATGACCCTAAGTTTGGAAAGGAGATGTGTTTGGCTAACACTTAGATGTAACGAGATATGTTGAACAAGTTAATGGTTGTTTGGTTAGCCAGCCTAGTCTTTGATGCAATGAAAGGGTGGTGGTAGAACCTCAGATACACTTCTTTGGATAGGAAGGCAATAAAACCCTGATGAGAGTGGTTTAGGGATTTTGAGGAATCGATCTTGAGGAATCATGACATATAGGAGATCATGGTTTTAAGATCACCATACACCATGATACTACAAGGATGGTAAGTGATAGTAGCACTTTGGATGCTTGATATGAAGTTGCATGTGGCATGTGGCCATGCAAGACTGGGGATGAAGGACGAACACTAGTAACCCAGTGCTTTGGCATAGAGGATAAAGAGTCCCCGAGAGGGAATGGGAGTTCGCCACTATGGCTGTTGTGATAAGTCTCCCCTTGACCAAGGAAGGTCAAGATACACTGTGGGTTATAGTAGATCACCTTACCTAGATGACAAGAGAAAGAAAGAGTACTGTCAAGGGACAGATCGGGTTGAACTACTTATTAAAGAGAGAGATGGTTCAACTACACCATGATGTGAGTTCAAAAGTTCTTGAGTAGGACCTAAAGGTTCACTTCCATTAGGTGGAAGTAGATACATGAAGAACTCGATGTCAGTACAGTTTATCCCCCCATACTAATGGTCAGTATAATCCAAACTAGAGGGTCTGATGAGAGCACGTGTGCTCATTCAGGGTGATACATAGAGACATTTCTTAAGATGTGATGTTAACCACCATAGCCTTTATCGGGATGCAAGAAGTTCTATAAGGAGGTTGTGTGGGTCACCACTTCATTAAGATGATGTTGGTGAAGGAGGCCTCACAAAGGTCATAATAGAACCACAGTGTGTGCAGATGAAGTCACTTTGATCGTGCAATGGCTGAGAGGGATCCAGAAGCGACATGAGTCGTGAGCTGATGCAAAGCAGACTTTCATGTAGTTCACTGTGGGAGAGTATGTGATGTGAAAATCCGACCCCTCTAAGCTACAGTTGAGAAAGATGAGTCCCTGATATATGGGTCCATTTGAGATGGATTGGTGGAGATGGTTGTGTTTAGCCTTTCCCCTCAGGATAACGTGATGTTAATGTGTTCCATGAGTTCGATCTAGAGTACTATGTGAGGTACCCAAGCCATGTGCTGAGCCCTGGACCTATTCAACTTTTGAGAAGTTGAAATGTCCTGAGTCACCTATGAGGGTACGATATACCAAGGTAAGAAAGAACTCAGATGGAAGAATATGAGATGATGAAGGTTCTTGGGAAGCACCGTGGAAAGGGTGAAGCCACATGGGAGCCCTGATGGACATAAGAAAAGCTTATCCTAAATTGTTTGTTTGCTTGATGGAATTTTGAGGACAAAATTCTTATAAGAGGGGAAGGATGTTACAACCCCAATTTTTGGGTTCATTTGGTGAGAAATGTAATATCTCATAATAAAGATAAATGAAAAAATAATGATGTCTTTTGATTGAATGCATGCATTTCATTTAAAATAGCCTTGTTGATTTATTTGTGGGCTTTATTGGCTATTGGGCCCAATAACAAGGAAAAGACAAAAGAAACTCCATTATTAATAAGAAATGGAGAAAAGAAAAATGTAGAAACCTCTAGAAGGCAATAGAGTGTAATCCAAAGGTGTATTTCATGCCTCTTGGGTTCCTTGGGTCCCAAGGAGTCCAAAATTGCAAAGATAAAGCAATAAGAAAAGAAAAGATCAACTAGATATTTCTTTATTAAGAAAAGAAATTGAAAATAATGATAAAATATGGAAAATAAGTATAATTGAGTTGTCCTTGATGGATTTTCGTATCCAAAGGATTCCTAATGGTAAGAGAGATGCCAATGAGGAAAATAAAAAGAAAGATAAAGAGAAATCCTTGAAAAGAGATATTTTACTAAAGAAATGAATAAGAAGAAAGAGAAAATAGATAAAGGATAAGTAAAAGGCTAAGGAATATTCCCCAATATGGGAGTTCGTGCCTTTAGGTTGTCTTGAGGTCCAAGGGACCCAAAATAACAAAATAATAGCAAAGGGAAAAGAAATACCAATTAATTTTGGATTAATTAAGGGATAACTTTGGAGAGAAGGAAGCTTACTCATCCATTGGAATTTGTTTCCCAAATTTTGTACATAGCTAGATAATGTAAATACAAACGTTCCCTTAAAATTTGAGTTAAAAAGGAGCAAGGTTTTAGGAGATACGAATTTTTCAAGTTATCTCCAAAAATGGGAATTATTCTGAAATTAGGAATATATTTTCCTTTTGTTGGATCGCGTGCTTTGAGGACAGTTGGATCTCAATCCAACGCTGGTCGCTCATCTTCTGAGTCCCACACAGACTGGGAATTTGGAAGTTACAAGGAGAATTTCCCATCTTGAATTTCTCGTGATCCAGAGTTTGGGCAAGCCTGTTGATAGTCCCATTGGACTCAGGGGAGGAAACCGCGGAGATTCATCCTTATTTTGATTAGGTTTGGTCGGTGTTTTGGGAAACACCCAATTCTCGTGAGCCTGCCTTGACCCTATATATAGGGGAGGTGCTCAGTGGAACCAGCGCTCCCACAAACCAAACTCGTGTGTTTGTAGAGAGGCGACGAGAGCGTTCGTGTGGCCAATTTGAGAAATTGTCCTATTCTTTCCCCTCCACGACCTACAAACCTCACCGGGTGGAAAGCTACTTCGGCTGACAACTCTGACACACACGAAAGGGAATCAAGTTCTTGAATGGGTTCAACAAGGACTGGTGAAGCTACAACAACCTTCGCTGGCGTCTGGGATAGTGAGAAGGCCGGAGTCAATGGTGGAGTTGACTCGGTTGAGAAGCCTGTCTCGCGAACAGGCTGGGTGGAGGTAGAAGACGACTGACCTGGTCATTTACCAAACTACCCCAGAGTGCCTTCACTATAGGTAAGGGCAAACTTGTCCTTTGGTTCACTTTTGATCGCAAGTAAAGGCGTGTGTGTCCCTGGCCGTTGGATCCTGAGTAGATCAGTGGACCACGGATCTAATGATCCTGGTTTTTCTATAAATTGCTAATAAATCAATAGAAAGGGATTTTCTTACAAAAATCATATCTTGAGCTAGAAAATTTGGATGAGGAAAGTTAATACATGAAAGTTGTTCAGAAAAATACGAGGAATAAGTTAAAAATGATTTGAAAGCCTAAATCTGCCTCTTTTAACAAAAGTGTATTATTTTGATGAAAAGGGTGTTAATTTGTAGATAGAAACCCTAATTGTTGCTAAAGGATAGATTTAATCTTGCAAGTGAATAAATTCGAGCACTATTAACTGGTTTAATGATATAGATGGATATTAACCTATTTTGAAAAGGGAATTACAAGAATTAGGGTTTTAAACCTAATAATGTAATGAGTACCCTTAGAAACCCTAAAGTGAGGAAAAAGGGAAGAAAAGATCTAGTAATATGAAAATTAGGGTTTTGTGGTCCAAACTTGATCTTAAGGATCTTAATGGAAAATGAGATAAGATAATTAGGGTTTGATGGATATTTTTATAAAATTAAAATAAAAGTGGTGAAACCCTAATTATGGTCGAAACCTTAAAAAGGGCTAGTAACTCTAGGGCACGATTATGCCTATTAGACTTGGATACCATGATCCATGATAGAAAATATTGGATGTATATTTCAGGACTGAATTGTGCTTGCTTGCTTGATTCTGGATTACTTGATTTCTTGGTTTAATTCTGCATTCAAGACAACTTGACAGGTGTGTGGTTAATTACGAGTAATTGCATTAGTTTTCCTGAAGGTTTCCCGGATGGTTAATCGCATTGATTGAAACTAAACAGTTTGGATGTTCATACTGCAATTATAAAGTCACTATTGTTATCACAATTATAAATACATGTGTATTCTTGCACCTACATGCCACCCTGATGGAAGATGCCATAAAGGTTAGGCCCAAGAGGGTTGACCAATGGGAACCATGAGAGGTGACCCCAAACACCAAGCTCGGGAATGAGAAGGTGGTCTATGTTGCATGACTATGGGGAACCATGATAGGTGACCCCCAAGCACCAAGCTCGGGATTGAGAAGGTGGCCTTAAGTCAATGGCAAAAGAGAAACCCTAGAGGGGTATGCCAGGGTTAGGGCAAAAGTAGTGGAGAATGACACATTGAAAATGTAAATTGGCTTGTTAAATAACTTGATTGTGATAATTAAATTGTTAGCCATATTTGTGAAATTTTGGTTGTTCCAACATACCAGCATATTCTTATATGCTGACCGACATTTTGTTTGTCGGCGTTTTAGGTACAACAATTGAAAGAACAAACAGTAAAGTGACACATGGTGGAAATAAGAAATAAAGTGCAAGGAGGATTAGATACAATGAATCCAGGTTGTGTATAGAGTAGCTTACCAAAGTTTTAAAAATGTATGTAAGGTTTTATTTTATACCTGTTTTCAGTTTAGTTGGTAAAATTAAATAATTGCTATTGATTATTTGTCAAACCTTTGATCCTGTTAATTGGGATAATGACTCTGACCTCTTGGTCTCCCTTAATTGGGGGTTACCACGAGGCGGGGTCATTACAGTTATATCCTAACACATTTGGTTGAGCCCTAATGAACGATTATATGCATATGATGAGTAATTCACATGTATGTACCCTAATGAACACTTAATGCACAAAATACGATTAACTCACATTTTAACCCTAATTATGGATATGTATGATCCTAACCATATCATGGACCAATAACCCTAATGTGACGTTGAGAAGATGTGTGGAACCTAACCCTAAACCTTGGATGCGATATTCATTGATATTGGATGGTTAGTAACCATGTAGAAATAACCCTATGTTTAAGTTGACCAACCCTAACCCATACATCCTTGGGTGAAATTCATCAGTGACATTATGTGCCATAATCATATATCATATATTAATACACCTGGTTTGGACCTAATCACCTAATCATGGTTTGATATGTAAATCAATTCATTAATATGTAATATGTGTCATCTCGTTCACTAATACACATATAGTGACTTAAATGTGATTAATAAGGATTGGATGTGTATAAGCATGCATAAATGTTTGAGATGGTATAATGTTCTTAATATGTGCAATGGAATAATAATTGTACTTTTAATGTGATTAGAAATTGTTAATGTGCCATTATTTAAATTAATGTTGATATTAATGGAATTATTTAGTAATTGCTTAAAGAACATATTTCATGCAAGATAATCTATTATAATGCCACCATAATGATAATATGAGGATAATAAACTCTTAACTCTAGATTATTAAGGATTTAGTGAATGCATAATAATAAATACTAGGATAATTGTGTTATACCTTAATTGTAAGAAATCCTACAAGATAATCCTAAAAGATAAATCCACTCTTAAACCTGAAATCTTAAGGTCCTAATTAGTCTAGATACAACGTTTCAACCTAACCGGATAATGCTTGCAATCTCAACTCAGTTAAAGAAGATAAACTTAAATAGTAATCCCAATTAGAAATCTCAATATATATCAGTTTGATATAATTCATGATATTGGATTTCACGCCTCATTCCTTTGATTTTGTAAATCCATGTCACACATCCCTTTTATTTCTATCTTTTGTTAGAGCTGTTTGATAGTGGTCTTATGATTCTAATAATTCCTTCAACATGGCATCCCGCTTATTCTTAGACTCTAGTCCACATGGTTGTCATCTTCTGATCCACCTACAATCTCCCTCTTCTCACCTCCATGTGTCTCTTTACCTATCTCTTCATATTACTCTCACAATCCTAAATTTAGGGGGCCCCATCATCCTCAAGTTTCTATCATAGGGGAGCACTCCCCAGCTTCACTCCTATCTTTCCTCTATTTCCAAATTTTGGTAGGACACCCAGTCACCTTGGAGCCCACTAGCCTATAAGTGCCTATCCCAAAACCATTAAGGTGTAATCCCGATGTTCTTAGTCAGTTTCTTTCTAATTATTTGCTATTGAGTGATGTTCTCCATCCTCTCCATCAGATCGAGGTGCTTTGAGTTTGTCTAACCACCGGGGACTGCATCTTGACCTCGAGAGGGTTTTCTTACATATCTCAAACCTTCATGGAGCCCCTAAAACTGTAAATTTATTATAGAGTAGTTAAATCCTCCGTTCCCCCTTTTAGCTACTGCAACTGTGGATTTTGAACCAGCTATATGTTCTCACTTTATAGATTCATTTTTCTCTAGTTTCTCCACTATTGACTTGTGTTTAGTGTGTGACCTTGAGTAATGTTGGTTTCCAACCACAACTTGATCTCTAGTCTCCATAATCTTATCCCATGGTGACTTCTGCAGTCCAATAATGGTGGAAGATCTTGCTGGAGTTCCTCACCACCTCACACCCCAATCGGGGGCTTGTTGAGACTGGTGAGAGATGCACAATCTGGTGCATGAGGTTTTGACAGGTGTGTTCCTACCAATTTTTTATCTGGGTTTTTGCAAAGTTGATATCTATTGTCTTTAAGTTTCTTCAAGTTATGGAGCCATCAAATAAGACGATGACCTGAAATTTGATAGACTTACCCTCATATATATTTGTTTCTTCTCCACCTTTTAATTCATATGATTTCATAACCTCTAGATCCTTACAATATTACCAACCTAGCAAATCACACTGTTAAGCATTATAGTCATATGTTGGGGAAAATCAATAATTGTTAAACTAATTTTGTTTTATAATTCAATAAATTTACTTAACTTCAATAATTCATAACTAACTCTCTGGTTATCAGAAAAATAAAATAACATATGTTTTGGAATCAGGAAAATAATATCTATCATTTAGTATAGTTTTTTCACCTAATTCTAACATATCAAATAAGTGATTTTCGTTGATTTTCTATCCCTAACTTGGAAAATTCATATCTAATGACTCATAAGTTAGAAACTAATAAATAAACATGTTTTGAAATTGGGAAATTATAATCTATGTGATTTTGTAATTTTCATAACCTAAATTAATAAAGATAAAAATAGGCTTTTTAGGGTTTTATTTTATGGGAGATTAGACCCTAATCCATCTAAATTCTTAATATGTACCTTCCGATGTTGTTTTGGATCGAGGTTTTGACCCTAACCTGTTGATACACATCTTTGAGGTATGTTTCACTCCCTTCTGAATCATATTGGACAATTACTTATTTCTCTCTCTTGATGTATATTGCTTATCTTTGTGACTCATATTGGAAAATTCTTTATATTTTCTCTCTCCTTGACTTAATTATGGCATGTTTCTTTATATGCCTCTTGGCTATACATATATGACCCAAATGGGCCCAATTCTCTAAATTTTATCTTATGTACTGTCGAAAGTGCAAATTTAATCTCTTTTCCTTAATCTTGTTGATAACTATTCAATTTGCAACTCTTAATGCATTTGCCTCTTATTGTTCCATTTGATAATGGAAATTATAATTTGATGAATTGTTTGGACAAAACTTATCTTGCCTCTCTATTGTATGCATGTTTGATTGTTGAGACTATTATTATCTATTAGTAGTGGTACATTATGGTTTTCAGCCTCATCGTACAACTTTTCCTATATGTGGGCTTTTGGTGCTCTCACCTAAGCCCCATGTGCTCTAACCTGATATATATACCATTAGATAAAGGATTGCGTGCACCATAGATGACATGGTGGATTCCTAGGAATTCTCTCAAAGAATAGGTCCACATAGTGGAAGTGGGAAGAACATGAAATTCACTATAGTTAACAAGTTGGAGATTTTGGAATGGAACTCTAGGAATCTTAGAAAAATTGTTATATGGGTAAAATACTGTGGAGTGTTTTGATGATCACATGATGGTTTGAAATCGAGCATGGGAAATTTCCCAACCTATGGAATCCCTTTTAGGGAAAGAAGGGAGATGAGATCTTGAAATCTATTTCTTCCTAGGTTTTCGGAATTGACCAATGGGTTACTTGATTAAAGAAGTCTCACAGATCCATTGGTGAGGAAGATGTGGTTATGAAAGGAGAGGATAGGGATATAAAAGAGGATAGGGACCAAAGATACTGTAGGTGTTTGTCCCATGATAGGACATGGAACCCATGACCCTCCAATGAAATCTGATAGCTTTATAAGGAGTCGTATGAAGATATTTTTGTTGAAAAATATGTTAGTTCCTTTTGAATCTATGGATTAGTCTAGGATCATCAATAAAATATGATATTTAGTATACTTTTCTATTTCATTCCACATTTTTTCCTATGTCAAATATCTCCGAATTTGGATATTTTAAGTACCACCAGGAGCATAATAATGATTGTAAATATCAAACAAAAGTTCTGATACATCACCACACTTATTTTAACAAAGTATCATAATTAATATTTTTATAATATATCTTAATATCATAACATAATTAGATACCAAATTTTGTGAAATTCTCCTTGACCACTTAAATTAGGGAGAAATTAAATTTTAAGTAATCAATCCTCAAGTTTAATTAAGATATTTACCCAATGGGGTCTTAATATGGTTAGATGAGTAATGCAACATATTATGTTAATAATTGTGAGTTACCATACAAGATTATGATTATTATGTATACAATATACACTATCATATCTCACTTGGTTTAGGTAGTTAATTTCAGTAGTTTGACACAATATAAGTATAGGTCATAGTCAACCATTTTTTGCTCAAAGTTTATTTGATATATATATATATATATATATATATATATATATATACACACACATACATACATATATGTGTGTGTATGTGTGTGTGCGCACATGTGTATTTATATATACATATAAATAAATAAATAAATAGATAAGTAGTATATATGTGTGTGTGTGTGCTGTGTGAACTTTGTGTGGGATGTGCATGTGTGAAGTGTGGGTGGAAAGTGTGTGTGTTTGTGTATTACTAAATAATCTTTTGGGTGTCAACATGCTATCAACATCATCGATTATTGTTGCCATATATCCATGATTATGAATTTGAAATAATTTTATACTGTAGTATTAAATGTTTTGGAATTTTAGTATGTTAACGTTAGAAAATATGGTGGCAGAGTAGGAAACAGAAACAAAAAGTATATGTCATATTCCCCACAATCTAATGAATTGTGTCCACAAGTATGTAATGGGAAGGACGGTTTATGAGGTCATACCTAGTCCTAGAGAAAGTCCATCGACTATTCACTCATTGCAGTACGTGACTTTCTTCAAGTCGCTCTCAAACATGTTTGCAACAACTCTTGGTTGATCACCACAGACAATAGTCAAACATCAGCTTCCTAGAAGAAAATGTTCCTTGCCTCTATAGTAGTCCACATGGATCACTAGGAACTCCTATTTCTCTAGTAAAATAACTAGGAAGGAGTTGTCCCTCCACGTTGGTGTACCAACACCAACTTGCTCTCCCACAATTGTTCTCCCTTGCAATACCTCCCTTTATAGGGTAGGACTTGCTCGGGTTCTCTCAGTTACCACAGTAAGAGAAGACATACAATTTTCAGAGGCAATTGAATTGTGATAGAAGCCCCAATACCCCTCTCTTTATAGGAGGGTTAGAGTCAGGGTTCCCAGTTTGAGTGGGAGTGGAAGTGTCACACAACCGTTTATTATCCAAATTCTAACTCCAAATTACTATAAAGTCAACGGAGATAGGGCCTAGGCATCCGTCCCTATCATGGTATTAACAAAGTGCGAATGCAAAAGCATAAATCTTAGCATACATGGACAAATAACATGATAGGGTTAATTCATGTCAATATGGAATTTTTACACGCACATTCAATATTTTCTCTATGGTTGGTGATAGTGGGAATGGTACAAATAATTTCACCAACATAATCTCAACATTCAACATGATATATTAAGTACCATAGTTTTATTACAAGATTTCAATTACATATTGAAAGTCAAATTGTATAAGTTTGTTCATGTACACTTGGGATCTTACAACAAGTACACCTGACATAGCTCAACAAGCCCATCAACTTCTAGCCATCTCTAAACCTATAAAATGCATGAAACAAGGTGGGTCAAACACATGAGGTGCTGAGTATAGGGCTGGAAGATACATATACATAAGCTTTGCATAATTTAAAAAGATTTGCATAAGTAAACGAGCAAGAATTAACAAGTTAAGTTCTTAGTAAAATGAGAACCTATATTTTATGTCATTTTACTCCAATATACCAACAACATCATGTATCATAAGGCCTTTGATCAACTTCCCATTGGAAGGATCTGTAAGATTGCTTAATATTAGCCAACCCTTCTGTAAGTAAGGGGCCTCGAGGTCATTGCCAAGAGTTAACCCTATTTCTTCATGAGGGACTTCAATGACTAAAGTCAATGAGCAAAACCCTGTTTCAACATTTGTATAATGGATTTTGTATATATTATGTTTGCAAGTTACAAAACAACAATATGAGACAAACATCGAGTACATACTAGAATACTACATGGTAATATTTGAGAAAGTAAACAAGCATACATATGTATCACATTTCAAGCCAGAAATCCATAGTCATATAATTATTTAAAGCCCGTACCTAATTCAGATATTTCATAACTTAACTTAGCCTTGACCATCTAGCCACAAGCAACACCTGATTAAGCATAAGATTACATGCATGCATTAGATTCTCATCATTAACCCCAACTAGCTTTATTTTAGGGTTTTAGACAAGGTAGGTTCAAGATTACTTATTAGTTCATTTCATGGTCTTTTAATGATTTAGAGTCCATCGTGAAGGTGTTGTTCAAGTTTCAAGTCATTCTAAGGTTTCATTCATTTTATATGCTCATTATAAGATTCAAGTCACTTTTGCATTTTAGGGTCAAAAGACTCATAATAGGGGAAACAATGTCATGATCATAAAGACATGAGAACCAAGCATCACAAATGGTTTAGAACAGCAACATTAGGTCATAATAAATACATTCCAATATAGATGGATATCCCCTAGGGTCTAGACATCATATTCCCAACCATGGGTATCAACATTACAACATATATGCAAGTATCAACATAGTCATATGTCATTAGGGTCAACATTAGACTTTAGTGGACATCCACAATAGGATGATCAGGAATAAAAGAATCAAATCTTATATGAAAGGGGGGATCATAGTAATAAGATTCACATTTGATTAAGGTATAGTCATGCATCACCATAAAGGAATCATTTTCATGCATTTAGTACCATGCACATCAAGCATAGAAAAGAGGATACAAGGGGCTGATGTTAGTGTCATATAGGATCGCATAGCTACTGATCTTCAAGGTTGGGATGATTCTAGATGTCAATTAGTAACAAGATTAAAAATCTATGGTAAAGTTCACATAAATGTCACATTAGTGCAATTAGGGTTTTATAAGCAAAAGGGGTGATTAGAAACCTCATATAGATCAAAGGTACACAAGAGGTACATATATGATCATTAGAAAGGTAGATGTGCATCAAAGGTCCAATATTTATAACAATCATGCATTAAATAGATTCATTGTGGTCAAAATTGCATATTTTAGCAAAACAGAGGAAAAGGAAGAGGATTTAGTGTCTGCAAGTTGGTCCATATTGTAGGTCTTGTTTAGATGATCAATTTGGTATATTGGTTCTTATTATTTGGCCAACGAGTTTAAGAGATCTATTTTTGACAATATACATCAAAACTATATGGAAAACAGGGGGAGGCGCTAAGTGTCAATCATCGATAAAAATGGCCATTGATGGGGGAAACTGACGTTTACGATTCGGGTCCCTCGCTCCTCTCTGGGCCGCACACACAATGCATTTGCACGCCTGGGCCCTCTGGCAACCTGACTGTGGGCAAGTGGTAGCTCCACTCTACTCGGGACCGGTTGAGAGTGGGAGACCCCACGCCATGGTGGGGGGTGCCATCCATGGGCCTTGTGATGGGTGATCTTCATGGTCTCACCCCATACAATGGCTGGGGGCCTCCCCTTGGACACACACCATCACACAATGAGTGTGCTTGCCATGGTGGCGGGTGGTCTGATGCTCACCGGAGAACCTCAACCAGGGCGTGCCACACCATTTCACGACATGAAAGGAGGACGAGTGATTCTGCCTAGGCCTTGCGAGTCCATCAGGCACACGAATGTGCTCCAAATATGGATGGAGAAGAAAGCCTAACCTTGGGTCAAGGTGGTGGAAACCATGACGAGAAGAAGGAGAAGGAGAAGAGAGGAAAGACATTGTGGTGCATGAAGAGGGGGGATAGACAAGTTGGTCCAACTTATCAATTTTTCAAAAGGGAAAGGAAATGGGCATGATTGATCCTTGCAAAAGCAAGGTTAGGTGAGCTCGGTGCCAATGGCGCTGGCTCACTATACAGAGGTGGGAGATAAGTCCTCAGCCCTCAGATCTCCAATCCAACATTGACAGACATGATTTGAGGATCTTTAGGGTTAGGAGAAGAAGGAGGTGGTAGATGCACCCCCTCTTCTATTGGTCCCAACTCGTTGACCCAACACTACAAAAAGATAGCAAAAAAATCAATTAAATCAAAAGGAAAAAGGCACAACTTTGAATTGTCATAAGTTTTGACTCGTTGATTCAATTGAGATGATTTTTGTGCCGCTAGATTCATAATTGAAAGTTATTCATCATGATACATAGTAGGAAATAAATAAAGATCATATATAAGAGTTGAAATTTTGGTTACAAAAATGTGATTCATAAAGCATGAAACTTAGATCAATTGAACTGATTAATGTCACCCATTATAAAATTGTTCATAAATGTGACTAAATTAGAGTATTGCCAAACTTTCAATATGAAATTTGATATTATATTGAGTAACATGCTACTTGATGAGAGAGAAAGAGTACAACATTGGAGAGAGAAAAATCTAGTTGTTATAGGAAGGGACCCAAAATTTACATAAATTCACAATCGGTGACAGGCGAAATGATAGGTTCAAAGGTGAACTGATCGGTTGGCATGTGAGTCAATCGATTCAACCTTTGAACCCGATCTTTTTATCATGTTTCCCAATCAAAATTGTATTGCAATTTCTAATCCAATTAATGGCATCATGATGTCATTCCTAAATACTTGATGCAATTGAATTGATTAATGAACTTGGCGTCTCATTTCATGAGACCTTCATTTCATGACCTTTAGCCGATCAGTTCACTAAGTGAACTGGTCGGTTCGAGCCATTGTTCATTTGAGTTGAACCAATGCAATATCCAATCAAAATGACACTACAATCAGTCGGTTCAACACTTGAACCATTTGGTTCATAGTCCAGTTAGTTAATTTGTTTCTTAAATTGAATACCTAAACACTTTAGCAACCATTTTCAATATCATTCATGAATAAAATCCTATTCCAAGTGTATCCTATATGTGTGACCATGTAGGTTCCAAATTACATTGGCAGTGAATGCCCATAGCCCATTTATGACATCATAATCAAAGAGTGGTGTCTAGTAACACATCATTTCTACCCAAGTAACTGGAAAGTTGGAGAGCAACTTCAATCCACAATCTGTGATTGGTGTTATAGTGATTGTCAAATTCCTTTATCTCTGATATCTAAATTGAACTCGAGGCATTGAATCATCTTCCTTTCAATGTTCAAACCATCTTCCTTGAACTAGAGCACACTGTATGAGATATACATGACCTCAACATCATATATGGATTCACATGTGCATGCACATGATTTTATCAGTCTCGCTTATTAAGTAGCCTGGATATCAAACTCTTGTAGGAGGGATAAATCCCATCTACATCACTTACCGTCATCCCCATGTGTCACAATGCATCCGATCATCACCTTTATGGAAAACCTTATTCAAGGTCACAGTGGATGATATCAAAGTACACTGAACAACATGTGATGAGTGTAATGATATTAGGTCTAAGAACCACAAGAACCACCTTCACTATGAGAGATGACTATGACCACCAATTGTGGTTTCCATGTGTCATATCAAGGTGGGTCTATCCGATACACTATTCTCCAATAAGTATCTATGTGCTTGGTTTGATCGACTGATGAGATTCTGTATCAACCAACACACACTCTAGTCTTATGTGTTATTGTTGTCTATTAGCCCTCCACAATAACACCCAAATAGGGACATAACAAGAATGTGCATACTCTTTTCATCCATATGATCTAATTGTTCATATCATCAACCCGAAGACATACGCCATTGAGTTAAGTCATTCTTTAGACATTCATTATGTTTCCTCATTATCTCATAATTGAGTGAAACATAATAAATAAGAAGATTGCCTTTATTATTAATCAAATCCTTTATAAGATGTGCCATTACAATCACCATATGATTGGCTCTATGGGCATACATACCAACAGACTCCCACTTGCACTTAGAGCCAATCACCCATGAAACTTATTCTTACTGATCTAAACATGTCCATCATGTTTTTGTTGCATAAGTGCTAATATAGAAGGTTAGTAACATTTTTCCTTTAACTGTATATTGCATGTTTCTCATCTCTTTATTGTATGACATCTCGTATAAGATGTAATTGCCATAGTATGCTATCTGATATTCCTCGCATAATCAATATCTCCATTTTTGTCAAAGTATTTCTACTGTGTCATTAATGGTAGAAAATCTCATAAGTTCATCTATATCAAATTCTAAATCCATACATTATCCACTCATGTGTTCAGAACACCAGGACATACAACTTTTATTGTAGAATTAAAATAATAGTCTTTAGCTTGAAACCCTTTCCAACTCATAACTCTTCTTTTAAGATTAAACACAGTTTTATATTGCGATCATTTTGTGTCATTTTGGAAGCTTGCATTAGTGAACCCCTTACACACAACTCTTTCTTATTTCTATAATATAGCAACTGATCCTTAGTGCTTCTCAAGTACTGATGGATTTTCATTATGATATTCCAATGACTTTCATTGGAATCTGACTGATATCATCTTATCATGTCAAATACATACAAGATTATGGGATGAGTACATTATCTTACATACATGATAGATCCAAATGTGAATGCATATGACTCTCTTCCATTCTTCACAAGAATTGGAAGATTGGGTTGAGAGACTAATCCCATGTATCATGGACATATTCTCTCTCAGTGAATCCTTCATGTTTGAACCCTGTCAACATCTTGCCAATATATGTAATCATATTTAGATTAAGAAACTTTCCAGAACTATACGTGTATAACTCAATTCCTATCCCATAGGATGTTTCACCTAATCCTTCATCGGTTTTTCATGTCAGGTCTCAATGCTATTCCTCATCAAT
This sequence comes from Alisma plantago-aquatica, assembly GCA_963693085.1. Classification (NCBI taxonomy): domain Eukaryota; kingdom Viridiplantae; phylum Streptophyta; class Magnoliopsida; order Alismatales; family Alismataceae; genus Alisma; species Alisma plantago-aquatica. The sequence goes on along the minus strand of OY856409.1, from coordinate 715,331,837 downwards.
ATGTGGAATATTTATATGCTCCCACTAAATCTTTTCTAATCACTAATTTCACCTTTTATCTTGACTCAAGTAAAATTATTCGAATCTCTTGTCAAATGAAAGATTTCATCTCTGAGATGTTTGTTTCTATCCAATTGATTGAACATTGTAGCTTATAGACTTTATTTGCATTAATGAAGTTATAAAACCTTCAGGTTGTGTCATGTACATATTGTTTCAATTATTCCTTTATGGAATGTGGTTTTAATATACATATGCCAAATCTCATAGTCTTCATAAGATGCAACAATAAGCATGTTAATTGGTGAAGAGATTTTATCATGTTCAATGCTTTGAACTTGTTTGAAATTTTTTCTACCAATCTCTCCTTTTATGTTATCCATGTCGGTTTTCTTGAAGGCCCAACTATACCTTATCAGTTTTATCCCTCTAGGTGGTACCACAAAGATCATACCTTGTTGGTGTTCATGTATTACATTCTGGCGTAATGACCTCAAGACATTTCTCAGACTCTAGTCCTTCAATAGTTCTTAGTTAATTATTGGCTCATCATCTTAAGACCAACTCAGAACTTATCTATGTTATAGGATTTTCAGTCCTTTAATCTCAGACATGTTCTAGAAAAACTATGAGTTTTGTGTTACATAAGGAAACTTTGATATTCAACAACAATTTGTGATTATCCTTGTCCTCATTGTACCTTCTTGTCAGAATTTTTGAGTTCTACTTTACTCCCACTGATTCTTTTGGAACTCAGTTATCCTAGTAGTAAACATTTTGTTGTCGGACTGGGATTAAAGGTAGTTTTCAACAAATTAACATCTATATGGTTTTGAGGATAAATTCTTCAATAAACTCTTTCTTGTATAAGATCAAATCCTTATAAAAGACATATTTTCCATATAGTGTCTTTTGAACAATTTTGGATGGTACATTGTTCCAGTGTAAAGTATGTATCTAAAAAAGAAATTAGAAGATTAGATTAAATGATAATTACATCATGACTCATCAGGATGCGACTCCTTGTTTTTTTATACATCATCATGTTTTAGGTGGAGCTTGTTGTGATACACTATCACAATCTCTCCAGAAGGTCCTCAAACTATTGATGTTAGTATTTTGATATTTGATCATATTAAAGTTTCTTAATAATTTATCAAATTTATACTTCATGTATATGTAGGGAAATCAGGGTGACAAAAAGGAAATCTTCATACATCAAGAAAAAAAGAATCATATGAAGAAATAACAAGTACAATGATAAAAATTATTTCCTTTAAAACCCAAATTAGAGAACAAAAAATAACTAAATATTTCACATGCAGAGTAAGTATTAGACTACAACCATCTAAAATCAGGGCCAGAACACGTATGCATTTCATGCCTAGGAAGGATGTGGATCACCCACAATCCTCTATGTAATGGTATATACATCAGGTGAGAGCACCAAAATAAAAATTTAAAGCATGATTCCCCTTAACATCTAGATCTCGTCAACAACAATGTATCTAGGAAGGAAAGTAACAAGAGTTAACCCAGTCTTGGAGAAAATCTAACGACAACTCTTAATTTAGTATCATGCTTCTTCTCCAAGCATCAACACACTTCTTCTTCAGTAGAAACACTCAAACAATCGTCGCCAACAACCTCCTGATCTGGCACCACAGACCCTTGTTGATGGTGTTCTCCTAATAGAAAAGGATCCATGCATGTAGAGTAGTCCACATGGGTCACTGGGAACTCCATGTTGCGCTACCATAGCCAACGACAATGATTTTTACCTTTTGAATGTCAACCTGCTAGAGTTGATTTGCTCTCCCACAATTGTCTCTCCCTTGCTATGAATCTCTTTATCAAGTAGGACTTTCTTGAGCTCTCTATTGGTTACCAAAACTAGAGAGGACAAGAATTGTCAGAGCAATCGTTGTATCTGAGAAGCTTCCGGTATTTCTCTATTTATAGGAGAGGCCAGGGTCAGGGTTCTCAATCTGTGTGAGATTCGAAAAGAACAGATTCACATATTTTATGGAACCTGCACATGTAGAACCAATCGTTTCACATAGCCAGACGGTCGGTTCATGCACAAATTGGTCGGTTCACATAGCAAACTGGTCATTTGGTGTATTTTCCTATTATGAATCACATTGGTATTCACTGCACAATTAATGCAAAACATGGCATCAACACTAATCTTTGAACCAATCAATTGAACATTGAATTGGGTGGTTTATCCCATGAACCAATCAGTTGGGACTTCTGAACCGTTTACTATGTGAAATGGTTGTGTCATACCCTAGTTTGATGATTGATCAACCAATGTGTATTCCAATTGACCTGACACTCCAACCAATTGGTACAACACTTGAACCAGTCGGTTTAAAGTCATTCAGTCAACTTTGAGTCTCAGTTGTTTAATTTGAATATCTAAACACTTTTAGTAATCAAGTTAAACATAATTCATGAATAAACTCCTATTCCATATATATCCTATGAGTGTGACCCTATATGTCTAAAGTTACGTTGGCAGCGATGTCCATAACCAATTATGATATCACAAGCAAAGAGCGGTGTTTAGAAACACATCATTTCTACCCAAGTAATTCTAAAAGTTGGAGAGCAACTTCACCCTACAATCCGTTATTAGTGTTACTGTGATCGTATATTTCCTTTGTCTTTGATATCCAAATTGAACTTGAGGCATGAATCATAATCCTCTCAACATTCAACCCATGTTCCTTGAACTAGAGCATATTATGTAAGATGCATGTGAGATCACACATCACATATTGAGTCACATGAGTACGGCCGTACATTTCTCAGTCTCTCTTATCAAGTGGCATGGATATTAATATCTTGTCGGAGGGACAAATCCCATCTACATGACTCACCCTCAATCCCCATGTGTCACCATGCATCCAAGCACCACCTTTATGTCAACCCTTGGTTAGGATCTGGTGGATGATGTCAAAGTACATGAACGACATGTGATGAATGTAGTTACTTTAGGTATAAGAGCCACAATCACCACTATCAGTATGAGAGCTGCATCTGACTACCATTCCATGGTATCCATGTATCACTCTCATGGTGGGTCTGTCTGATACATTGTTTTCTAACATGTACCTATGTGGTTGACTTGATATCACATATCATGAGCAGTGAGACTCTGTCATCAGTCAACACACACTCTAGTCTTATGTATTACAATTTTCTATTTTTCTCTCACTATAATATCTGATTAGGCACATAACAAGAATGTATATATTCTTAACATCCTTATGATCTCATTGTTCAAGTCACGCACTTAAAGACATACGTCATTGAGTAACATCATTCTTTAGACATCTACTATGACTGTGTCATCATATCATGCCGAGACAATCCTAATAGACATAATTACCTTTATTATTATCAAATCAAGTATCTAATGCCACATTCCAATCATCACTTGATTGGATCTCTGGGCATACATACTAGCAAACTCCCACTTGCACTTGGAGCCAATATCCCACACATCTTATTCCAAGTGATGTTAACATGTCCATCATGTTTTTTCTATGCAAGCGGTTTCATAGAAGATTAGCAATGGCTGCTTCAAGTCGATATGTTGCAAGTTTCACATCTCCACATTTTTACATCTCATATGAGATGGAAGTGTTGTAGTATGTTATCTGGAATTCCCAACTTATCTAGTAGATCCATTAGTATCTCTACTATGTCATCAACATTTTGGAACCTCCTAAGTTAATCTCTATGAACTTCTTGATCCATACAATATCCTCTGTCATTCTCATAACACAGAGGTACTTGACTTCTATTGTAGAACAACTGTGTCTTGCTTAGAACTCTTCTAGCTTACAATTCTAGTTTTAAGGTCAGACATAAATTTAGATTGCATTTATTAGTTTTATTTGTCACTTTGGAAGCTTGCATTGGTGTAAGCCTTTACACCCAACTCTTCCTTATTACCATAATCAAGGAACCTATCATTTTAGTGCTTCTCAAGCATCTAAGGATGTTCATAATGGTAGTCCAATAACCTTCATTGGAATCAGACAGTCATTCATTTGTCATGTCCAACACATACGAGATAACTGGATGAGTATTATCCACTCATCATGTCTTATACATATGAGATAAATGGATGTCCTCTTGTCATGTCCAATACATAAGAGATAATAGGATACATATATAACATTGCATACATGATATATCCAATTGCTAATGCATATGGTATCTATCCATGTGTTCCTGTTCTTTACAAGAACTGGGAGACTATGCACTTGAGAGACTAATTCCATGGATATGGATAAGTTTTTCTCTCATTGAGTCTTAATATTGAACCCTTAAACATCTTGCCAATGTATGTGCTCTTTCAAGAAGCTTTCCAGATCTATCTCTATAGATCTTGAGTCCTATCACATAGGATGCTTCACCTAAGCCCTTCATAAAGTAGGTGCTTTCTTTGCCCGGTTTTAATATTTGTAGGACAAGGATATTATTCCCCATCATTATGTGAAATATAAATATGCTCCCACTAAATCTTTTATAATCACAAATTCCATCTTCATTCTAACTCAAGTCAAACCCTTTGACTATCTTGTCAAATAGAAGTTTCCATCTCTAAGATGCTTGCTTCAGTACACATATTGACCTTTGTGGCTTAAAAACTTTATTTATAATATTGGATTTATAAAACCTTCAGGTTGTGTCACGTACACAACCTCATAATTATCCCAATTAAGCATTGTAGTTTTCACATCCATATTGCTAAATGTTACAGTCAAATTAAATTGTAATTGCAAGCATTATCCTAATGGATTCAACCATGGAAAGTGGTGATAATATTTCATCATGTTCAACACCTTGAACTTGTTTGAAACTTCTTGCAACCAAAATACCTTTCTATGTTGGTCTCCTTTCAAAGATCCAAATGCATCATATGGGTTTTAACCCTTCAGGTGGATCCAACAAGGTCATACATGGTTGGTTTACAGGGACTCCATCTTGGATCTTATGGCCTCAAGCCATGCTTCATATTCTGGTTCCTCAATAGCTTCTATGTAGGTTGTTGACTCATCATCTATGATCAACTGACCACCTTTTTAGCCATAAGATGTCATAATCTTTCAAGCTCAATACGTCTTCTACTAGAACTACGAGTCTTGTGTGTTACATAAGGAACTCGAGATTCCACAATAGCTTGTAATTCTCCTTGTTTCTATTGTACCTCTTTAGGTTTAATGTTTTCTTATTTGTCTGGATCATTTTGAGTTCTACTTTTACTCCCACCGATTCCTTTGTAAATAAGTTCCTCTTTAGGAATACAACCATCCAGATCAACAAGCAACTTTGTCGTTAGATTGGGATAAGAGTAGTATTTTAACAAAATAACATTTATGTGATTTGTGGACAAAAAATTTCAAGAAACTATTTTTTTACATAAGTTTTCAATCCTAATCATTATAGAAGACATATCGGGACACCTCCCAAGTCATATCTCATATGGGGTCTTTTGAACTATTTATATGGTACATTATTTTAGTGCAAAGCATGTGCCTAGATAAAAATGGAAGATCAACTATATTTTATTGATAATCACACCATGACTAACAGGGTGTGATTCCTTCTTTCTGATACACTCTAATGACACACTATCATCGTGTTTCATGTGGAGACATCATGATATATTATCATGGTCTCCAAAAGGTGCTCAAACTCTTAGTTGAAAATATCTCAACATCGATCACATTGAAGTATCTTAATAATTTTACCAGGTTAGTTATGTACTTCATTCATAATATCCTTGAACACTTCAAGATATTCATATTTGTATTTCATTAAATATAAAGTTCCATATCTTCATATAACATCAATAAATATATAACAAGGTACTTGCAACTACCTTTAGTTTATTCTAAAAGATCTTTATACATCAATATGTATGGGCCCTAAAAGAATAGTCACTCTCCCACTATATCTAGCAAGATGCTTTTATCATCTTGCCAAATAAATAAGACTTGCATGTCTCTATTGGTTCAATAACCAAAAGATTCTAGATAACCATCATATGGATTCTAGAAATGCATTTCTCATTTCTACGCTCTACATGACAATGCTATAGGCATTCATTGCTTGAGTCATCAATTCATTCAATATGTGTCATACACATTTTGTTTTTACATCTATCATGTATAGATTGTGAGACATAGGCCAATTCCATACAAGATCTTATCTTTTAAAATGAAACATCAACATATTCATAATATTCTTTTCCATACAAGATACATGATGTTTTCATTAATGGTAGGTACATAATGGAAGTTCACTAATTCTATTGCATGACCATGAATGACAAATTCCAACTATAGTGGTAGCAACTCTTGATCCATACAATTCTAGCTTACTTCTTATTGGGTTCTAAAATAGAGATCTCTATCTCTTTCTTCTTCCTTTATCCCTTTAAGTGAAAAAGACAGATTCCTTTTGCACTTACCCTTTTCCTTATCTTGAGTGCAGAAGACTTGGACTTCATCTTAGCCTCAAAGCTCTTCTTGTCCTTATTGTTCCTTTGGACTCACTTCTACTAATCACCATCATGAATTTGTCCTTCTTAATTCACTCTGACATTAATCATCATGCCAAGCAATGCAGACAACAAATTAGCCATGTTACTCAAGAGATAACACCCAATAAGTTGGCTATATATGATTTGAACAATGATTATAGAATCATATCCTTGGTCAATTCTTGACCTAAAAGAAATTCCATTCACTTTAGATGTTTCAGACGCCCAATCATTTTGAGCACATGGGGCTCTGTTGGATCTCCCTTTGTCAGTTTGCACTTAAATAACGCTTTGAAGACATTATACCTTTCTTGCTTTAAATGATTCTTAAGACGTGTTACCATCTCAATAATGTCCATGTTTCATGTTATTCATGCAACTCCCAGTTCATACATCATAGCATAAGGTACTCAATGTCTATGGCATCATTGACATGCTTCAAGTAAGCATCCATTTCAGCCTTAGGCGCATTTGGAGTGGGTTCCTCTGGATTTGGTCTTTCAAGGACATAGAGCTTTCTCTCATTGGTGAGAACACTTCTCAAAGTCCTTAACCACTTGAATAAATTAATCTTGTTTATTTATGTCCTTCTCATGGACTGATCACAATTGTGTTTGTTATTAGGTTCTACAAAGACATTGCAAATTTTCAAAACATTTTTTCTTTGTTTGATTTGATAAATTAACGATATTAATTAGCCATTTAATTAATTTTTGCTCCCACTATAATGTTCAAATTGATAACCCTCATGTATCAATTTGGAAGATTGCAATGTACAATATTCTAGTGAGACAAGATCCATATTTCATCAAATCCTGACTCAACTTTGGCTGATCACCCACAACTTAACTATTTGGGTAGACAACATTTGTCAATTGCATCACATGAAACTCTTGAATAGAGGGTATGCACAAATCCTTGCCATAATCCATATGTATGCTTTCAGATTCTTAATCTCATTAAGGATACCCATTTAACTCTGACCCAAAAGCCAACACGATAGAGTATGTACTGTGCTTTGGTAGATCTACACACCTACCATCACACTTCCATGAGATATACGTCACACCATGCTTTGGTGTAACTTATACTTGGGTGATCAAGATTTTCATTTGTGTTGCTTATGGATAGCATGTCAGACTTAATATTGTATTGAGGGATTCATATATAAATACATTTACATATCCAATCACCACATAATTATAGTATGTATCATATACATTCTATAACCACAAATGAGAAATATGCAATATGAACACACAAGCGATGGTTATGTCCATTCTATTGTAATTCCTTAGAGTCACAAGGAATAAATACCACCTAAGGTCTACATCACATGCAACAACCAATTGTTGGTGAAGATTGTGCTCTATCCAATCTAGGTTGATTGGTTCAATTCTTGAACCTGTCGACTCGCCTCTTGGTCGCTCAGTTGGGCTCCTGAAACAGTCATCTAGTCTTTAGGTTCAAGCAACATCTAGACTCCTTCAGCTGATCAGTTGGGCCACCAGTCGATCAGTTCATCCTCCTTCGTCTTTCCTCCTTAGTCCTCCAATCGATCGGTTCATCTCATAGACTGGTCAGTTCGTCTTGTGAAAAATGACTTCTCACATGAAGATCTAAATTAAAACTATCATATTTCTTATTACATTGTATAAGGGAAAACCTCAAGTTACATTTGAGGTGAAATAGAAAGAAGAGAATTAGTTTAAATTTGGAAAGGAGAGAGAGGCTCGGTATGCAAACCGAGATAAAAATGGGAATAAACAACCACAACCATACATAAAAAGATCAAAGGTTATTGGCCATAACCATGCTTCACATCCACCATCAAAACCAAATTTTAGGACAACATGTGTAAAATGCATATATATATATATATATATATATATATATATATATATATATATATATATATATATATATATATATAGGGCCCATCTTTAATACCCACCCCATTTCGGTTACTTTATTTCAAGTTGGTTACTTTGACATGTAGATGGTTACTTTACCTTGCAAACTATTGAGTTTCATGCATAGATAGTTACGTTTGTAACATCAGATTTCAAGAAACGGTTACATATATATATTTGCTGTGTATTTTGTATGGGATTACTTTTTTAGTCGTATAGTTACTTTTTGATCAACATAGTAACTTTTTTTTATAGCAGAATTACTTTTATGGTCAGAACATTTACTTTTTTGGCTACCGGGTAGAAAAATCTAGGCTACCCGTGCGGGTATTAAATAAACACCCATATATATATATATATATATATATATATATATATATATATATATATATATATATATATATATATAGCAAGACTCAAACAATCGACACCAGCATCCTCCTGGTGTGGCACTACGAACATCGGTTGATGGTGTTCTCCTAGCAGGAAAAGGATCCACGGCTCTGGAGTAGTCAATGTAGACCACTGAAAACTCCACATTGTGCTACCAGAGCTAACAGGAAGGAGTTTTCCCTTTCAAACATCAACCTACTAGAATTGATTCACTCTCCCACAATTGTATCTCCCTTGCTATCCCTCCCTTTATCAGGTAGGACTTGCTCATGCTCTCTATTGCTTACCCAACCAGAGAGGACAACAATTGTTAGAGTAATTGTTGTATCTGAGAAGCCCCCAATACCCCTCTGTTTATAGGAGACACCAAGGTCAGGGTTCCCAATCTATGCGGGAGTCAAACATGATGGATTCACAAATTTTCTAGAACTTACACACAGAGAATCGATAATTTCACATAGCCAATCAGTTGGTTCATGCATGAACTGGTTGGTTTGCATAACAAAATAACCATTTCATGCAATTTCCTATTCTAAATCACATTGGTATCCAATGCATGATTAATGCAAAATACGACATCAACACTAATCCTTGATCCAATCAACTTGCCCATCAAACTGGACAATTTATCCCATGAACCAGTTAGTTAGGACTTGTAAACTGGTCGTTTCATACCCTGGTTCAGCCATTGATCAACCAATGTGGATTCCAATTGACCTGACACCCCAACTGACAGGTTCAACACTTGAACTGGTAGGTTCAGAATCTAGTCTGTCAACTTTGGACCTCATCTGTTTAATTTGAATACCTAATTTTTAATAATAATCAAGTGAAAAATCATTCATGAATAAACTCCCTAAGTGTATCCTATGTGTATGACCCTATAGGTCCAAAATTATGTTGGCAGTGAATGTCCATAACCAATTTTAACATCACAAGCAAGGAGAGGTGTCTAGTAACACATCGTTGCTACCCAAGTAATTCGAAAATTTGGAGAACAACTTCAACCTATTATTCATGACCAGTGTTACCGTGATCGTATAGTTCCGTTGTCTATAATATACAGATTGAACTCGAGGCATGGAATCATCATCCTATAAATGTTCAATTCATGTTCCTTGAACTAGAGCAGATTGTCTGAGATATATGTGAGCTCACTTATCACATATTGAATCACATGAGTATGGTCGTACATTTCTCAATCTTGCTTATCAAGTGGTCTGGATATCAATCTCATGTAGGAGGGACAAATTCCATCTACATCACTCACACTCAATCCCCATGTGTCATAATGCATCCAAGCACCACCTTTATGGCAACTCTTATTCAAGATCACGATGTATGATGTTAAAGTACATTGTGTTGAATGTAGTGACTTTAGGTCTAAGCGCCACAATCACCACTATCACTATGAGAGCTGATTCTGACTACCATACCATGGTATCCATGTATCACTCTCATAGTGGGTCTGTCTGAGACACTGTTCTCTAACATATACCTGTGTGCTTGACTTGATATCACATATCATGACCAATGAGACTCTATCATTAGTCAACACACACTCTAGTCTTATTTATTATTGTTGTCTATTTTGCTTCCATAGTAATATTTGACTAGGGATACAACAAGAATGTATATACTCTTAACATGTTTTTGATCCCATTATTCAAGTCACGCACTTGAAGACATATGTCATCAAGTAACATCATTCTTTAGACATCTACTATGTATGCATCATCATCTCATGCTGAGACAATCATAATAGATGAAAATACCTTCATTATTATCAAATCAGGTATCTAATGCCACATTCCATTCATCACATGATTAGCTCTCTGGGCATACATACCAACAATATAATCTTCTTGAACACTTCAAGAGATTCATGTTTTTATTACACCAAGTACATACCCCATATCTACTAAAATTAAAAGTAAATATAATGAAGTACAAATACCTATCCCTAGAATTTATTCTGAAGGCCTTTGTACATCATTATGCACAAGTTCTACTAGAATTCTTATTCTCCCACTACAACTAGTGAGAGGTGGTTTTCATGTTACTCATATATTAGATTGCATGTTTCTTATTGGTTCAATAACCAAAAGAGTCTAGATAAACATCAACATGTATTCTAGAAGTGCATTTATCATACATGTGCTCTAGACAACAATGTTATAGATTGTTTTAGTTATCAGTTGTAATCCTTTAGGTATTTACATAATAAACATTCACCTTTAGATCCTTTCATATAAAGATCACAAGACATTTGTGGCATTGCCATACAAGATCACATCTTTGAATAGAACTATTGACAATTCGTTATTAGTTATCATCCTTTTCCATGCAAGATGTATAAAGTAAAATGTTTCTATTATTAGCATAATGAAATAACAGTTCATCTAACTCTATTACATGTCCTACGGGCTAAGATAAATTCGAAATATAGACTGAAGTTGTAGCAACTCTTGCTCCTCATAGTCCATCCTTGCCCTTTCATAAAGTCTTACTTCTTATTAGACCATTCATATCAAACATATGTCATATCTACATCCAGTATCACATACCCAAGATGAAGAAGTATTTAGATTTATCTTATAATGTGCATACCTGAAGTGGAGACCTCTATCTCCTCCTCCTCCTTCTTCTTTAGTTCCTCAGGGTAGAGGGGGAAATTCCTCTTCTAGTGTTGGTGACAGTGGTGACACTTGCCTCCCTTATTCATTCCTCCCTTTGCCTTGAGTGTTGAAGACTTGGACTTCTGGACAGATTTAGTACTCTTGTTAGCTTTGTCTTTGCCTTTACACTTTCCCTTTGATTTTTTGATCATCATCATAGACTTGTGCTTGTCTTTCTTTATTTGTGCCTTAGCTATTCTCAACATGCCAAGTAATTCTATCAACAACTTGTCAAAGTCATTCATGTTTTAGTTCATGACAAAGTGACCGTATGACTTTGGTAGAAACTGCATAATCACATTAATGGCCAACTCTTGACCCAAAGGGAATTCCAATCTTGAAAGACTGCACATGAGGTCCTACTAGATCTCCTTCTGCCATGTTACATTTGAACAATGCTTTAGAGACATTAAATCTCTCATGTCTTTACTAATCTTGGAACATGTTCTTAAGATGTGTGACCCTGTTAATAACATCCATGTTCTCATGCTATCTCTATAACTCATTATTCATAGAGTATAGCATTAGGCACTTGACATCAATGCCATCTTTAGTTTGCTTTTTGTAAGCATCCTTATCAGCCTTAGGTGGGTGGGAAGAGGTTCTTCTGACTATGGTGTCTCCAGGACATAAATCTTGTGCTCTTGTGTGAGAACAATTCTCAATGTCCTAAACCAATCATGGAAGCTATTCCCATTCAACTTGTCCTTCCCAAGGACTGATCACAGAGAAAATGTGTTTTGTGTGTTGCCATTTGATTCTATAAGAGAAATTTGCAATTTTTTCAAAACTCATTTTTGATTTTTTTTAGATTTAATTTGTATAAAATTTGATGATGTTTAATTAGGCCTTTAAATTAACTATCACTCTCATTATTTTGTTCAAATTGATAACCCTTAATCATCAATTTGAGAGATTGTAGTGTACAAACTTCTAATGAGCCAAGATCCAAAATAGTTAAATTATTACCGGCCAACGCCAACGTCCATAGTCAATCATTAAGGTAGGCAACATTTTCTAATTATATCTTATGCAATTCTTGGATAGATGGTATGCAAAACTCCTTGCCATAGTCATTCGCATGCCTTTAGGTACTTAATCTCATTAAAGACACCCAGTTAAGCCTGACCCAAAAGCCAACACGATTGAAATGCACCCTTGTTGGTAGGCCCACATAACTACCATCACACTTCCACGAGATAGATAACGTACCACGCTTGGCATGCCTATGCATAATCAACCAAGCTTTTCATCTGTGTTGTAAATGGAAAGCATCTTAGACTTAATATGTTTGATTGAGGGATTATATATATATATATATATATATATAAATACATATATATATATATCCAATCACCACATACTATAGTATGTATCATATACATGCTATATCCCACAAATATAAACATGCAATATAAAACATCAATGATGGTTATGTCCATACTAATGTAATTCCTTAGAGCCCCAAGGAACTACAACCACCTAGGTCTCACATGTATGAACCTATTATTGGTATAGATTTGTGCTTGAGCCAATCCAGGTTGATCAGTTCAACCCTTGAACCGGTTGGCTCACCTCTTGGTTAGTCAATTGGTTTGTAAGACCGGTCGTTTGGACTCCTATCTAACCAATGTCTGGATGCCTCCAGTTGGTTGGTTGGTCTACCAACCGATCGGTTCGTCTCCTACAGTTCTCCTCCTTCATCCTCTAAACGATCGGCTTATCTAGTAAAACGGTTGACTCGCTTGATGCTGAACGCCTTCTTCATTATAACAGGAAAAAAATATCCTATTTTTATTAAACTTTACATGGTAATGAGAAACCTCTAGTTTCATTCAAGGGGAACATATTTAGGAAAGAATAATACTTTTACATTGGAAAGAAGAAAGTAGAGGCTCGATGTGAAATTTGAGATATAAATAGGAATAAACAAACTATCCAACCACACACAGATATTTGGGTTATTGACCATAACCATGCTACACATCCACCATCAAAATATATCATGTCTAATTGCATATATATATATATTAGTTTAGGATTGTATATGGTCTTTAATTAGATATGCACATTAGTCATTTCAAATATTCACATTGTATGCAATAAAAGGTGAAAACCAAAATCTAATCATATCGATTAAATATTAAACATAGTAGATTGGCATGGATCTAATACCACTATTAGAAAATATGGCGGTGGAGCATGAAACAAAAATTAATAGTATATGCCATATTCCCCATAATCCAGTGAATTGCATCAACAACAATGTAATGGGAAGGATGGTTGTGAGCTCATACCTGGTCCTGGAGCAAGTCCAATGACTATTCCCTCATTTCAGTATGTGGATTTCTGCAAGTCACTCTCAAACACATATGTAGTATCTCCTGATTGATCACCAAAGACATCAGTCTGATGTCATCCTCCTAGCGGGAAAAGCTCCTCGCCTCTACAATAATCTACACAGATCACCATAAACTCCTATTGTTCTAGTAGAAAAATCAGGAAGGAGTTGTTCCTCCACTTGGTGTATTAGCACCAACTTGCTCTCCCATAGTCGTTCTCCCTTTCTATCCCTCCCTTTATCAGGTAGGAGTTGCTCAGATTCTCTCAGTTACCACAATAATAGAAGATAAAAAAAATTTAGAGGCAATTGAGTTGTGTCTAAGAAGCTGCCACTACTCTACTTATATGAGGATTAGGCTCAGGGTTCACAGTCTAAGTGGGAGAATAAGGGACCAAAATTTCATAAAAATTCACAACCTGCAACAGGAGAAACAGTCAGTTTACACATGAACCGATAAGTTGACATGTAAACCAATTGGTTCAACCTTTGAACTAGTAATTTCATCATGTTTCCCAATAACAATTATATTCCCAGTTCTAATCCAATTAATGCACAACATGATGTCAACACTAATCCTTGATGTAATCAAACTTATCCATGAACCAGGCATCTCACTCCATGAGATTGTCATTTCACAACCTTGAGCCAATCAGTTCATTAAGTGAACTGGTTAGATCGAGCCCTTGTTCATCTATAATTCAGCCAATGCAATATCCAATCAACCTGGCACTCCAACCTATCAGTTCAACACTTTAATTGGTCAATTCAGAGTCCACTCAGTTAATTATTTGCTTAAATTGAGTACCTAAAGACTTTAGCAGTCAATTTAAATATCATTCATGAATAAACTAGTATTCCAAGTGTATCCTATGTGTGTGACCCTATAGGTTCCAAATTACGTTGGCAGTGAATGTCTATAACCCATTTATGACATCACAAGCAAAGAGCGGCGTATAGTAACACATCATTTCTAGCCAAGTAATTGGAAAGTTGGATAACAACTTCAACCTACAATCTGTGATTGATGTTATAGTGATTGTCTAATTCCTTTGTCTCTGATATCCAAATTGAACTCAAGGCATGGAATCATCATCCTTTCAATGTTCAATCCATGTTCCTTGAACTAGAGCAGACTGTCTGGGATGTATGTGACCTCAACATCATATATTTATTCACATGTGAATGCACATGCTTTTCTCAGACTCTCTCTTATCAAGTGGCGTAGATATCAAACTCTAGTAGGAGGGATACATCACTCACAATCATCCCCATGTATCACAGTGCATCTGATCATCATTTTTATGGAAACCCTTATTCAAGGTCACGACAGATGATGTCATAGTACACTAAATGACATGTGATTAGTGAGTGATATCAGGTCTAAGAACCAAAATCACCACCTTCACTATGAGAGATGACTATGACCACCAATTGAGGTTTCCTTGTATCACTCTTAAGGTGGGTGTGATGTTACATATCACGATTGGTGAGATTCTGTCATTAACCAACACACATTCTATGCTTATGTGTTATTGTTATCTATTATCCTTCCACAATTACATCTGACCAGGGACATAACAAGAATGTACATACTATTGGCATCTGTATGATCTCATTGTTTAGGTCATAAACCCAAAGATATACATCATTGAGTTATGTCATTCTTTAGACATTCATTATGTTTCCTCATTATCTCACTACTAAGTGAAATAGAATAAATCAGAAGATTGCCTTTATTATTAATCAAATCTTTTATAATATATGCTATTACATTCATCATATGATTGGCTCTCTGGGCATACATACCAACAGTTAAAAAAATCCATCCTTTAGGTTTCATCCTCAAAATTATGTCAACTATAACTTCTAGATACATGAAGGGATTGGAAAAATAAGTTATTTTTACATATACTCTTCAATAATTGCCACTCTACACTCTAGTCTTGGGCTTTATGGGTTTTTTGTAGCATGTTGTGTGTTCACCAATATATGATTTCTTAGTACCCCATGCCTATGAAAATAGTGACTTAGTCCATATAATAACTAATAAAATTCTTAGAAAATTTGTTTGTTCATATAAAATTATTTTGATAAATAACATTCTTCTTTGAGAATCTGTGAAACAACAATAAAATATAATATTGTAATCAAAGGGAGAACCAAACTGAAAAGGTTTTCACAATCCAAACTCCAAACTTTCCATCAAATCATCAACTGTATGTCTTGTCAACAAAGAATAGTATTTGATTATTAAATAATAAAGATGTACACAAAATTCCTAAATCATCATCTATGTAAGAAGATCATTGTTTCTATTTCTTGATGGTCAACTGCTAAATTTTTTTGGTTACAAAATTTCCTTCTCCATGTTCCTCCAAGTTTATGGGAAAAAATTTCCAGTCCTTCTTTTCCATTGTCTTCCTTACATTCATAGACTTCTCATAATTTTGATGTGCATCTCTCTACCCTATCAAGTGGGACAAGTTGGTTCTAACACGTGTCACTTCATGTAGTTATGAAATCAAACTTATTTTGTGACATTTAATTGGTTACACATCTCAAAATCGACCCACATGGCATGTAGAATATTTATTCCTTTCATTTTGGATTTAGGTTTCCTCCTACTATTGAAGAAATACCCCACATAATATTTAGGATAAAATTTTTCTCTAAAAAGAATTTTCCATAATAATCTCAAATGTATGGGGCAGATATGGAAATTTGTCTCCCAATGTCGGATTCACGCATTGAGGAACAACCATGCCTTCGTTTCTTCCATCCTGTGGTGAGAACTGATAATAGTAGAAAATTTTGGATATATTCATGTACATGGAGGCCTTCTATCTTTGGTGGTATAAATTTACCTCCATATCTATATCTACAGAGGTGGCATACTTTGCCTAAATATTTTCATAAGCCATTCCAAGTATGATTAGGTGCATGGAGATATCAATCAAAAACCTTCTTACTAGGCACATGAGACACCTTAAGTATCAAAACAGACCTTGAGGTGACATGGGAACCTTAATCCCTTGAAGTCTTTTTCTATCAACCAAATCAAATGGTTGACCTTATGAAATATATTAGATTCACTTTCATCAAAGAAGTAAGTTTGTGTTATATTTCATAAGTCACTAATGAAAGTTCTTTGGTGTGTATAGATCCACTTCCAAGGAGGAGATGAATTTGAAACTATGATACACTTCCATATCTATGTGAAGAGGTGGTTGTTGATGTTGTACACCCCTATGACCCATCAATAGTTGTGGTAACTATAGTTTTTGGTGTAGAGGGTGATACTTATAGATATGGTGCAACATCGAGGATAGAAGATACTGAAGTATTTATATTAAGCTAAGACAAGAAGATCCCATCATTGAGGGATTTCAAAAACTAGTCTCTATGGAGTGGTTGGTTTATGTCACACCAAATAGAGGTACCTATATGTTGAGGTAGAAAACACCTAGCCCAACAGGGTGGGGTTTGATGTAGTTAGAACAAAGAAGAGAAGTGATAATATTTTTTGGTCTCGAGTGGAAGGTCATTATTGGTATTAGACACACACCCATACTTGAAGAGATGAAAGTTGAGAGTATGCCTAAAGGGTAACAAGGTAGGTCTAAGGTAATCACTAAGGTTCAATCTAACAAAATATTATTATGATAACTGACTTTGATGAGATCTAATACCAAGTTGTTAACACAATGTTCTGGCATTTCATCCTCATAATATGATATCATAAAATTCTGAATATCTCACCATATCTTTTTGTTAAAACATTTAACAATATTTTAGTGAATACCACAAGGATTCATATCTTATCTTTCATGATGAAACCAGAAAGATAATTTCAAAAACAATGGAATATCAAAACATAAATCTTGGATCACCATTACATTGATATAATGCATGCTATATAAAACCTCACATTGGGTACCTTCCTAGATTCAACAAAAAGTCAAGGTCTATGTAATTATATGCATTCCTCTTAGTGCATTGTTGGTCCTAGTCAACCTCAATATATATTTGAGCGTTGAAGAACACCTAGAAGTATAGGGGAAAACCCATAAAGAAATTAGGTCAAAACTTGTTGGTATGTTTCAATAGAGATTATAACTGGGCCTATAAAAGATATATAGTAAGATATGTACTTTCATGATCCAAGAAAACTGAAATAAACTAGGAAAATTTCAATAATAACAAGATTAGATCCAAATAGCCAAAAGAAATAAGAACCACATCAAGAAAACACCATGAAGGCCATTATAAGAACATAAAATCATTAATCCACATAAATATTTTAGTGTGAAGTGAGATTGCAAAACTTGCAATAATGAAACACGTGTCCAAATAGTTAAGTGATTTCTTAGTAAAACATGATAATGAATGTAAAATTGGCGTATAAACTAGTCATACACAACATATGATAATGGTCAAACTAATACTTGTTCAAGTTCGATATCCAACTAACCGTCTACACCCATGGAAAATACTCAATAGTACTTCATCCAAATACACAAAACAAGGCCTTCATGATACATGTGAGATCAAACCATCGTCAAATAAGGAAGTGGAATTAATATCTAATGTCCGATCTCCATTTTATTATGGTTTATATGTGAAATCATGCCATGTGTAATCACTTAATGTAGTTTTTTAGTCTATTTTATGTTTATTAAGATGAACTGTGACCTGATCCAATTCAAGTGTTCTTTGACTTGGAGCATTCCATGACTAAATATAAAATTACTTTCTTTTATAGATCACAAATCAGGCTTCATATGTGGATCAATTTATATTGTACTCACAACTCAATAGATCAAATGATCCATGAGCTATGAATCCGTCGACCCGAGATCTAGTATTGGTTGATCCAAAAGCTATCACAATATATTTTTAGCTATGAAACTTTTGATCCAAGGCCCATCTAGGATCAACTTTATAAATCTTTTAATAGAAAACTTTTGGGACTTGTTCCTCTCATATTTCTTTGGAGTTTGAAGCCCTAGGATCTATATCAAGTACTTATTGAGCTAATTTTTGGAGGACTCTTGATTTTTTCTTCACCTACTTGCCTCCAAGGAGGAGGTGGTAGATAGGAATCTTCCTCGACATCAAGGAGGCATATATTGGTATTACCAAGTCTTCTCCAAGATCCTTACCTTTACTAGTACTTGATTTCTAGGGTTTGGAAGATGGTTATTGTTTATAGTGAAAAATGAATCCCAAATTTGATGGAGAGTTGAATATGATTCACCATTTACACATCCCTAACAAAACCTCATAATTTCACCTCAACTTCATTCAAAAATCAATCTCCTACTATACACAGTTTCCCTTTCTTAAAAAGAACCATTGAGTGACATTTGTGGGTGGTTTGATGAGTGATTCTTCTTTTACTGAGTACATCCAACATTACCCACTAGTCTTTTATCTCCACTTTCACAACAATAACCCACAAAAATTATATCTTTTTAGTGATTTCACTTATATCTTTGAGCCAGTTTCATGATTTGTCTTTTTCTATGCCACGTGTAGTTGTTAGTTAGTTCTTTCTTGTTTTGGTGTGTTTTTGTAACAATTTGGATTAGTTGAGACCCCTCTCAATTACCCTGAGTGTGATCTTTTCACAGAATCATTCTTTTATGTTTCATACTTAGTTAGTGTGATGTTGTCTCATAGGTGTATGATTTTCACATTTGTTCTTATAACTTTTTTATATATGTTGTTCTTGATCCTTTTGTGTATTCCTCTTCTTCACTTGTGATTATTACCTTTTTAGGTCCACGCCATTTTTTCATCCTTTTCCATGTGTAAGACATGCACATTCTATGTTTCTAATGCCTAGTGAATATTATGAATTTATTGATTCTTCACCTGACTATTTCCTTTGAAGGGTGGTGGTTCTAATTATGGTTATTGTCCTAACCCTTGTTTGTTCGGGTCGTATTATCATTTTTATGAGATATCATTTGTACCCACCCCTACTATATAGTGAATCCATCCAACCCATTCATGAAGCAACTTGGTACCCATCACACCTTAGTAGGCCTTACCTTCCCACCCCCTGACATGATTCAAGGACTAATTGGGAATTCATGTTTAGTTGGATGTATGAGAGAATGGAGGAAGCAAATACAAGTTTTAAGGATGTGATGGACTTGGTTGAGAAAGTTACCCCTACCCCACCTATGGAACCTTCTCCTTTTCCTACACCTAGTATCAGTGAAGTTAGAAGAAACTTGACATTATTACTTATGATCATTCAAGTTCAAGGTATTTTAAGGTTTGTGTTAAGGATAATGGTAAAACCTTGTATGATTAGATTAGAAAATCAGAATAAGGAGGAAATTTGATGACCAGACACCACATGAGATCAATGATACCACCTCACACTTAGTAATAGTTTTGGCCAAAGTGGATTGTATGAGAGACGGTTCTTTTGATACATCTTTTGTTGCAACTAGTACAAATAGATACAAGTCAACTTTGGGTTACATTACTGATCCTACCTTTCTGCATCCTATTGTAGATAAGTCCACACACAAAAACTTTGACGGAATTTATATGCCTTCACCTCTAGCCCACTGCAATAATTTTATCTTATGAGACTGAGAGTACATATATACTCGTGAGGGACATCTTCATTTTTAAGGGCCCCAAGGAGGCTGAAGAATTGGGTTTTGAACTTAATTTTGAGGTTGATAAACTCTAGAGGACTAATTATGCTAATGGGAGAGTACAATTATCAAGTCACAATGAGGACGAATCTATCAGGATAGACCTTAGCTCATGTGGCACCCAAGTGGACCATATCGTCATATTTGAGAATTTAGATGCACACAAATGGGTTTATTATTCCTAATTTACTAAAATGATCCCACCATTATGTGATAATGCATCAATATTTTGTGTCTTAGGACAATCTTGATTTGAGTATTGTTGATCATGACAAGACAATAAAATTAGAAATCATTTTGCAATCCTTTCCCAACTTTTGGGATTGTCAAATAATATCTTTTGTGATAGAGCACTAAGAAATCAAGTTGATTTAGTTGATGAATGAATATAATCTAGAAACGAGAACTTACTTAATTTTTTGGTTAGTTGTTTATGAGTTAGATGAGAAAGTTACAAGTCCTTGTTGAGCTATCAAGTTAAGCATAGACATCTTCTTCCCTTCCTACTTCCCATTTTCTAGCATATATCCCACATATCACCTTTTTTATTTCATTTGGTTTTGTTTGCTTTACTATTTTGATTTTTGTTGTTATGAATGATACTTCATAGTCATTTTCTTGATTCCAGTTCTCATTGCTTAAGTTGACTTCTAGATTTATTTTCTAATTTTTAGTTGAGTTCAACTTTTAGTGTGCTCTTCATATTTTTTAAGCTTTGATTTTAATTGCATCAGGATTTATTTAAGACCATATTTACAAATTTAAGGATTGGGTCATTCTCAAATTTGGTTTTGACTTTTTTTTAAATTTCTTTAAAGTGTTGTATGCATTGGATTGCACCTCAAATTTTCCTATCCAAGGAGGGAAATGGTGTGGGTAAGACTCCCAGATTAGCTAATTTTCTAGTTTCTATCCATCCCCAAAAATTACTTCCCTTTCTTCTCGCTTTCTTGATCCATAGCCTAATCTCCTTCTTCACTCCCCATAAATCTTAATCTTTTTCCATCATGCCTGATCTAGCCTTCATCAACAATGTCTCTTCACCTCAAAGACCAATCACCACCACAACCACCACCACCACCATCACCTATTACTAGAATCTCTACATATCCACCTATCACTCCACATTATTGACAACAACCCTAGATCCCCTATAAAGGCAACAAGAAGAAAATATACACAAAACCAAACTTTCTCCTTTTCCACCTTGGTCATTGTTCTCTACCAACCAACTTTTTTACTCTGGGATCTCACATTGACTACTAATCATGATATTAGGGCATAAGCTGATGACTAAACAAAATCAAGCATCACTCTCAAATTTTATTTATGATTTAAAATTATCATATAGGACACATTCAATCACATTAACTGAATATACAACCAAATTTCTGCTAAACTAATTTTAATTTTAAAGATACACATAAAAAATTTCATACTAATCATATTATTTACAAGTTAGAAGTCTTTATAACTAAATACATGTTTTAGCAGTAAAGACACAATATTCTACTTATTGTTTATAACTCTTTGCATACTAGGACCTAGAGTAGATAGGGACCGAGACTGACTATTTCTACCTCAAGACACTACTAAAATCCTCTATAGAAGGTCTCTTATGAAAAGCTATTGCTATCTCCATATCAAAAGTGTTACCTAAAAACTTGTTCAATAGAATATGATCTACTGGCTCAGTGAATGGGAGTTTATTCAAATAGACTAGATAATATGCATACTATTCACTGAATGGATAGAAACTAAAGTAGACATATGCAAGCTATTAAATACTAAACTTAATGAGGAGTAATTTAAACTTCATCAACATACTAAAGACTAAGAATAACTGAACAATACATTTTTGAAGTTGTATACTGAACAAAATATTCCTAGATCTAACTTCTTAATATTTTAATCATTTATTAATGTCCTAAACCCAGATGAGGTTTACCACAACATGCGAAAACATCACAAAAAGCTATGGTCTCACCATAGAAAACTTAGAGTAGACCCAAGTCGTTAAGTTTCCTAACTAGCTATGTGTTCTGCAATTGGACTCGTTACATTTGACCTCGACAACTAATGTCAACATTTGAATTAACTGGACTCCTCCTTAAAACCTAAGTATTTAGGTAGAGAGTCAAAACACTCTGGCTAAAACTGTCTACATCATTGGTTTCACAAGGGATGACTCATTGAGTAGTAACTATACTGTGTAACACCAGAATCTCTAATTAATGTTGGGTACAACTAGGTATCATTAGAATATCTATTTGATGTTGTATACCCCAATACTTTTATGAGTCCTTCCTCATTGGTCTTAGACTTCTATACCCCTCTTATGATTTGGCCTTCTCATCCTGGACGCTGCCAGTTGCTATGCACTTTTTGCCATTATGGCACAAGGAATCTATGGTGTTACAGACATCTAGATGTATAATTGATTTCTTAAATTTCAATAAACTATAATCTACTAATATCTTCATATCTTTAGCATATAACTAAATAATTCCTCATTCTTTCCGTATTCAATACAATATTTCAGTAATGAAAGCACTAGTCAATAGTTCTATATAATTATGGCACTCTAAAAAAGAATACAACTGAATTGCAAATTCTTAACACTATATTTCACTTGAACATAACAATATGAACATATATGAATACACTGAAATGATATATGCTATAATGATATTGATGAGCTTTCATATTGAATGTTGTTGATCCGACCTAACCAAGTTACACTAAACTACTGGTATATAAAACTATGATGAGCTTGATTAGATGAACTGATCATTGGATAAATAAGAGTAGAATCAAGCTATCTATTAGCACACTATAGATACTAATGGATTAGCAAAAACCCAAATACATTGGTGCCTCTATAATATAATGTGTTTGAAATTTATGCAAATCATGCATGTGCATTATAGAACTGAAATCATTCACCTTCAATTAACTTTTCTAACTATTTAGATCATATATGCCTTGAAAATCTGAATTGAGGTTTAGTAGAACAAAAATATATATAAACTAGAAGAAGATACAATCATGATCTTCATGTTGTAGATTATATATGTGAGAACCATGGTTAAAGGATGATACCCTTTCACTTTGAGTTCAATCCACATAAATCTTGGCAAAACAATAAAAAACAAGTGATTCTTAACAAAGAACGTGAGTTCAGATTTATACTTCTAAATTCAAACAACCAACAACAATTTCCTATAATATAATTCATTTTAGATGAGTGTATGGAATTTCATCTCAATAAGTTAAGTGTTGAGCCATTCTCACCCTAAATGGTCAAAACCCATCAAATTAGGAAAAAACTTTCGAAATATGAGATTTCATCATAAATGATTCCATAACACAACTTAAAAGTTCAAATAGGTTTCATATCTATATATTTCTATGAAATGAACATGAATCTCAAAATAATAATCAAATTCCAATTTTACTACAAAATCAACCAAATTCTCTAAAATAGAGCTAAATTATCATCATAAAACTCAAATTTTATTTATTACAAACTTAGATATCTAAGTGGGTGTAAATGCACTCACCCTTACTGTAATAAGTTGGTGAAAAACATCCTCCCCTATTCTAAGAAGGTAGATTCTAAAATTCTACAAAAATGTTCACCAATCTTTTTTAAAGTTGAAAATCACCACAAATTTCCTAGCTTGGGATCCTTCATGGATGATAGCAGGAGAAAAGAGAGAGAACAAGGATAGAACTGGGCTTTTGCTCTAGTTTTAAAAATATATCAACCGCACCAATAGAACTAAGTAAAATTGAAATAAAGAAAGAAAGAAGAGAATCAAAGAACTTACTAGGTTCAACTTAGATTTGTGGACAAACTTGAGCTAAATTAATTCTAGGTTAACATCCACGCAAATCCCTTTAACATCACCTCTCTACCCTCAACCACAGAATTTTAGAGAAGAATGGTGGGTTTGAGGTGTTTCATGTCACATTTGGTTGGTAAGGCCATTTTTGGTGCTTGTGTATTTTGAAAAGAGGTTCATAAATGAAGTTTTCCTTAAAAGATTGTTTTTCAAAATAATAATTTGGTATATCATGAGAATTCCACCTCCAAATGAATATCCAAAAAATTTTAGATTCCGATTTCACTTTAGAGTCAGTTAGTAACATAATCACTTATAAGCAATATAAATTAATTTATCACTTTTTACCACAATTCCATCATTTTAACCTATTCTAGGGAAAATTCAAGATAGAAATCCTAATTTTATCTACTCTAGGTTTTTGTATACCCAAATCCTACCTAATAAACCAAACTTGGTATATTATATATTAATATATCAATAAACAAGACAAATTTATTTTTATGAATTTGGAAAAAGAATACTACCAATCAAAAAATGTAAAAGGTTAATAAGGATTTAGGGTTTAAAAATCACCCTCCTTTATGGGTTTCACCCCAAAATATAAGATAAGGAGGAAAGACAACATCCCATCTATATTAGATGTGAAATTCACATTAAACAACTAAAAGTGAACTTAGGGTCTTATAATCCTTAAGTACCTACTAAGTTGGGGCAAGGTCATTACAATTTCCCGGCTTAACAAGTTTCGCTCTCAAAACTAACAAATGAAATGAAAAAGGTGCATACATATTTCTTTCATCATTCTAAATTCTGGTACATCATCTATTCCTATATCCCTTATTTGAATAATGAGTTCTAGTTTGAATTCTCTAATCATCTTGTAATAAAGAAATGTAATATCAACAAGAAAACATATGTTTCATGGTCAATTGCTAATAATGCACTTTCTTTCAACCTTGTACATGATGTTGTGGTTTATCCTCTTCATGTATCTAGTTTTATAATATACCAGCTTATAGAGTTACTTCTCTATTATAGTTGTGTAGCACAACACCTAAGGAATCTACTATGTTATTGTGGTATCTCACCTTGAAGCCCCAATAAGTTGCAAGATAAGGACAACAAAATTATACTACTAAGATTAAATTAGGATACTTGAGTAATATGGATTATAATAAAATATTCCTTCCACTTAACTATGCATTCACACACAAAATAAAATCATAAAAACAAAGTTTACTTTTATCAGAACACCTTTCACAAACTATATTTTAGAAGACAAAAAATAAACAACACTAAAAATAACTTTTGTCATTGATCTTTTTCTTATCCATCATTACTTGTCTCTTCTTATTTATCCTTATTCGTCTCAATAAACAATGTAGAGATAAATGAGTACACATGTTCAAAGCCTCAAAATTTAGCATTGAATTTTTGTAATTCTTGACTTTTATTTAACTCATATCTCTTAAATTTGACATTTATCAATCATTCTCTTTTCTTAATCCTCACCCTACTATTCACTCATATTTCTAAATTTCATCTCTCATCTTTTAATTTACTTACTAATAGTTATTTTTCCTTCTTTGTATTTATTTTTTAGATGTCCTTATATAACATTGTTGGCATCCAAAGTCCAATCTCTATATTCCTACCTTCGGTTGCCAAAGATCAAAACATCCTTACATATATCATTCATCTACAACTTACCATAATCTGGTTATTCATTTTATCCTAGACTAAAGGTTCCTTCCTCTTTTAAGATTCACATGTATATCACTTTTCACTTAAACTCTCATTTTCTTTTCCTTGTACTTGGCTTTCTCTTGTTGTTCCACTAGAGTATAATGAATTGTGATGTGTCATCACTATTCTAACATGATATGTCTCTCATGAACATAACCTTAGTAATAATCATTTTCTTTCATTATTTTATTTCTTAACATATTAATTCCAACAATTATCATTATTATACAATTCTCTACTAAGATTACAGATATAAGAATACATTCATATGCAAAACAAAACAAACATATAAAAATATAAAACGAGAAAATTTCTTGGCCATTAATCCTTTGATGGTATCTAAAGTTTCAAATTGTTCTATTTTATTATCTTACATTGTGTTCCATAGAAAATTTATATACTCATTTTTCTATATCCTCACATTTTCCTTGTTATGATTATAACATGAGTTTATCATCCAAATATTACCAATATATTTCTCATCATCGTTTCCTTTGTATACACCATTCCTTACATATATCATCATTAACCTTCACTAATTTCTTATTATTCAATTCACCTTGATATATCTATGGAAATTTGGAATTCCATGACTTGTATATATCTCATTATCTCTTGATTCTTCCATACTTTAAATTTCTAAAACAATTTTTCTCCTTTTCAAAATTTTACTTTCTAAACCTTTTAAATGACATTTTAGTTCGTTTAAGTTCTTATGGCTCATATAATGGCAAAATATTCATTGTAAAATTGGTCTCATTTTATATCCATGTGAAACATTCCCTTACTCGACATCATCCTTCTTATATTTGACACATACAAGAATCTAGTCAAGCATATAAGAGTAAAATCAATGAATTACTTGATAGATTTATCTATATAAAATGGAAACAAGGATGAATACATTAATTTTCTTGGGATGCATGTTTTCATATACTCCTCTTATCATACAAACATTTCTCGTTAAACAATGTTTAATGTTTTTCCTTCTTTTATATTATTCTTGATTTATTACTTAACCTCATATGTTACCGATTCACTTATTTAGGTAAATTTCTCTTTATTTTTATTCTTCTAAGAATTATTCCTCTTAATGAACTTTTAATTTGTCCTATGTTTCTTATCATCTTATGTTTCCTCAATTAAAGAATGCATAACTATGATGCTTGAATGTGGAACTCATTCTTCTTCATTTATTTATTTTCTTTAATGTGTTATATCTATTCTTCTATCTTATTTAATAAATCATATATAAGTTCTTGTGAAAAAATAGATCATTCCATATTCTAGCACACATTTCAATCATTTTTCTTTTCTTTTTACCGTTACTTACTCCTTTGTTAAGTTTATTTCCATAATTCTTCATGTATTTAATAGAGTCAATCAATTTCCTTCAAAAGTCACCCCACATGATGACTGCTCAATCAACTTATTAGATAGTTCACAATCAAATCATAGCATTTTTTTACTTTTACATTGTTGTAACTTCTTAGATATAATCCCAACACTACCAAGAGATCTTATAATATGATATATGTATTACTAGTTATTTCTTTATACACAATTATATCTTTGATTTCCTAGTCTGTGTTCTTGAATTTAGAGTATTCAAATGTCATTCCAACATTTCTTTTCAATTCTAGTATCTTAACATTCTCATGGCCTCATATATCCTTATATTGTGTTATCATATATTGTTCTTATTCAAATATTGTAGAAGCCATTAAATCCCAGTAATGCATCCTGCTAGCCAGACCAGACCAAATCTATAGTCCTAAAGCCAAGAGCTACTCAGGGTTAATAAACTCCTTTTTATGTCAAACATGTAAACATAATATTCACTTGGAAGAATTTATATAAGAATAACTTCAGGCCTACATTATGTCATAATAACAAACAACGTCTGATGTCAATTCTCTATATACAACAATTCTGATTGAATCATTTACTTATGAAAATCAAACATCTAGGGTTCACATAGGTAAGAACTTATATATTCATTCCAAATCAAATGAAAAATATAAAACAAACTCATATCCTTTCTATCTTTATGATCTTATTCTTCTGTTACTTTTCAATCTTGTAACTCTAATACTTCTAAGGTTACTCTCTATCCCATCCTCCCTCTACATACCTATCTAGGGAATACATGGAAGTATAAATGAAGTAGCTTTATATGGGTCAACCTTACAAGATCCCAGCCATGGTATTTAAATACTTAGACTTCCTAGAGATATGATCACATCATCACCTAATTTCCACACTTATGAATTTTACTATCTAATTGGTGGTCCCTAATGATTCATCTAAGCTTGGATGCCAAGCTATTACACCCAAATATCAAATTAACTACTAATCATGAGATTAGGGCATCAACTGATCTTGATTTTTTTCCATTTAAAACTTTTATGTATGACACATTCAATCACATGAATTGAAAATACAACCAAATTTTTGGTAAACTAATTTCAACTTAAAGATACACATTAAAGCATCCTACTAATCTTTGTTATTTACAAGTACAACTGTCTTGATAACTAAATACATGTTCTAGTAGTAAAGACACAATATTCTACAATATTTTTATAACTATTTCCATACTAGGACCTATAGTAGACATGGACTGAGGCTGACTATTACTACCTCAAGACACTACTAATATCCTTTGTGGTATGACTCTTATGAAAAACTATTGCTATCTCCATATTAATAGTGTTACCTAAAAATTTATTCAATAGAATCTGAGATGTTGGCTCAGTGAATGGAAGTTCTCTCAAATAGTTCAGATAATATGCATACTCTTTATTGAGTGGATAGAAACTGAAGTAGATATGAGCAAGCTATTAAAAACTAAACTTAATTAGGACTGATTTAAACTTAATCAACATACGAAACTGAGAATAACTGAACAATACATTTCTAAAGTTGTATATTGAACAAAAAATTCCTAGATCTAACTTATTAATCTTATAATGGATTTGTTGATGTACTAGACCCACATGTGGCATACCACAACATGTAGAAACATTGCATCAAGCTACAATCTCACCTCAAAATATTTAAAGTAGACTTGGGACTTTAAGCTACTAACTAGCTACACAAATCTACAACATGCCTCGCCACATTTAGCCTCGACGACTAATGTCAACGTCCAAATTAACTAGATTCCTCCTCTAAACCTGGATACTCATGCATAGAGTCAAACACTCTGGAGAAAACTATATGAATTAGTGGTTTCACAAGGGCTAACTCACTGAGTAGTAGCTGTGGTGTACCATTAGGATCTCAAGTTAATGTCGGGTACCACTAGGTTTTATTAGAATCTCTAATTAATGTCAGATACCCCAATATCTTAAGGAATCCTTCCTTGTTGGGCTTAGACTATCATACCCCTCTTGTATGCTTTGTATACCTCATCCTAGACACTGATCTAGTTGGTGTGATGTTTCCTCCATTGTGGCGTAGACCTCTACAAGGAACCTATGATGTTTAGGGTATCTTGATGTTGAATTGATCTTTAGTTTCACTAAACAATAATCTACCAAAATCTTCATATCTTTAGCATGTAACTAAATAATTCCTTATTATTTTGGTACTCAACTCTATATTTCATTACTAAAGGAAATATTGAACAATTCTAAGTAATTTTGGTAGTGTAAAAAAGAAACACAACTAAATTGCTAATTCTCAAAACTATATTTCAATTGAACTTAATAGTATGAACATATATGAATATGCTAAATTGATCTATGCTATGATGACGTGACTAAGTTCTCATCTTTAATGTTGTTGATCTGACCTAACTGAACTGCACTGAACTGTTAGTATATAAAATTGTGATTAGCTTGAACTAGTTGAACTGATCATCAAATAAATAAGAATAGAATGAAGCTATCTAATAGCACACAATAGCTACTGATGGATTAGGTAAAACAAAAATACATCAATGTTCCTATAGTATAATGTGTTTGAAACTCATACAAATCATGCACATAGATTATGGAACTTAAATATTTACCTTCAGTCAACTTCAACAACTATTTAGATTATATATGCTTTGAAAACCCGAATTTAGGCTCAATAAAACAAAATGATATATAAATTAGAAGAGATACAATTTTTTCTGCAAGCGGAAGACGACGGGCTCCCGAAAGCGACCCTACGGGCGATCTAGGTTTCTGAAGGCGCCGACAGCGTCAGGCTCGGGGGAGGGGTCCGGCCGCCGGCGAGTGCCACCCACTCCCTCTGGGTGTCAACCTCGACTCATGCTAGCTGGTTGTGGTGCCAGACTGAGCTTCTGCACCTTCCTTCCTCCTTTCCTCTTTCAGCGTGATCCGATTTTGGGTGGCGGGGTATCTATTCTTGTTGGCCGCTAGGGAACCCGATCAAGCTCCCTCTTCGACCGCGGCGGTGCTGGGGGCGACGCTGGTTGGGGACAATGAGGAGGAGACGGCAGTCCTTGGCCGGTGTGGGGTTGGGCGGCGGGTCGTTGCTTTTAGTTTTGCTTGTGTCATTCTTCTATTTAGGTTTTTTCTATTTAGGTTGTTAGTCAGTGGCAGATTTCTTTTGTCCTTTTAGTCACTGTCTATCGGTGTTTCCTAGTTGTTAGGTTTGGTTTTGATCCTCCAGTGGGAGTGCTTGTTTTTTCTGTAGTGGTCGTTTGTCTTTCTGCAAAAGGAGTTGCTGCTTGGTTACTTGATAAGAGATGTCTATCTTGTAGATGTCGTATGACTTACTTTTAATGATATTGAGCTATTTTCAAAAAAAAAATAGAAGAGATACAATCATGTTCTTCATGTTGTGATTTATATATGTGAAAATTAGGGCTAAAGGGTAAATTCCTCTCACTTTGAGTCCAATTCATCAAAATCTTAGCAAAAACAACCTAAAATAATTGATTCTTTACAAAGAAAGTGGTTTCATATTTATACATATAAATTTAAACTAACATCATTGTTTCCTATAATATAAGTCATTTTAGAGTAGTGTATCAAATTTCATCTAAAAATATTAAGTGTTGAGCCATTTTCACCCTAAATGGTTGAAGCCCGCCAAATTATGAAAAAACTAGACGAAATATGAGATTTCATCATAAATAATTCCTTTACATGACTTTTTATGTTCTAACAAGTTTCATATCAATATATTTCTATAAAAAGTATAAATCCGAATTTCATAATTAAATTTCAATTTTACTACAAAATCAAGGATTTCTCTAAAATTGGGCTACATTAGCATCATAAAGCTCAAATTGAGTTTATTGCATACTTAAATATCTAAATTTCTAGAAATGCCAGGAGAAATCTTCATATAACAACTATGCTGAAATGAGATAAGTTATTTTCTAACTGAAGAAAAGGAGTATGTAATCTCCGGTTAAGTCTATAATGAATTTTGCAAAAAAACTAATGGGGGAAATCACTCACCCTTATTGTAATAAGAAGGTGAAAAATGTCCTCCCATGTTCCAAGAAGGTAGATTTTAGAGCTCTAGAAAATGTTCCCCCATTGTTTTTTAAAGTTGAAAATCACCCCAAATTCCCTAGATTGGGATCCTTCCTAGATGAAAACATGAGAAAAGAGAGAGAAAATGGATATGCTAGTGTTTTTGCTCTACTTTTAGAAAAACTTTGGTCGAACTAATAGAATTAAATGAAGTTGGAAGAAAAAATAAGATAACAAAAGATCTTACTAGATTCAGCTTAAGTTTGTGAAAATTTGAGCAAGATTAGTTCTAGGTTAACATCCACCCAAATCTCCTCAAAATCACCTTTCTACCATGAACCACAAAGTTTCAGAGAAGAAGGGTGGGGTTTGAAGTGTTTAAGGTTAGATTTGTCTGATAACACCAGTTGAGGTTCTTGGGTATTTTTCTAGAGATCCATAAATGAAGCTTTCCTTTAAATTTTGTTTTTCCAAAAAACTAATTTGGCACATCTTGAGCATTCAACCTCCAAATTGATATATGTAAAACTAGATAGATTTCAAATTCATTTTAGAGTCCATTAGTAACCTAATATCACTTATAAGAAATTAAAAGTAATTTATTAGATTTATTTACAATAATTCCATCATTTTAACCTATTTTAGAGAAAATTCAAAACAAATTCTGTCATTTTAACCTATTTTATGGCAAATTTAAGACAGAAGCACTAATTTTATTTAATATGGTGTTATGTCTACCCAATTCCTGTCTAATAAAAAAATTGTTATGTGACATGTTAATAAATCAACAAACAAGTTAAATGTTATTTTCACACCAATTTGGAAAAAGAACACTATTAGGCATAAAAATGTAGATTAAAGGTTAATAAGGATTTTGGGTTTGGCAAATCACCCTCTTTTAAATTTCTTCCTGAAAATAAAGAAGGATGAAAGATAACTTCTCATACATATCATATACCAAATTCACATTAAACAACTAAAAAGTGAACTTAGGGTCCTATAATCCTCAATTATCTACTAAGTAGGGGTAGGGTCTTTAAAAACTCACTCCTACAACCACAACACCATCACCATAACCATCACCATCACCATCACCATCACCATCACCATCACCATCACCATCACCATCACCATCACCATCACCATCACCATCACCATCACCATCACCATCACCATCACCATCACCATCACCATCACCATCACCATAACCATCACCATCACCATCACCATCACCATCACCATCACCATCACCATCACCATCACCATCACCATCACCATCACCATCACCATCACCATCACCATCACCATCACCATCACCATCACCATCACCATCACCACCATCACCATCACCATCACCATCACCATCACCATCACCATCACCATCACCATCACCATCACCATCACCATCACCATCACCATCACCATCACCATCACCATCACCATCACCATCACCATCACCACCAACCATTTGTGGGTGGCTCTAAGCAATAAACTAGGAACAAAGCTCCTTGAGGGCTCCATGAAGGAAACCATGTAGATAAAGTAGTTGGCTGACGTGGCATGCATTGGTTGGTGAATATATTGTCAATTTGTAATAGTTCTAGAAAATAATGAATAACTTACAATATAATGATATTATATATCAACTTGATCATAAAATATATGGAATCTAAATAAAATATATTCAATATGTAATTCTGCGTCATATTAAAAAATGTAGTAATGCATGATATAAGGTGATTAATACATGTAGACCATAGATTTAATAAATAGCATGTTAAATGTACTATTTTTTTTAATTAGTGATGTAATCTAATGATTTTGAATAATAGAAAAATCTAATGATGAATACATGTCTAAGGTTACATTATGAATCTTTAAGGTTCTTAAAGTCTTTATAACCATATACTTGTGAATTAGGGTTTTGAAACATAACCCTAATACAACCCTAGAATCAACCCAATATAGCATTATAAGAGTACATGTTGACACCCTGGTGTTTAATATACTTTTATGTCATGTTAATTTCTTGGATGTACACTATTATTTTGTGGATTACATACTTGAAGTATATCTTTATGTGTTCAACTTTATAGGTACATGGTTCATTTATGATTAGATCTTGCTATCAACTTCCAAGGATTTCTGATTAATTTTGAGATGATTGATTCCATGATTAATATGCTTGGATGTTTATTCAATTCCATGTCAATATGTAATGCCTACATATATCATACAAAGATATTATAAGATATTTTGAACCCAAGGTTAGACCAACCAAGGGTATATAAATTGTATAAGTCCAATGATGGACATTAAAATGATTACACCAGAGGTGGTCTACTAAGCATGTGTGATAATATTCAAAATAAGATACAAATTCATAGGTGCCAATATTTGTTTGTTAGACAATATATGTTGATATATGTACATGCACACTTTTGTTTGCACCCACGTACATAATACCATAATATATTGATTTGTATATTTTTTGGCACTTAGCTAGTCTACATTGAATATATGAATATAAGGAAATACATATGAACTCATCAAAGAAAAATAAGATAAATATATAAATAGGATTAGATAGATAGTCAATATTTTTCACTATATCATCTTCCTGGAGGTAGTAATGGTGTTCCCACTAATGTAGTATCTTTGTATGAAAAATTCTGTAAGATCCTTTGAGGGAAAATTTGACATCATTTTGTATCATCAAAGTCTATGAAATGAAATTGTTTATTATTGTTTTTTATTTCTTAAGTCTAGATCCTGGAAAAATGTAGTGTTGGTCCTTGTCCCTACGGTCTTCCTTCAATTGTGAATAATTGGGGGAGGGGGTTGTCACATTTGGTATTAAATCCCAGACTTATCAAATAACTTATAATAATTAATAATTTATAATATCTCATAGAGATAGAAGGGAATTATTAGGTAATTTTTGAAATACAATGGCGTCTATAGAAGATCACAACTTGGGGGCTAGAAAAAATTTCCTATGGACCATGAGTTGGTAAACAAAGGTCTCATGGGCCCCTATGAATTCCACTTGGACAAAATTTAAGGTTTTTCCCAATGTAAAATACCTTTAGGTTTTCTTATATTAAAATTTCGTCCATTTATCATTATAATATACTAACCATAGAATCAACTTCTCCCCTCATCTTAAGTTAGGATTTTAGGAACAAGTAGGATTAACCTGTCATCCACCAATTAAAATATATATAATATTACTCAGAGAAACATGTATCAAAGATGTGACATATAATTTAGGTCCATCCAGTCAGGGTAAACGTTATAAAGAGCTAAGGATGGGTTGGGTAATCCAACCATAAATGAAGGACTTGGGTTGGGATAACCTAACAGGCTATGAAAGCCTAAGTGTGTTAAAGGAAAAATAAAACCATATGATGTAGGGTTTAACTTTTAACCCTGATAAAAAACCCTAAATTTGAATATGTATACATAAAGAATGAAGGAAAATGGTATCTGACCCATACAAACCCTAAGTGAGGATAAAAGAAAGAAAAAAATTAAGTGGTTTGGGTAGTTAAGTTTTAGTACCATAAATTAGATACCATTAGTTTTTGGTTCATGAAAGTATGCATGCACAAGCATATATGCATGAATGATGCATGTAAAGGTCATTGTATATGTACATGAAATGTAGGAGATAAGTAGTTACTTAAAGAAAATATAAAACTTTCAAATCACCTTTTAGGGATGGTGTTCATACTTAGGGTGGGTCAACCTGAGAATGGGAAAAACTATGAAGGGATAACCCTAAACCTGTGGGTCAAGTTGTGTCTAGATAGCGTAACCTCCTATTCAAATCCAAGAAGGAACCCTAGGTTCATATTTTCCCTAGGAGGATGAGTTGACCAACCTCATTTTGAGATATGAGGTAACATTGGATGTCATAAAAGGATCAAAAGCTTGAAAGATTGGACAGGTGAGGGATACAAGGCATGGAAGCCCTTACCACTACTTAGTCAGAGTAATTTTTCCTTAATAACTAGAAAACTGATTTTAATATATATTAAAATGTGAAATCTTGGAGAGAGAAACCCCAAGATAAATATGTAATGATAGGTAAAGTACATTGACATTTATGTAATAATGATATATATAAGGTATGCAAGACATATTGCAACCAAGTCTAAATAAAAAGGGTGTGTGTTTGTATTAATGCCCGGAATGCATAGATATATAAGAGTGAATGCTCTATTTAAAGAAATTTCAAACTAAATTAGTAGTCAAAGTTAATACATTGAAAGAAGTTTTATGGCATCACCTAGGTTATAGACCTCCTTGTTCAATTTGATTCATGGGACATAGTAATATGATGATATTGGAGACCCTTAACATGAAACAAGGTGTAAGAAAGGAAAGAGACAAAGTGAGTTACAACCT
The DNA here is from genome assembly GCA_963693085.1 of Alisma plantago-aquatica. Taxonomy (NCBI): domain Eukaryota; kingdom Viridiplantae; phylum Streptophyta; class Magnoliopsida; order Alismatales; family Alismataceae; genus Alisma; species Alisma plantago-aquatica. The sequence goes on along the minus strand of OY856409.1, from coordinate 715,295,807 downwards.
AGAAACAATTATTGGTAGGTTTGAGACCTAGGATAAAATTTAATAACCAAGTGAAAATTATATCACCAAGTAATAATGCAATGTTGATGGGATTCAACCTTAGAATAAATTTGGGTACCCATCTCAGTAAAAAATGTGATTTTCACCTCAATGTAAGCTATTAATAGTTTTTTGGCTAAAACTTGTCCAAGGTAGGTTTCTAGCTCTAGTGAATGCGGCTAAAATGGGTTGTAATTCACCATAATAAAATTAGGTTGAATTTTAAGGACACAATTCCTTTCTAGGTGGGGTGAATGTAATGACATCAAACTTTGGAATATTTACATCTAATTCAATCATGTGATGTCAGAATAAGAATAAGGTAGGAAAGGAAATTATGAGACTTTGGTTGATGAATTGGAACTCTAAACCTACATTAGATCATCAATTTATGTAAATAAAGTGATATTGAGCTAATGGGTGAATAAAAGGCTTCAATTGAGATAATATAATGTTTTAAGACTTAAATTCATAATTAAGAGTATATTAAGGCTTGTGCACTCTTTGGAATTCCAATGTATGAGCCGTGGGCCCTACAATATAAGGTAAGGCCCAATTGGACCATTTTGAGTTACCATGGTTTACATATTAGAGAATTTTATATTTAATGGGTAGACTTAATTTCAACTATACTATAAATTGATTTATAAAGGAACTATGAGTTAATGAGAAAAGTTACATAAGATTCTAAAGTAGTGGGTGTCCTAAATAATTCATGAAGCAATTTTCTAATATTTGCTTGAATTTCATGTTTTGAGTATTAAATAATCCTAATATGATTTCTTACCTAGTGCAACATAAGATAATGGTTAAAGGAAGATAAACCCAAATTTTGAGATAATAAGATGATTATTCGTGACCTATAATCTAGAAAATACTTGAAGAGAAAGGAAAGGGTATTTATCGTATCCCTGTTGTTCTAAAACTTGTCCAAACATGAGATAAGGATAATATAGTGTAATCCTAAACTTAGCTATTAATTGGATTATATATAAACCTATAGGATTTACTTAGAAATTTTGAGATAATCTATTAAAGTTGGATAGTAAATCTCTATTATTAAATTTATCAATGTTCTGCTCAAATTTTGGGTGAGTGGGAATTTTAAGGTGTGACACGGGATACGATTACTAATCCATGTGCCATTTGAAGGTCAAACGACTCCCAACCCATCTTCTATCTCATGACCTGAGACCCATAGTGATGGAATCACCACTCTGATCTCTCTCCCTCAGCATGTTGCCTTTCATCATATTTGTTATTCCTATCACTTCTAGAGAGAGAGAGGATTCCAATGAACCCATATTTTTTGTTAGCATCACTGGTTTGGATAATGCCCAAATACTAGGAAACATGGGAAGGATAGGACTGCTAGTTGGTGTTCAATCTCACCATCATAATATTATATATGGAGTTAGGAGTTCCTTCACAACCTCAGAGCTCGGCTCCACTGCCAAATTGGCCATGATATACCCAAAACTCCTTCACCTGGTACTACTGTCTTCCTCTAGTTAGTAGACCCCAACTAGGCGTTTGTGGGTGGCTCTAAGAAATTAAGTGTGTATGAACCTCCCCGAGGGATCCATGAAGGTATCCAAGACTTCAAATAGTCACCCTTGGTAGCAAGGAGTCCCCATGGTGAAGCTTTGTTCTTCAGAACCTACTATCTAGAGCTCCTAGTCCGAATCCACATCTCAAGGCACAACAAGAGCTCTCGAGTAACAGGAAAGCGCCGCTTGACCTCTAGTATCCTTAAACAACCCTCGGTTCAGTGACATTGAAGGTAATCCAGTCTTCCCAATCTTTTGCCATGTTTGTGTAATAGTTGACCAAAGATCTTCACTATACATCCACTTTAGGGTATGCCACAAGCTGAGTAGATCTGCCAAGCTCTATTGTGGGTAGCTTTCCCTTTGACCGAGGCCCTCATCACCCAAAGGCTGGAGTCAACCACTGAGTTAAGTCCATGGCATGTTGGTTGTGCATGCGTGCCAGGGTCGAAGGAGGAAGAATCCAATGAGAAACGTACATCACTACCCGGGGGCCAACATGATCACTTTGATCACTACATAGGGATATCCATGTCATTTGCTATCATGGAAAGGGTAATTAGCCAAATCCTAACTCCAAATGACTATGAAGTCAATGGAGATAGTACCAAGGAATCCATACCTACCATGGTATTAACAAAGTGCGAACACAAAGCATAAACATTAGCATACATGAACAAATAACAAGATAAAAGCACCAATCATAGTCTCAACGTTCATCAAGATATATTGTGCAACATTTTTTATTACAAGATTGAACTACATATTGAAGTGTCAAATTGCACAAGTATGCTCATGTATACTAAGGATCTTACAGCAAGTACACCTGACATAGCTCACCAAGCCCATCAACTTCTAGACATCTTTGAACCTATACAATACGTGAAACAATGCGGGTCAACACATGAGGTGTTGAGTATAGGGCTGAAAAATAAAAATATATAAGCTTTGCATAATTTGAGTAGAGTTACAAAAGTAAAAAATAAGAATAAACAAGTTATGTATTTAGCAAAGAGAAGTTTCTATCATTTACTTTAATTATACCAACAACGTCATATATAATAATAGTTTTTTTGACTAACTTCCCATTGGAAGAGTCTATAAGGGTGCTCAAGATTAGTTTATCCTTTTCTGCATAAGGGACCTCAAGGCCGTCACTAAGAGCTAACTATTTTATAAACATGTTTCACCCTATCTTGAAAACTCAAGTAGGATGCACAACCTCGTGTCCTTACCCTGGGAATACAGGCAGGTCTACAAGGTTTGTATAATGGGTTTCTATATTATGTTTGTAAGTTATAAAACAACAGCAAGAGAGAAATATCAAGTACAATACTATAGTACTACAAGGAAATATTTGATCAAGTAAACAATCATACATATGTATCAAAATTCAAACAAAAAAGACATACTCATATAATTATTTAAGCCCATACATGTTCTAGAGATTTCCAAACCTATCCTTGACCACCTAGATCTCAAGCAACACCTGACTAAGAACAAGATTACAAACATGTATTAGATTCTCATCAATAACCCTAACTAGTTTCATTTTAGGATTTTGGCCAAGTTAGGTTCCAACATTCTTATTAGTACATTTGATGATCTTTTACTAATTTAGAGGTCATCAAGTAGGTGTGTTTCAAGCTTCATGTCATTCCGGGATTCCACTCATTTTATATAGTTATTTCAAGGTTTAAGGACTCATGATAGGGTGAACATGGTCAAGATTCATCAAGACATTAGGACTAAGCATAAAAGGTGACTTAGGTCAGGAAAACATAAGAAGCTTGTTCAAATATAGGTGTATGTTCCCTAGAGTCTAGGCATCAAACAACCAACATTGTCTGTCAGCATATCAATCATACATGTAATCCTCAATATAGCTTAGATATGCCATTAAGGTTCAACACCAGACTAAGGTGGGATATCCACAACAAGGTGATCAACAATAAAAGAATCAACTCTATTTGAAGGGGAGATTATAGTAATAAGATTCACATTGAATTAGAGCATAGGAAAATAAATCAACTTACATTTCACACAAGGGTCAATTAAGGGTGAAATAGGGTTACATGCATCATTATAAAATATAAAGAGTTGGTTTTAGCCATTTAGAGCACAACACATCAAGATGTCCCTAATTTCAGATATCCACTAGGGTTGGGTGCATCAAATGGGTCAAGGACATCATTTGTTCAAAGTTCATCTACATCATCATAAAGGTGTCACATTGAAAGAATCTCAAGCGATATAGGAACACAAACCAAATAGGGAATTAGTGGTTACTTTTAGTGTCACAGGAAGATATAAAGTTGTTGTTTCAATGTTAGAGTGAGTCTAGAAGTCATTTAGAATAAAGATTAGCAATATAGACCAAACTCCATCATTAAAGTCAAAAACTAGTCACACATGAGCAATAGAGTCATTCATGAGTACTAGGATCCTCATATAGCTCAAAGATACACAAAAGATACATATTTCCTGATTAGGAGAATATATAATCATCAAAGGTTCAAGATTCATCACAAAGATACATTTAATGTGTTCAACATTGTCATAGATTACATTTTAAGTAAAATAGAGAGATTAGAAGTAGTTTTAATGTCTACAAGTATCCTCGCGTTGAAGGTCCCATCAAGATGTTCAATTTGATATATAGTTTGTTATATTTTGGCCAAAGGACAAGTTAATTTTTTTTGAAATATTACATTCAAACTATAGGGATTCAGCATTGGTTTTTACCTCAATCATGCACTCAATCTGTGCCATTGATTCTTCATCCAACGGTCACATCGGGCTCTCCCTCATACCCCATGGACTGGGGCCCTTGACCACGTGGCTTGCATCAGTCGTGCATTGCTGGCCCACTACTAGCTCACCCTACGACCTCTGATTACACGTGAGCCGGCTTGAGCACTCTCCAACAACCGCATGTCACTCTACACTACATCAGAGTGCTCCTACAATGTGGATTTGTGCTGCTCCGAAGCAGCTTAGCTTGTCGGTGTGCTTGTTCAAGTCTGTAGATAGAGGGGCCCATTCTGCTCCTATGGTGTTGTCCACACTGGCCTTGGCCCTGCGGTCCGACCACACCCCTTGTCTGGGGTCGAGGAGCTAATGGTGGTTGTACCCAAGCTCCTCATCATGCTGGAAGCAAGGGCGATGCTAGGGTTTCTAGATGTTTGGTATGAAGTGAATGGGGGTAAAAGATGGCACGAGAGCAAAAGAGAATAGAGGCAAATGAGCAGGGGTGAATAATGAGGAAGGAAACCAACATCAATTGGCTAAAAGAGGTGAGGAATGAAGCTATTGGTGGACCTTGGGCGTGGTAGGTGGCAACCAACGCTACTTGTGTCGATGCATATATGCAGGAATAGGGTGATAAAATAGTTGTTGGATCAAAGCATAATCCAAGGTTGGCGATCCATGCTTCTAGATTGGATGGGTGGGTGAGAGTCTGATTAGCCTCTCAAGTGAAAGGGGGTGCCACTCATTTGGGTTGCACCAAGATTTGGCCCAATAAGGCTTGAAATCAAGTGAAATCAAAGATTAATTGGCAAGTTCAAATGTCCATATCCTTGGCTATGATTGTCCAATCAAGGCAATTTTTGAGCTGTTGGACTCATATTTGAATCCTCAGCAAATTTACATATATATAGAAGAGTATGAAGGTAATATATACACGGTTCAATTTAATTTGCAAGATGTCACATAGTTCAAAATTGTTCATAGTTCAAAATTGCAAATTAATGTCACATGTAGTTAAATTTATAATTGAAGTGACCAAATTGGAGTATTGCCACACTCAAGCTATGGAACTGATATTAAATTGATCAAGACAGACACTTTGTGAGATACAAAGAATATTATAGATGGGAGAGAAAAGTTACATTGTCACATCCTTCTCCTTAGATGAAATTTCATCCTCAAAATTCATCTAATATCATAAACAAGAGTAAGTTGACATATTCATTATTTTTTTGTGACCATACCTAAATGTCAAAGCATCCCCCACTTCAAGGTGTACAAATAGGTTATCATCATCAAGGGTGTATCCATCCCAATTAGCCACGTATTACTTGTTGTTTTATCATATTATGACATCATCTTGACATTAGGGTTCCACAACCCTTATCTCTACAACGTAGGATTTTTCTTATGTTTACGTACAAGCTCAAGGTTTGTTATCAAAACATATATTATCAAAATTTTAAACTAACATGTCCATCATCATGGCTTCCAAATGAGATTATTACCAAACATGTATTTCATCCTTATACGAGATTTCATGCATGTTTTAGTTTTCCCTCAAAATTCTACTATCCCCAATTGTGTTCACCATTTCTCATTTTAGGTCAACAGTTCAACATTATATTCATGATTATTCAAGTTAAGCTTTGATGTCATCATCAAAACAAGCTCATGATTCCCAACTTACATTTTTATGTATGATGTGGTTTCATATTAGGTATAGCTTATGAGAGTGACTTATCGTACATATTCAAGTTTAGCATAAGTAAGATTATTTCATGTATCATGCATCAATTGAGGGACAAAATTATCATCGACATTGAGGCTTCGTATATATCTCACTTGTATCTCCAAAGAGTTCCACAAATATGATCCACTCAAGCTAAGACCTATCTATATTCAACAAGATGTGCTAACCATTACCATCTACCTATAACAAAAATTTCTTTCCAACTTTCAAAAACAAGGGCAACCACTAGATTCCTTCACACATAACTAATATCCTAAGTATGAGTCTCATCATGAAAATCACACATCATGTACATCATCTTAGGGTCTTGGGACATATCCCTCACCTATATAACAAACATAATATATTCAATTGCCTCTTTCTCTAGGGTTAGGTCTTTTAATAGGAAATCTAGGGTTTAGCAATTTCAAGGGAACCAGACATTAGGCAATTCAATTCACATACTTAGAAGTATACTAGCTAGGGATTCATCATCATGTATTTCATAGTTCATATTTTTAACATTTCACGTATAATTTGCAGGTTAGGTACTCCAACCTTCTACCGTGTCGGGTCGACCCATGTCAAGGGTTCAACCTTATCATATGTCCCATGCTAGACATCCTTCTTTATAAGAAGGTTGATGCCTATGTTGGCCCTAAACCATATCTCACATATCATATCTCACATATATAAGACTAAGCATGTGTATGCATGCTAACCTGCTAGCTATGAATAACACATCAACCAATCCATATACAACAAACATGGTGCTAGATTTATCTAGGGTTGAATCATCAAGATCATCACATTTCATCAAACATACATGAGTCTTCCAACATCAAATGTAGGTCATCAATAAGCATGCTCATAATACCAACATCAACATCAACATCAACATCAACATCAACATCAACATCAACATCAACATCAACATCAACATCAACATCAACATCAACATCAACATCAACATCAACATCAACATCAACATCAACATCAACATCAACATCAACATCAACATCAACATCAACATCAACATCAACATTGACGTCGACATCAACATCGACATCGACATCAACATCAACATCGACATCAACATCAACATCAGCATCAACATCAACATCAACATCAACATCAACATCAACATCAACATCAACATCAACATCAACATCAACATCAACATCAACATCAACATCAACATCAACATCAACATCAACATCAACATCAACATCAACATCAACATCAACATCAACATCAACATCAACATCAACATCAACATCAACATCAACATCAACATCAACATCAACATCAACATCAACACCAACACCAACACCAACACCAACATCAACATCAACATGAACATCAACATTGACATAAAAATCAACATCATCATCATCATTGTCATCATCGTCATCTTCGTCGTCATCATCATCATCATCATCAATCATCAACTTAGGTCATATAGGCTAATATTAGCCTAACCTTTATCATGTCTCTAGACAACTATAAACACTAAATCTACTAACTAAAATCTCTCATCTAGGCTAATGTTACATATCTTTCTCTTGGGTTACATCGATACTGGCACCTTTTGTGTATGGTAAATTTTCATATGTACATATATACTAATACTCGAAATATTTTCTCCAACGTTGAAACAAGTAACAGAAACCACCATACTCCACTCGACTAAAACCAAAACCAAAAGTTACCACACTCATTAGGAAGTCTAGTACCATGCACACCTAGAGAACTTGCAAGAACATGGTGCATGCTTGTGTAGTTACCCTAAGCACTTGTTGTGATCATATGTCTATGGTTGTAGTAAGATATCCATTTTCTCACCCTCATGAACCTACAACCCATACTACAGGATAGGAGGAGAAAAGAAAGGATCTAGGCATTACAAATATACATCTAGTTCTAAAACATCTAGGTTCTAACCTGGAGTCTTATTCATCTTAATCCAAAAAGGACAACTTATTAAGTTTATAAAGTTGAGATGTAAGGTTATTTTTAGTTTGTGTTTCAATGTGAGTAATGTTTGGTGTAGTTATTGTTCATGCTCTGATACCATCTGTGATAGAACCATTTATTACCCAAATCCTAACTCTAGATTACTATGAAGTCAATGGCGATAGGACCTAGGTGTATGTCCCTAGCATGGTATTAAGAAAGTGCAAATGTGGAAGCGTAAAGCTTAACATACATGAACAAATAACAAGATAAAAGCACAAATCATAGTATCAACATTCAACAAGATATATTAAGCAACATTGTTTTATTACAACATTTAAATACATATTAAAGTGTCAAAGTGTACAACTCTTCACATGTACACCAGGGGTCTTACAATAAGTACACCTAACATGGCTCACCAAGAAAATAATCTTCTATCCATCTATGAACCTATAAAATAAGTTAAAAAAATGCAGGTCAACACACGAGGTGTTGAGTACAGGGCTAAAAGATACATATATATATAATCTTTGCATAGTTTGAAAAGAGTTGCAGATGTAACAAATAAGAATAAATTAGTTAAGTATTTAGCAAAGTGAGAGCCCAAGTTTTATATCATTTTACTCCAATTATACCAACAACATCATATATCACAAGGCCTTTATTGACTAACTTCCCGTTGGAAAAGTTGGTAAGGATGCTCAAGATTAGCTAACCCTTTTCCATGTAAGGGACCTCAAGGTCATAGCCAAGAGCTAACTCTTTTCTTGACATGGTCCGTCCTATCTTGACAACTCAAGTAGGATGCCCAGCCTCGTGTCCTTACCCTAAGAATACAAGCACAAGCACAAGGTTTGTATAATGGAGTTTCTATAAAACAACGACACAAGACAAACATTGAGTACCATACTAGAGTACTACATGGCAATATTTGAGCAATTAAACTAGCATACATATATATCACATTTCGAACAAGAAAGAAATATTCATATAATTATTAAAGCCCATACCTAAATCATAGATTTCATAACCTATCATTGGCCATCTAGATCTCAATCAACACCTGATTAAGAACAAGATTACATAGATGTATTATATTCTCATCATTAACCCTAACTATCTTTATTTTAGGGTTTTGGAAAAGTTAGGTTCCAACTTTTTAGTAGTACGTTTAATGATCTTTTACTGATTTAGAGGTCATCAAGAAGGTGTGTTTCAAGTTTCATGTCATTATGAGATTCCATTCATTTTATATAGTTATTTCAAGGTTTAAGCACTCATGATAGGGTAAACATGGTCAAGATTCATCAAGACATTAGGACTAAGCATAAGAGGTGATTTATATCAGGAAAATATAAGAATCTTGTTCAAATGTAGGTGGACGTTCCCTAGATTCTAGCCATCAAACAACCAACATTGGATATTAACATATCAATCATACATGTAATCTTCAATATAGTTTACATATTCCATTAAGGTTCAACATGAGACTAAGGTGATCAACAATAAAATAATCAACTTTTATTGATGGGGAAGATCATAGTAGTAAGATTCTTATTGAGATTAGAGCATAGGTGCATCGATCAAGTCACATTTCACATAGGGGTCAATTAAGGCTGAAGTAGGGTCACATGCCTCATCAAAAAATATAAGGAGTTGGCCTTAGCCATTTAGGTCACAACACATCATGATGCCCGTGATTTCAAATATCAACTAGGATTGGGTGCATCAAATGGGTCAAGGATATCATTTGTTCAAAGTTTATCATACATCATCATAGAGGAGTCACATTCAAAGAATCTCAAGCCATATAGGCACACAAACTAAATAGGGAATCAGTCATTGATATTAGAGTCATGGGGAGACATAAAGTTTTTGTTTTAAGGTTAGGGTGAGTCTAAAAGTCATTTAAAATCAATATTAGCAATATAGGCCAAATTCAATCATCAAAGGCACAAACCAGTCACATGTGAGCAATTGAGTCATTCAAGAATAATAGGACCCCCATATAGCTCAAAGATACCCAAAAGATACATATCTCCTGATTAGGAGAATATATAATCAAGAAAGGTTCAAGCTTCATCATAAGGTTGCATCAAATGTGTTTAACATAGTCATAGATTATATATTAAGTAAAACATGGATATTAGAAGTAGTTTTAAGGTATGCAAGTATTCTCATGTTGTAGGTCTCGTCGAGTTGATCGATTTGATATATAGTTTCATATATTTTGGCCAAATACGAGTAAGTTATCATTTTTTTGTAAGATTACATTCAAACTATAGGGATTTCACATTGGGTGTTGCCTTCAATCATGAGCCCGATTTGGATCATTGATTCTTCATCCAATGGATGCGTTAGGATCTCTTTCACACCCCATGGATCGGGTCCCTCATTCACATGGCTCGCACTAGTTGTGCACTACTAGCCATCTTCTAGCTTGACCTATAGCCTATGATCACACTTGATACATCTTGACCACTCTCCTACGGCTGCATGTCACTCTGCACCATTGTGAAGCGCTCATGCATGAAAACTACTAGAGGGGGGGTGAATAGAGTTTTATAGAGATTTTAACAATTAATTAATTCAAAAAACCACAATGAAAATATTGGACAAGGAGACACAGGGTTTAGAGTGGTTCCAACCTTAGCAAATACTAAGGAAGTCAGTCCACTACCCGGTTGCTTACCCAACCGGGATTTGAAAAGAAATTTATTTTATTACCTCGCAAGGACTTTACATAAAATACAATTTCTTTTCCCAAACCCTTCAAGCAGCCTTCACCTAGAAGTAATCGCCCAACCTTGAAGCAGCCTTCCCTTGAAGTAGGTGCACCAACTCCCGTTGCACCAGCCTTCTGAAGTAGCTTCCCGTGCGATAGCCTTCTTGAAGTAGCTTGAAGTCCCCTTCTCCACCTGAGAAGTCCAACCTCTCCTATCCGCAGCCTCCAACCCTAGGAGTAGCAAGGAGAGTACAAAGGATAAAAAGGAACAAGAAGGAAAATAGAAATTACAACTTATCCTTTAAAGCACAAGGCTTGATTTGCCTATATCAAGCGTATTGATCTCCTAACCAATGAGTGTAGAAGTGTAAGTGTTGTGGTAAGGAGATGCTAGCCTATAGGACACGAAATGGGAGCAATGGGAATGAATAGCAAATGTAGGAATTGCTCTATTTCTCAAAACAGTATTGCCAATGTGTATTCAAGCTCAAGTATAGCACAAGTGTAGCTTAAGTGTGTTTTGGTGTCCTAAGGCATGTCCTATTTATAGGAATGGCCTATGGATGCTTAAGGACGTTCTAGACAACTTCTAGGGGCTTGTAAGTGCTTAACTAGCCGTTAGGTATAAGTTAGGTGCATTAGTAACGGCTAGTTACTTTATTCTGCAGTTGCTATCAGAGACCATCTCGGTCGACAAATTGTCGACCGAGATACCTACTCGGTCGAAGTTTTGTCGACCGACAGGCTCTCTGGATCAACGTTCATTTGCAACTGCCAACTACTTTTGTCAGTTGTGTCTAACGGCTACTTGGGTCATTCTCGGTCGAGAAGTTTGTCGACCGAGAGTGTCTCGGTCGAGGAGTTTGGTCCACCGAGATTGACCCTGTTTCAATCTTTCAATTTTAGGCACTAAGTAAATGTATGAGTGTGCATATGTGAACCTATTTGAAAGGGATGACTTATCTAAGTGTGGTGATTGGCTAGGAAAGATCTAACGCTTGATTTACATGAAATCTAAGTACTTGTACATTATATGTTTGTACAAGTTTACAATTGATTATATTGCATGACATTTACAATCATTCAAGCGTATAGTTTCCTAGAGCTTTGTCATCCACCTTAATCCTGCAACACTCAAGTAGCTCGTTAGATCAATAAGAATGAAATGTTTGTCATCATCGAAACAAAGGGATTTATCATAATGTCCAATTTATCCAACAATCTCCCCCTTTTTGAAGATGACAAACATTTCCTAAATATGAAATAAGGAAATATAAAGCAGGTGAGTTTCATACCTGAAATTTACCTTTTGTAGCCATTCTTGTTTTTGCAAGTGAATGCTAGCCATCAAGATGAAACTCATTTATATTTTTGATTTTATATTCTTTCTCCCCCTTTGTCATTTCAAAAAGATATCCAAGTTGAATATTTTATTTTTCGTCTCCCCCTTAGTTTTATATTATGCTCCCCCTTAAATAGATATTCTATTAGGAACATGGATTTTTGTCTAATTTATCCACAATTTGTTTCTCAATCATTTGCAAAGGATGTTAAGCCTTGAAATGATATGAGATTCCCTTAAGCTAATGATGAATGTATATTGATTTCTCATCTATCAAGGGATGTTAAGCCCTAAATTAAATGAGAATCCTTTAATCTTAAAGTACATAAAAAATGTCTCTAACCAGATGCAAGGGATGTTAAGCCCTGATTTTTAGAGAGTTCCTTTAAGTACAAGATCATTCATAGATTTCTTTATTTCCAAGAGTAAAGATACTAAGGTATTAACAAGCTTCAAATGATGTTTACAACCTTTTTGTAAGCTTCTTAATCAAATAATCGAATTTGTTTTTATGAGCTCCCCCTTAATCTTTCAATTTAAAGCATTTTGAGGCTTCTAAGGTCACAAATGATTCTAAATTTTGATTTTGACCTTTATCAACAGTATACTAAGATTAAGTTCAATAAAATGATGTCCAAATAAACATTTTGTCAAAGCTTATTTTAGGTCGCCCTTGACTACGACCATAGCGCCCCTTGGTCAATTTTAATTTTAACCAAGAGGCAAATTCTGCAGATTTCCAAGATAAACATTCATATGTGAAGTATAATTTCTGCAGATAGCTATAATTATCAATTTTGAAGCACATTAAGATATACCTATTATGAAGACTTAATATGAGCATCATAGTGAAGTCTTTGACCTTGATTTTTCTAGAATGCATGTTTTACATTCATTGTAAAAGATGTTTCATATGCTTTGCTATGGGTACATAAATATCAAATCCCATTTCTTCTTATACCCTTATCATAAGATCCTTTAGAAACATATATTTTGAGAGCAAGATTAATATCTTAAAGTCAAGATTTTTGCTTTTGATTTCTTAGAACAAGCAAATAGATAAAAACATTAATATTTTGTTCTAAGAGGCACCGTTTGGCTTGTCATAGCAACATCATCATTACAAGCTGTGTCCACAAGCATTATCTATTATGTCAAGATGCTTTTATGCTAATGACATTTGCAATTTTCTGAATCACAATGATCATTCATGGTTTGTATCTATGAATCAAAGCTTATTTTAAACCAATGAAACATAATGATCATGATGAAGCATATCTATGATAAAACAGTAATTTCCTTGGTTAAGCCAATCATGATTTTTCAGTTTTAAATCCAACCATTGAGAGTAAACCAAAATAGTCTCATATAAGTTTTCAATTTTAAGACAAACTTTTATAACTGATCATGCCGAAGAAACTTTTCAAACAATGAATAAGGTTTGTTCAAGATTAGTCTTCTCACAGCACTTTTGCAATATGTTTAAGGATTTTCTACTCATAATGTCATATAATGTAAACAATCAATATGTCTTGCTACAAAAATTGTCTTCCAAGATTTTATTCTTGATTTGCATGTTAATTCAATCATCAATAACAATTTGATAGCAAACTAGGTTGATTGAAAAACAATTTCAAAAGATTTATGTCAGACTTGACAACAGAAGCCTGCTCGGTCGACCATTTCTCGACCGACAGATCCCTCGGTCGACAGTGTCTCGACCGAGAAAGGTTCTGTGTTGTTTCAAACCTGTTTTCAAATATTGTTTATAATTAAAAGAAAAAGTATGAAAGTTAAAGCTCAATTTAGTTGAGATATTTAAATATCAAAGCAACATTTTGGTTAAATCTCAACTAATCATATACATTTTGTGAATCCAAACTAAACAAGTAGTTTAAGATGTATATTTGGAAATTTAATTTCTTGGATTAACTTGGTGTCCTATTATGTTAAGTTGAGATAGACATAGAGATATACCACTTAGAGTCTTTGGTCATATCTCAACTTAATTTTATCCATTTAGTTTGGGGGTTTTGGAACCCATACTAACTCAACATTCTTTTTCTTGTATGGGCATGAAAAAGAGTAATGTCCAAGACGTGAGCAATAATGGCAACATATAGAATCAACCTCAAGTCTTTTTCTATGGTTTTGTTCTAGGTTGTTCTTTGGTACAAATGTAGCTTGATGTGCTCGTGTCTTTCTCCAACTAGGTTGTTGATGAGATTTCCCTTTGGGCTTATAACCTAGTCCTCTTCTCCCAATTTGATGATAGGAATTATCCAATATTCTATCAAGGATTCCATTGTTGCTTAACCTACTAACTTCTTGTTGCAACTTAGCGATCTCATCCATTCTTTTCTTAATATCTAGTTTTTCTTGATCTAGATTAGATGATAAAGAATTCCTTTCTTTCACTATATTATCATAATCTAGATGTGTACACAAAACAGGTTGTTTTTGAAAATCATTTAACTTTGCAAGTAATTCAACCTTTTCTTGATATAGAAGATCATAATTTGTTTCTAGAGTAAAAATCTTTACATCACTACTACTTAGAGATGATTTCAAAGTACGATTTTCAGAAACAATGCTATCTTTTTCAAAACCAAGATTATTCAATTTAGCATATAAATCTTCATTTTCGGATGTAAGAGCAAGAAGTCTAGCATTTAACTCATCGTTTGTTTTACTAGATTTCTTTAATTTCTTCTTGCACTCAATATACTTATTGTGTGTTTCTTCAAGACTAGAAATTATCTCTTCTTTTGATAAATCAAGAAGGCTTACCTCTTCTTCTTCTTCTTCATTGGTTGTAGCAATGAGACAATTTTTGTGGATCTCTTTCTTCTTTTCTCTCCATGGACAACCGATTGTTGTATGGTTTGTTCCTAAACACCAATTGCAGCTTGTTGAAAGTTGGTCCAAGTTGCTCCTTTGCCTGCGGTTGTAGTCATCTCCACCCTTCATTCTTCAAGACCTGGTTAGGGTTCCTTGAAGCCTGCTCTGATACCAATTGAAAACTACTAGAGGGGGGGTGAATAGAGTTTTATAGAGATTTTAATAATTAATTAATTCAAACAACCACAATGAAAATATTGGACAAGGAGACACAGGGTTTAGAGTGGTTCCAACCTTAGCAAATACTAAGGAAGTCAGTCCACTACCCGGTTGCTTACCCAACCGGGATTTGAAAAGAAATTTATTTTATTACCTCGCAAGGACTTTACATAAAATACAATTTCTTTTCCCAAACCCTTCAAGCAGCCTTCACCTAGAAGTAATCGCCCAACCTTGAAGCAGCCTTCCCTTGAAGTAGGTGCACCAACTCCCGTTGCACCAGCCTTCTGAAGTAGCTTCCCGTGCGATAGCCTTCTTGAAGTAGCTTGAAGTCCCCTTCTCCACCTGAGAAGTCCAACCTCTCCTATCCGCAGCCTCCAACCCTAGGAGTAGCAAGGAGAGTACAAAGGATAAAAAGGAACAAGAAGGAAAATACAAATTACAACTTATCCTTTGAAGCACAAGGCTTGATTTGCCTATATCAAGCGTATTGATCTCCTAACCAATGAGTGTAGAAGTGTAAGTGTTGTGGTAAGGAGATGCTAGCCTATAGGACACGAAATGGGAGCAATGGGAATGAATAGCAAATGTAGGAATTGCTTTATTGCTCAAAACAGTATTGCCAATGTGTATTCAAGCTCAAGTATAGCACAAGTGTAGCTTAAGTGTGTTTTGGTGTCCTAAGGCATGTCCTATTTATAGGAATGGCCTATGGATGCTTAAGGACGTTCTAGACAACTTCTAGGGGATTGTAAGTGCTTAACTAGCCGTTAGGTATAAGTTAGGTGCATTAGTAACGGCTAGTTACTTTATTCTGCAGTTGCTATCAGAGACCATCTCAGTCGACAAATTGTCGACCGAGATACCTACTCGGTCGAAGTTTTGTCGACCGACAGGCTCTCTGGATCAACGTTCATTTGCAACTGCCAACTACTTATGTCAGCTGTGTCTAACGACTACTTGGGTCATTCTCGATCGAGAAGTTTGTCGACCGAGAGTGTCTCGGTCGAGGAGTTTGGTCCACCAAGATTGACCCTGTTTCAATCTTTCAATTTTAGGCACTAAGTAAATGTATGAGTGTGCATATGTGAACCTATTTGAAAGGGATGACTTATCTAAGTGTGGTGATTGGCTAGGAAAGATCTAACGCTTGATTTACATGAAATCTAAGTACTTGTACATTATATGTTTGTACAAGTTTACAATTGATTATATTGCATGACATTTACAATCATTCAAGCGTATAGTTTCCTAGAGCTTTGTCATCCACCTTAATCCTGCAACACTCAAGTAGCTCGTTAGATCAATAAGAATGAAATGTTTGTCATCATCGAAACAAAGGGATTTATCATAATGTCCAATTTATTCAACAATGCAATGTGGCTCCATGCTACTCCCAGGTGGCTTGGCTTGCCGACATGCTTGCTCGAGTCTATAGTTTGAGGGGTCGATTTTTCTCCTATGGTGCTGGCCTCACTAGACTCCTTGGTTGGGGTCGAGGGGCTTCTGGTGGCTATGCCCAAGCACCCCGTCATGGTGGTGGTTGGGGTGGTGCTAGGGTTTCCATAGGTTAGGGATGAAGTGAGGGGGGGGAAGAGGGCACGATAGCAAAAGAGAATATAGACAAATAAGGGGGTGAAGAATGAGGAAGGAAACCGACCTGAATTGGCAAAGCGAGTTTAGGAATGAAGTTATTGGTGGATCTTGGGCATGGTAGGTGGCAACCAGCACCGCTTGTACTGATGCACATATAGAGGAAGAGGGGGATAAACTAGCTGTTGGATCAAAGAATAATACAAGGCTCACGATCCATGCTTCTTGATTGGTTGGGCGGATGAGAGTCGAACAACCTTCCAAGTGAAACGGGTGCCTGTAACGACCCCGCCTCCCAGTAACCCAATTAAGGGAGACCAAAAGGTTGGTGTTGTTATCCCAATTAACATGATCAAAGGTTCGACAAATAATCGATAACAATTAACAAATTTTACTAACTAAACTGAAAACTGGTACAAAATAAAACTTTGCATACCTTTTTCAAATCTAGGATATCTACATCTATCTGTGTCAGGAGTCTACTCTAACTAATCCTCCTTTGTACTTTAACTCTTAATTAATTTCACATATGCCACTTTACTGTTTGTCCTTTTCAAGCTTGTACCTAAAACACCGACAAAAAAAATGTCGGTCAGCATATCGAAATATGCCAGTATGTGGGGACATCCAAAATTTCACAGATATGGCTAACAATTTAATAATCACAATCAAATTATTTAAAAAGACAATTTACATTTTCAATGTGTCATTCTCCACCGCTTTTGCCCTAACCCTGGTATACCCCTCTAGGGTTTCTCTTTTGCCATTAACTTAAGGCCACCTTCTCAATCCCGAGCTTGGTGCCTGGGAGTCACCTCTCATGGTGCTCCATAGTCATGCATCATAGACCACCTTCTCATTCCCGAGTTTGGTGTCTGGGGTCACCTCTCATGGTGCCCATGGGTCTACCCTCTTGGGCTTGACCTTTATGGCATCTTCCATCAGGGTGGCATGTAGGTGCGAGAATACACACTTCTTTATAATTGTGACAACCATAGTGACTTTATAATTTTGCAAGTATGAACATCCAACTGTTTAGATTGCATTCAATATGAGGAAACATTCAGAAAACCCTCGAGAAACTAAGATGGTTATTCATAATTAACCACATACCTGTCAGGCAGACTCAGGTGCAGGAATAATCCAAACAAGCAAGTAATCCAGAATCAAACAAGCACACAATTCAGCCCTGAAATTACATTCAATTCCTTTTTATCAAAATCTATCCAAACCATCTTGCTACTTATGGTTTCTATTCCTTTTTATGGTTTCTTCCTCTTTTAAGGGTTTACTTTGCAATTAGGGTTTTACTTCCCTTTACTCTTTTTAAACCCTAATTTTCTCATCTATCCTTCACGAAAGCTATTAAGGTTATCTTTTACAAACACATAACCTTAATTCCAGATTAATGCACAATTAACCATCAATTAAGTCCATTAAGCCTCTTTTACATTAAAGCTATCATTTTTATCTTTTTTAATCTATGACAAAGTCATTATGCTTGTTTATCATCAATTCATAGTTCATTATGCTCTAATTCACATATGAACGTTATTTATCATTAATTCTACCTTTTATCCACTAGGAAACCCTAATTTCCAAATTAAGGGTATTTAACCACAATTAGGAACTTTAATGCTCGAAATAGCTTAAAATCATCATATCTTAACTTTATTCATGATTTTGAATAATGAAAGCCATTAAGAGTTGCATTTACCAATATTAGGGTTTCAAGGCCCATTAACTAATTATGAGCAAAGTTCATCTTTTTTGTTCTTAATGTTCCTTTTCAAGATTAACAGGCTAATATCAACTTTAATCATCCATTAAAACCTTCTAAATATATTAATCATCTCAAAATAGGGTTTCTTAATCATTATTACATTAAAGTTAATAACTTCCATTACTTTTTGAATTGTAAGCATAATTAGGCTTCAATTAAATTTTTATTGCATTCCTTGCATTTTTATGATCAATTTTGATATATAATACTTTTTAATCCGAGTTACCAATTATTAGTTATTAATTTCGCAAGAAAATTACCTGTGGACCAATGACACTGCGCCACGTCAGCAGTGCGCTCCCCGCGTAGCCAGGCCAGTTGTTCGAATTTGCCCCTGTACTCCTGCCTTGGGGCCACACCCGCCCGGGGGGTAAGGAGGTAATTCCATCTAATCATCTTCAACCTTGCCCCGTCTGCCTCGCGAACAGCAGCCCACTGGCTGGGTCAACTCCAAGGTTGACCTCGGGCTTCTAGATCGTTGGGAGGCAAGTCTTAGAGCGGTCCTCTCTGATTTTACTCGCCGAACTCGATCATGAGGTTTCATTATCTCGGAGATGCCCAAATCATTTGGTAGGTGGGGAGTTCTCTCTCAGCCGAGAAGATGGAACAGAAGGGAAATTCGTCCCTTCAACGTCGAATTAAGGTCTGGGCAAGGGACCAAAGGCCTCGCGGCACCTCGCGCATCTTGCGGTAGCCTTTCTAGGCAAACATAGGGTATATATATGAATTGGATTGCAGAAGTCTGCCGTTATGAGCAGGTTTGGGAAAAACTTCTAAGTTTCCTGAAATCATATCAAACCTTGGTTTGTTTGATCCGCAATCTTCTCCCGATCTCAATGGGAGAGTTTCCAAAATCTCTCGTGAACCACAAAATGATAAAATCAAAGAAATCGATTCTCCCAGTCTCCCAATCCGCCAAAATCTCTCGTGACTAAATAGATTTTTCTTATTTCCTGAAATCGTGACATATAATGGAAATCCCTCTACTTTAGGGATTTAAAAAAAAATCATATCTCCCAAAACACTTATCCAATTAATCCCAAATTTTAAGGGAAAGTATATACAGACTTAATATACCATTTCACGAAGTTTGAGTCCAAAAAGAGAAAGGAAAATCCATATTTCTTCATATGCAAGTCAAAGACTTATAAGGCATATTTTATGCATTAAAATATATATTTTCTCTTTCCTTTTCTCCATTGGGGCTCCTTGGACCCCAATAAACTCTATTATTTCGAAATCTTTTTTATTAGATACTCATTATCCTTCTAGATGCATCTAAATGCATTATTCTTCATTATTTCTCATTATCTTGTTTATTTCTTATTAAAATAGTTCTTTTTGAGGATTTCTCTTTATTTCTCTTTTATTTTCCTCATTGGTATTCCTTTTATCATTAGGAATCCTTTGGATACGAAATTCCACTAAGGATAACTCAATTACACCTCTTTCCAGTTATTTTCCCCATTTTATCATTATTTTCAATTTCTTTCTTAATAAAGAACTACGTAATTGTTCTTTTCTTTTCTTATTGCACTCTCTATGCAACTTTGGACTCCTTGGAACCCAAGGAACCCAAGAGGCATGAAATACATCTTTGGATTATATTCTTTTTCCTTCTAGAGGTTTCCACATCTTTCTTTTCTCAAAAACTCAATTATTCATTAATTAATTGAATTTCCTTATTATTGGGCCCAATAGCCAATAAAGCCCACAACACAATCATCAAGGCTATTTGTAAATGAAATTACATCATTATTTGTCCAATTATCTCCAATATGAGAGATTACATTTCTCATCAAATGAACCCAAAATTTGGGGTTGTAACATCCTTCCCCTCTTATAGGAATTTTTCCCTCAAAATTCCATCAAGCAAGCAAACAAACAGGATAAGCCTTTCATATGTCCATCATGGCTCCCATGTGGCTTCACCCTTTCCATGGTTCTTCCCAAGAACCTTCATCATCTCATATTCTTCCATCTGAGTTCTTTCTTACCTTGGTATATCGTACCCTTATAGGTGACTCAGGACATTTCAGCCTCTCAAAAGTTGAATAGGTTCAAGGCTCAACACATGGCTTGGGTACCTCACATAGTGCTCTAGATCAGACTCATGGAACACATTACACATCATGTTATCCTGAGGGGCAAGGCTAAACACAACCATCTCCACCAATCCATCAAAAATGGACCCATATATCGGGGACTCAACTTTCTCAGTTGTAGCTTAGAGGGGTCGGATTTTCACATCACATATTCTCCCACAGTGAACTGCATGTCAGACTGCTTTACATCAGCTCACGACTCATGTCATCACTGGGCTCTCTCTCTCAGCCATTGCATGATCAAAGTGACTTCATCTGCACACACTGTGGTTCTTTTCTGACCTTCACGAGGCCTCCCTCACCAACATCATCTTAATGAAGTGGTGACCGACACAACCTCCCTATAGAACTTCTTGCATCCCGATAAAGGCTATGGTGGTTAACATCACATCTTCAAAATTGTCTCTTTGTATCACCCTGAACAAGCACACTTGCTCTCATCAGACCCTCTAGTCTGAATCATACTAACCATTAGTTAGGGGTGATAAGCGGTACCAACATCGAGTTCTTCATGTACCTACTTCCACCTTATGGAAGTGAACCTTTAGGTCATACTCAAGAACTTTTGAACTCGCATCATGGTGTAGTTGAACCATCTCTCTCTCTTAAGTAGTCCAACTAAATCCATCCCTTGACACCATTCTTTCTTTCTCATGTCATCTAGGTAAGGCGATCTACCATAACCCACATTGTATCTTGACCTTCCTTGTCTAGGGGAGACTTACCACAACATCCAAAGTGGTGAACTCCCCTTCCCTCTTAGGGATTCTTTATCCTCTACATCAAAGAATTGGTTACTAGTGTTCATCCTTCACCTACTATCATGCATGGCAACATACTACATACAATTTCATCTTAAGCACCCAAAGTGCTACTGTCACTTACTATCTTTGTAGTATCACGGTGTATGGTGATCTTAAAACCATGATCTCCTGTATGTCACGATTCCTCAAGATCAATTCCTCAGAAACCCTAAACCACTCTCATCAGGGTTTTATTACCTTCCTATACAAAGAAGTATATCCGAGGTTCTATCACCATCCTTTCACTACATCAAGGACTAAACTGGCTAACCAAACAACCATTAACTTGTTAAACATATCTTGTTACATCCGAGTGTTAGCCAAAACACATCTTCTTTCCAAACTTAGGGTTAGCCAAACAACCTCAACTTCTTCTAGCCTCTAGCTAAACTGGGCAACTAGATCTCAACCAGAGCATTCATTACCACTTCTTATCCTTAGGTGTTAGGTAATGTTGAAGACATACACCTCCATGTATTCTACTTATCATCTCAACTCAAACTCTAAGTTTGTACTCATCAAGAACACTCTCTGATCTCATCATTATGGTGATCGAACTCAACCTTGCATAACTTGTAATTCCACAAAGCTTCTGCTAAAAACATCCTTATTTCTCTTATTGTTTGTAAACCATCCATGTATTGTTTACTCCACCAGGGTACGTTATCATCTTTGTCATCATATCTTGCAGCAACGTTCCAACTCACATCATCTTTTATCCTTGGTGTATGACATGCGTACTATCCCATCTCTCCCTCCCATAACAAGAGGAAATAAGCATTTGGCGGCCATCCAAGCACAAAGTTCTTCCTATTCTAAGAGTAGAGATGATACATCCCACATTTCCAGTACACCTTCAAATCTAAGTTGAAACGTGCAACTTATGTCTCTACATCACAATCATCTTGATATCAAAGTTACTTCCATGGAAAACTGGTCTCGAACCTACTTGGGTCACCACACAATCCTTGGTCATCTCCTCTAGGTCTATAGGGTGCCGACACTTTTGGGGTCATCCCTCTTCCTTATGCATCCAGAGAGTGCCTTAATCATCTGCCCTTTGGGTCCCATGAGTTCATGAAGGTGATAAATCTCCTAACCCATGGCCCTCAGACAATGATAGCTATTACTTCCCGACCCTATGGTCATATGCAACTAGGGAATTAGGCAACTCCTACTTCCATCGGTCTTATCCCCACCTGACCCTAGGATAGACTTAGGATTCTCTTATAGTACATGTTCAACTTAGAACCTTACCCAAGCCTTCATCATCTCTTCCTACATTCATGACTGACTTTCACCCTTTCATAGGGGTCATGGCAACCTGCCTACCTCGGTCAGGCCCCATACCGGTTACCTCCATGGTAACACATCCACATGTGCTTAGAGATGGTTATCTATGGGTCTACAGGTTCCTTTTCATACCATGTACTTTTCACTTAGCTTCTCAAGATCCTATGAGACCTCTTTAGGTTACCTTAAAACCAACAAAACTGGTATACACCCTACAAAAGGGTCCCTCTCCCAAGATGGGAGGAAACTACACCTCTTGACAACAAGGTCACAACCGTCCTTATGTTTAGGGTCTGCATCCCCATGAGCATGCCTATCCCAGCAGCTACTAAGGCACAAGCAGACCACCTATTAAACCATGCTAGGTCATACTTGTCCTCTTTCCTCAACATTAGATCAACTTAGTTGTGAGGGGTTCATCAAACATACCCTTAACTTAAGGGGTTTCCTTTACCTCTACACATGAGGAGTACCATGCTCGAAACTATAGAGACTCAGATCTCATCATGAGCATTGGATACACTGCTTCCCCTCTTAGGCCTAGGAACCCTAGGTTCTCCTTTGGGTATCCAACAGCATGCTCAATCTCTTAACCACGAATCAAGCATGTACAAGGTCTGGCATGTACTTCCATGATCCTTTTATATAAGCAGCACCTCAGAGTTAAGTCCTCCTCAAGGACAACAAACTAGGTATAAAGCCTCACAACTGGTTACTTAAACCTCCTCAGGGTCTAAGGCACTCTTTGTCTCATATCAGCAAGTAACCACTTATACCATAGGCACATAGGTACCAGAAGCATCATTATCTCTCTAGGGTTTGGTTCCTCTAAAGGCAACCAAGATATCATCAACCTCCAGGGGTCAAGCATAAGGCAACCACTATCATCCACTTAGATCGCATCATCCTCAACTCCCACTGTTCCTCATATCTCGGGGTTTTAGGCTTCCA
Organism: Alisma plantago-aquatica; assembly: GCA_963693085.1. Taxonomy (NCBI): domain Eukaryota; kingdom Viridiplantae; phylum Streptophyta; class Magnoliopsida; order Alismatales; family Alismataceae; genus Alisma; species Alisma plantago-aquatica. The sequence continues at coordinate 715,272,121 of OY856409.1, read as the reverse complement.
ACCTTCTTGATGGGGTCCTACTTTCTCTCTTTAGAGCTAACTCCACATCCAGCCATACTACTAGAGGTCCTCTCTCCATGAAGGATCAATATCACAGGCATACCTCTATGTCGGTGAAGCCTATACTCAAGCTTATGTTTGTTCATGATTGTCCATAGCCCCTTATGCTTATCTCATAAGCCATCCATCCTGTCCTTCTGGCCTCGGTTTTAACTTACTACTCATACTACTGAAGTACTCTGGGTGTGAACTATATCCTACTTGCAACAGCCCATAAGGTTTCTACAGGTTCTTCACTAACCTCATCATTAAAGGAGCTATCCTTCACTCTAACATGCACGACCTTTCCCAGGGTTGGGTTGCCAAAGGTACTCGATCATCCAACCTCTCATGGCTCATATGGCATCCCAGTCATGTCTATCCCAATGCCTAGTTTACCATGACATCTAACTCAACATGTCATCTCTCTCTAACCTCCACTTAGGGTTAGGGTTAACATCCTCCTCAGAGGATGTTCTAGGTTTCTACTTTTAATGGAGGTCTCTACCTCCAAGACTAACTCCCTCTACTCATCCTCCTGACAAGGAGGTCTATCCTCAGGTCTCTCCTGAGGGCAATGACAACTCGTGTCATACGACCTAAGCATGTATCTATTCATTAGTTTGTGCTTAATCTATTAAGCTTATGTCCATGACATCTTATTTACATGCTTTTCATTAATTTGATGGAGGATTCCTTAATCCTTATCAACCTTACCCATACCTCAAGAGGGTGAGGATAAGAGAGAAAACCCTAATCCTTAAGGTCCTTAATAGAATTTGAGTTGAGAAGGGATGAATAAGATGAGAGAGTCCTAAAGGTATCTTATTTTGAGTCATATCCTAAGACGTCGGCCAGGCAATCACACAATTCGGGAGTCCTCATATTCTGACTAGCGGTATGGAGGAAAAATATTGCCAGCCCCCAGACGTGATCCTTTTCTAGACACCTCAGTCTTTCAGACAATCCTCTAATAACTCCCTTGGGTTCTATGGAGTTTGTAAAATTTAATAATTATTAAAGATTAAGTGAGGAACCTTTGCTCTAATGCCAATTGTAATGACCCCGCCTCCCAGTAACCCCCAATTAAGGGAGACCAAAAGGTTGGTGTCGTTATCCCAATTAACAGGATCAAAGGTTCGACAAATAATCGATAACAATTAACAAATTTTACTAACTAAACTGAAAACTGGTACAAAATAAAACTTTGCATACCTTTTTCAAATATGGGATATCTACATCTATCCACGTCAGGAGTCTACTCTAACTAATCCTCCTTTGTACTTTAACTCTTAATTAATTTTACATATGCCACTTTACTATTTGTCCTTTTCAAGCTTATACCTAAAACGCCGACAAATAAAACGTCGGTCAGCATATCAGAATATGCCAGTAAAAGGGGACATCCAAAATTTCACAGATATGGCTAACAATTTAATAATCACAATCAAATTATTTAACAAGATAATTTACATTTTCAATGTGCCATTCTCCACCGCTTTTGCCCTAACCCTGGTATACCCCTCTAGGGTTTCTCTTTTGCCATTGACTTAAGGCCACCTTCTCAATCCCGAGCTTGGTGCCTGGGAGTCACCTCTCATGGTGCTCCATAGTCATGCATCATAGACCACCTTCTCATTCCCGAGCTTGGTGTCTGGGGTCACCTCTCATGGTGCCCATGGGTCTACCCTTCTGAGCCTGACCTTTATGGCATCTTCCATCAGGGTGGCATGTAGGTGTGAGAATATACACTTTTTATAATTGTGATAACCATAGTGACTTTATAATTTTGCAAGTATGAACATCCAACTGTTTAGATTGCATTCAATACGAGAAAACATTTGAAAAACCCTCGAGAAACTAAGATGGTTATTCATAATTAACCACATACCTGTCAGGCAGACTCAGGTGTAGGAATAATCCAAACAAGCAAGTAATCCAGAATCAAGCAAGCACACAATTCAGCCCTGAAATTACATTCAATTCCTTTTTATCAAAATCTATCCAAACCATCTTGCTACTTATGGTTTCTATTCCTTTTTAGGGTTTCTTCCTCTTTTAAGGGTTTACTTTGCAATTAGGGTTTTACTTCCCTTTACTCTTTTTAAACCCTAATTTTCTCATCTATCCTTCACAAAAGCTATTAAGGTTATCTTTTACAAACACATAACCTTAATTCCAGATTAATGCACAATTAACCATCAATTAAGTCCATTAAGCCTCTTTTACATTAAAGCTATCATTTTTATCCTTTTTAATCTATGACAAAGTCATTATGCTCGTTTATCATCAATTCGTAGTTCATTATGCTCTAATTCACATATGAACATTATTTATCATTAATTCTACCTTTTATCCACTAGGAAACCCTAATTTCCACATTAAGGGTATTTAACCACAATTAGGAACTTTAATGCTCAAAATAGCTTAAAATCATCATATCTTGACTTTATTCATGATTTTGAATAATTAAAGCCATTAAGAGTTGCATTTACCAATATTAGGGTTTCAAGGCCCATTAACTAATTACGAGCAAAGTTCATCCTTTTTGTTCTTAATGTTCCTTTTCAGGATTAACAGGCTAATATCAACTTTAATCATCCATTAAACCCTTCTAAATATATTAATCATCTCAAAATAGGGTTTCTTAGTCATTATTACATTAAAGTTAATAACTTCCATTACTTTTCGAATTGTAAGCATAATTAGGCCTCAATTACATTTTTATTGCATTCCTTGCATTTTTATGATCAATTTTGATATATAATACTCTTAAATCCAAGTTACCAATTATTAGTTACTAATTTTGCAAGAAAATTACCTGTGGACCAATGACACTGCGCCACATCAGCAGTGCGCTCCCCGCGTAGCCAGGCCGGTTGTTCAACTTTGCCCCTGTACTCCTGCCTTGGGGCCACACCCGCCCGGGGGGTAAGGAGGTAATTCCATCTAATCATCTTCAACCTTGCCCCGTCTGCCCCGCGAGCAGCAGCCCGCTGGCTGGGTCAACTCCAAGGTTGACCTCAGACTTCTGGATCGTTGGGAGGCAAGTCTTAGAGCGATCCTCTCCAATTTTACTCATCAAACTCGATCATGAGGTTTCATTATCTCGGAGATGCCCAAATCAGTCAGTAGGTGGGGAGTTCTCTCTCAGCCGAGAAGAGGGACCAGAAGGGAAATTCATCCCTTCAGTGTCCAATTAAGGTCTGGACAAGGGACCAAAGGCCTCGCGGCACCTCACGCATCTTGCGGTAGCCTTTCTAGGCAAACATAGGATATATATATATATATATATATATATATATATATATATATATATATATATATATATATATATATATATATATATATATATATATATATATATGAATCAGATTGTAGAAGGCTGCCGTTATGAGTAGGTTTGGGCAAAACTTCTAAGTTTCCTAAAATCCTATCAAACCTTGGTTTGTTTGATCCGCAATCTTCTCCCGATCTCAATGGGAGAGTTTCTAAAATATCTCGTGAACCACATAATGAGAAAATTGAAGAAACAGATTCTCCCAGTCTCCCAATTTGCCTAGAACTGGACAAAGACCAGGCTCTGTTGGATCTAGGATCTGATGGCTCAGGTTATTCATGTGACTAAATAGATTTTTCTTATTTCCTGAAATCGTGACATATAATGGAAATCCCTCTACTTTGGGGATTTTTACAAAAATCACATCTCCCAAACCACTTATCCAATTAATCCCAAATTTTAAGGGAAAGTCTATAAAGACTTAAGCTACCATTTCACGTAGTTTGAGTCCAAAAGGAGAAACGAAAACCCATATTTCTTCATATGCAAGTCAAAGACTTATAAGGCATATTTTATGCATTAAAATATATATTTTCTCTTTCCTTTTCTCCATTGGGGCTCCTTGGACCCCAATAAACTCTATTATTTCGAAATCCTTTTTATTGGATACTCATTATCCTTCTAGATGCATCTAAATGCATTATTCTACATTATTTCTCATTATCTTGTTTATTTCTTATTAAAATAGTTCTTTTTGAGGATTTCTCTTTATTTCTCTTTTATTTTCCTCATTGGTATTCTTTTTATCATTAAGAATCCTTGGGATACGAAATTCCACTAAGGATAACTCAATTACACCTCTTTCCACTCATTTTCCACATTTTATCATTATTTTCAATTTCTTTCTTAATAAAGAAATACTTAATTGTTCTTTTATTTTCTTATTGCACTCTCTATGCAACTTTGGACTCCTTGGAACCCAAGAGGCATGAAATCCATCTTTGAATTATATTCTTTTGCCTTCTAGAGGTTTCCATATCTTTCTTTTCTCAAAAACTCAATTATTCATTAATTAATTGAATTTCCTTGTTATTGGGCCCAATAGCCAATAAAGCCCACAACACAATCATCAAGGCTATTTGTAAACGAAATTACATCATTATTTGTACAATTATCTCCAATATGAGAGATTACATTTCTCATCAAATGAACCCAAAATTTGGGGTTGTAACAGCCTCCCCATTTGGTCCATGCCAAGATTTGGCACAATAAGGCTTGAAATCAAATCGAATCAAAGATTCATTGGAAAAGTTCAAATGTCCATATCTTGGGCTATGATTGTCTGATCGAGGAAATTTTTGAGTTGTTAGATTTTTAATTGAATCCTCTACAAATATATATTTATATATATATATATGTATATATAATAGTATGAAGGTAATATAGATATGGTTCAATTTAACTTGTAAGATGTCACATAGTTCAAAATTGCAAATTAATGTCACATATAATGAAATTGATCATGAAAGTGACCAAATTGGAGTATTTCCACACTCAAGCTATGGAACTGATATTAAATTGATCAAGAAGGACACTTAATGAGAGGGAAAGAATATTATAGATGGGAGAGAAAAGTTAGGTTATCACATTTCCCTTGCTTAACACCCAACCCCAGATTGTTTGGAGATAATGTAGATTTTTATTAATTCAAGCAAGGAGGGACTTATTCTAATAATATGAATTTTCTCCCTCATGCAATTAATGTACATATTAACTTACTAGGTTCTTTATTGTACTCAATAAGTTCCCTCACCCTCAATTATATGACTTGAAGTCATACTATGCTCAATTGATGAAATGGCATTGAATACATGCCACATTATGATTAGTTAACTATAGTTGAATGAATGCATAATCACACTTCTATATGTGTATTTTCAAAATTGAGTGCCATAAACATTATCAAAGGGGATAATTTTTTTAATATAATAAGTAAAAGAAATTTTTGAACCAACGAAACACATTTCATGCAAATTAGAGTTATAGTTTGGGAGATATGAATATTACAAGGTTATCTGAGAAACACAATTTTGAAATGACTTAAACACATTAGTGATCCATGTCACTCCATCTTGACCAATGAGAAGGCTCCATTTTGGAGCAGCAAATCCACACTCCCAACCCTTAGATCAACTTTTGGTCCATGATGGACCCCAGTCCAATGGCCCTTGTGTTAGGGCAAGTACAACAATCCTACCAACTCCCTTTTTCTTGGCCAATCTAACAACTTGAGTGCCCTTTGCTTAAATTGATGACCCCATTTCATTTCCCTCTTTTTTCAATTCACTTCTCATATCTTTTCTGCCAATTTTTCATTCTCCTCCACCCTCCTTCTCTTCTTTTCATCCTTTTTCATCCATGGAGCTTTAGAAACTCTGGCGAGGGTAGTACCTGTTATTGTCCTCGTCGGCAAAAACTAATGAAAGTGACACCTTTTGAGAATCAAGCCTCATCTGAATGGTATCTTGGCCTAGAGCCTTGAATCCTTCAGCCCTTGCACCTCCATCTTGCCATCAGGCCATTGTCGTGGTTGCAAAGCCAAGTAGCAGTAGTGCCCGTGTGGGGAGGGCAACCTATAGCTATCATCAGATCTGTAGGATAGTGTGGAAGCGGGCCTGTTCCCCCACTTCCATACAAGCTAGGATGGTGATAGGATATGTTACCTGGCCAAGCCCCATCCTATCTAACTATGGCCACCATATTTCTTTCCCCCTTCTAACCCTCAGACCAAGAATCAATGATCTAGATTTTCCTTTTAACATAAAAACATAAAAAATAGTATCATTATAGTTCTAGATTCATAATAGGAATTCAAATATACCAAATTGATCATAAAATGAGATATATCCCTTAAATATACTTGTTATGGTCTGGTTATGCTCTTATTTTTATTGATATCATAAAATGCAAGTTTTAAAGTATTTTTAAGATGTTTATCCTATTTGAATGAATGATCTCGATCTTTTATGACCTAAAACTTGATGATAGCCTTATATCACTATCTTGAAAATATTTATGTATAAGGTTTGAACATATTTTAAGGAGGAACTACACAATTGTTGTAACACATACCAAAAGTAGGTTGAAGTTGTTCTCCAACTTTTCAATTACTTGGGTAGCAATGATGTCTTACTAGATATCACTCATTGCTTGTGATGTCATAAATCAGTTATGAAAATTCACTGCCAATGTAACTTGGAACCTATAGGGTCACACATATAGGATACACTTAGAATAGGAATTTATTCATGAATGTAGTTTAAACTTGATTACTAAAGGGTTAGGTATTCAATTTAAATAATAATGACTGAAAATGGACTGACTAAACTATGAACCGACCGATTCAACAGTTGAACCGATCGATTCAAGTGTCAGGTCAATTGAGCCAACATTAACAATCAGAACCATGAACTGACCGGCTCAAGTCTCCGAACTTACTGGTCATGTTTTGAACTAACCATTTGGTTAATCAATTTGATTAGATCAAGGATTGATGATGATGTCATATTGTGCATTAATCAAAGATTAATTGCCAATACAAAATTGATTGGGAAACATATTGAAATGACTGATTCAAGGGTTGAACAGATTAGATCAATTGTAAAATGACCAGTATAGTAGTGAACTGACCGGTTCAATGGTTGCGGGCTCTGGAAAATTCATGAAATTCCATCTTTTCAACTCCCGCTCAGACTGGAAGCCCTGACACTGTCCCCCTATAAATAGAGGGGTACTAGGGACCTTCCAAAGACACAATAATAAGATTTGACAATTGTTGTCTTCTCTAGTTGTGGTAACCAAGAGAACTCGAGCGAGTTCTACTCATCAAAGGGAGTGACAATTGTGGGATAGTAAGTTGGCATAAGCACACTGACTAAGAGAGACAACTCCTTCCTATCGATTCATCTAGAATGACAGGAGTTCCTGGTGGTCTGTGTAGACTACTAAAGAGAAAAGGAAGTTGTTTCTTGCCTTTAAGAGAATAAATTCAACTTCCATATGTGGTGATCAACTAGGAGGCTTCCGTCGATGCTATCCTGGTGCAACTTGAAGAAAGGCACATGCTACTACAAGGGATAGTTGCTGGACTTGCTCTAGGACCATGTATAATCCTTGCAAATCCTCTTTCCCATTACATAGTTGTTGACATGATCTACTATTTAAGGGAAACATGACATGTTAAATTTTTATTTCCACTGCCTTATCTGATGTCTTATTTCCCTACAGTGGTATCAAAGGCATGTTAGATTTTTTTTATCATTTATTTATTGCATAATGATGTGAATACTTAAAACGATTAATGTGTATGTATGATTAAATCCCACAAATGATCCCTATACACACACACACATACACACACACATATATACATATATATATATGTGTGTATGTATATATGCAACAATCATCGCCTTAAAATCATTCTGATGGTGATTGGAAACATGGTTATGGCCTTTACCCCTAAACCTTTTGTGCTTAGTTGGATGGTTGTTGATCCTATTTATATCTCAGTTTGCATACCAAATCTCTCTCTTATTTTACATATGTAAAGTATTAATTCTTTCCTTCCTATGCTCCCCTTGAATGTAACTTGAGGGTTCCTAATTACAATGTAATATATTAATAGGATTATGACAGTTTTATTTCTTGTTATGGCAAAAAGGATGTTCTGAACTAGAAGAACCGACCAGTTTAGGAGATGAACTGACTGGCTGGAGGAATGAGGAGGATGATGATAGGAGCCAACTGATTAGATGGTGGCCCAACGGACTGGCTGGAGGAGTCTAGATTTCACGAGGACCAGAGACTAGATGATCAGTCTGTAAGACCAACCGACCGACTAGGAGGTCATCCGACCAATTTAAGGGTTGAACTGATCGACCTAGGCTAGTTCCAAAACAAATCATCATCAACAACAAATCACTAAATATGATGTGGACCTTAGGTAGTAGTAATTCCTTGTGACTCCAAGGAATTACAATAGGATGGGCATAACCATTTCTTATGTTTATTATTGCATGTTTTGTTGTGGTTATAACATCTATATGATACATACTATAAGTATGTGGTGATTGGATATGTATAAGTATATAAATATAAAAACCCTCAATATAATATTAAGTCTTAGATGCTTTCCATAAGCAACACACATGAAGAACTTGATTGACTAAGTGTTGGTTATGCCAAAGCATGGTGTGTTGTCCATCTAATGGAAGTGTCATGGTAGATACATAGTTTTGCCAAAGCAAGGTTAATATTCTATTGTGTTGGCTTTTGGGTCAGGCTTAACTAGGTGATCTTAATGAAATTAAGTAGTACCTGGAAGTATTGGATCATGACAAAGTTTTGCATGCCATCTATCCAAGAGTTGCATGAAGATGCATTTGGCAAAAGTTTCCTACCTAAATAGTCAAGTTGTGGGCAATCTGCCAAAGCTGACTCATGATTTGATGAACTATGGATCTTCGCTCATTAGAAGATTGTATGATGCAATCTTACAAATTGGTAAGTGAGGGTTATCAATTTGAACAAAATAGTGGGATAAATAGTTAACTAAAGGACTGATTAAATATTATTAAATTTTCTTTTAATCAAATAAAATCAAAAGTGTTTTGATAAACTATAAATTTTTCCCTTATAGAATCAGATGATGAAAAATAGCATATTTTTCTAGTAATCGGTCCTTGAGAAGGACAAGTTGAATGGGAATAATTTCCATGACTGGTTCATGATGTTGAGAATTTTTCTCACACATGAGTGCAAGATCTATATGTTGGAAATACTAGACCCAGATGAACCTGCTCCCGTTGTACCTAAGGCTGACAGGGGTGCTTACAAGAATCACTAGGAAGATGTTGTAGATGTCAAGTGTCAGATGCTATGCTCAATACACTATGAGTTGCAGAAACAATATGAGAACAAGGATGTTATTGATATGGTGACACAATTTAAGAACATGTATGAAGATCAAGCAAGACAGAAGAGATATGGTGTCTCCAAGGCACTATTCAAGTGTACCATGGAAGAAGGAGATCCACTAGGTCATTGTGTGCTCAAGATTATTGGGTATGTGGAGAACCTTGAGAGATTGGGATTTTCCTTGGGTCAAGAGTTGGCCACATATGTGATTCTACAATCACTGCCAAAATCATATAGCCAGTTTGTCATGAACTACAACATGAACAATTTTGACAATTCATTGTCAGAATTGCTTGGCATGTTGAGGACTATTGAAGCGTAGATGAAGAAGGACAAACCCAAATTCGTGATGATGACCAGAAAAGGAAAGGGGAAGTCTAAGGGCAAAGGAAAAGCTAAGAACATTTCTAAAGCTGGATAAAAGTTTAAGTCTTCTGCACCCAAAGTAAAGGGAGGGGTGAACAAGGGAAGAAATTGTCACCACTATCACCATCATGGACATTGGAAGAGGAATTGCCCTCTCTACCTGGAGGAACTGAGCAAGAAGGAGGGGATAGAGATCTCCACTTTATGTGTATACATTATTGAGATAAATTTGTCTACTTATTCATCTTGGGTACTAGATACCGGATGTGGATCTCACATATGCTCGAATATGTAGGATCTAAAAGAAGTAAGCCTTTACAAAAGGGTGAGGTTGAATTGCACTTCACAAATGGAGAAAGAGTTGTTGCCACTACATTAGGAACTATAATTTATCTCTGCCCATAGGGTTTGTAATAGAGTTAAAGAATTGCTATTTTGTATCTTCCATAAATAGAAACATTATTCTTTTATATTTCATGGACAATGATGGATATGAATTTCATATAAGGAATGACCAATGTTCTATTTCAAAAGATGAGATCTTTTATGGCAGTCCCCCGATGTCCTATGGTCTTTATTTATTAGATCATAAGACAAATGTTTATAACGTAAATACCAAAAGGTTAAAACTTGATAACTCAAACAAAGCATATATTTGGTATTGTCATCTAGGGTACATCAATGAGAATCACATATGTAGACTCCATCAAGATGGTTATATAGTCTCATTCAATTTTGAATCAATAGAGACATGTGAGTCTTGTTCGTTGGCCAAGATGACCATGACTCCTTTCACTGGCAACAGTGAGAGGGCTAGTGATCTATTAGGATGCATACATAGTGATGTATGTGGCCCTTTTCAAACAAATTCTAGAGGTGGTTATCAATACTTCATTACTTTCAGTATTGACTTCAATAGGTATGGTTATGTTTACTTGATGAAACATAAGTCAAAAACTCTTGAAAAAGTTCAAGGATTTCATGAAAGAAGTAAAGAGAAAACTTGGTAAAGTATTAAGGCACTTCATTTTGATCAAGGTGGAGAATACTTAATCCAGGAGTTTTAGGACCTTCTACAAGCATGTGGCATCATATCAAAATGTACTCCACATGGAGCATCATAGCACAATGGTGTATCAAAAAGAAGGATTCACACAATACCAGATATGGTGCAATCAATGATGAGTTTTTTTGATCTTATGACTTCCTTCTGGGGTTATGCTCTAGAAACCATGACGCTTACACTTAATCGTGTACCATCTAAATTGGTTTGAAAGACACCATATGAGATATGGACTGGGAAGCGTCCCAAAATGTCTTTTATGGGGGTTTGGGGATGTGAAGCTTATGTCAAGAAAAGTCTCCTAAAAAGCTTGACCCTAAATTATAAAAATGTTATTTTGTTGGATATCTCAAGGAAACTAAGGGATGCTACTTGTATCACCCAACTGAAAACAAAGTGTTTATTGCCAGGCATGCTGCATTCCTAGGATAGGAATTCATTTCCAAGGTAATTAGTGGGAGGAAAGTAGAACTATAAGAAGTTCGAGACCAACAAGAAAGCATTGAACCTGTAGAGGTACATGAGGAACATAGAGAGTCACAAACCATTGTGGAATCTCAAATTTCTCATGTGACTTAGGAACCTCACATATCTAGTAGGACATGTCTTTAGTCAGATATATTCGGTTATCTACTGACCCAAGAAGGCAATGAGTCAGTCAGTGATGATGAGTCAACTACCTACATAGAAGCTATTAAGGGACTAGAGTCCAAGAAATGGTTTGAGGCTACGAGATCTGAGATATTATCCACATACACTAACAAGGTGTGGACCTTGGTGGATCCACCTAAAGGGATAAAACCCATAGGGTGCAAATGGGTCTTCAAGAAGAAAACCAACATGATTTGTAATGCACAAACTTACAAAGTTTGATTGGTTGCAAAGGATTCAAACAAGTTCAAGGTGTTGACTATGACAAAACGTTTTCTCTTGTTGCCATAGTTAAAACCATCAAGATCATGCTTGGTCCATTGCGGCTTGTCATAACTATGAGATTTGGCAAATGGATGTTAAAACCACATTCCTTAATGGGAATCTTCTTGAGTATGTGTACATGATACAACCTGAGGGTATTATAATCCAAAGGATGCAAATAAATTCTATAAGCTACAAAGGTCAATCTATGGAGTGAAGCAAGCATCTCAGAGATGGAATCTTTGATTTGACAAACTAGTCAAAGGGTTTGTCTTTAGTCAAAATGAATATGAACCATGTGTTTATAAGAAGGTTAGTGATAGCATGATTGTATTCCTCATATTATATGTGGATGACATATTATTGATGGGGAATGACATCCCGACTTTACAAATGGTAAAGACCTAGCTAGGAAATACATTCTCTGTGATGGACTTAGGTGAATCATCCTTGACAAAATCACTTTCATAGCACAAGCACGAAGGTCATGTAAGATCACTTGGGATTAAGTTCATCAGTGATTGGCTCTGGGTGAAAGGGGAGTTTGTTGGTATGTATGCCCAGAGAGTCAATCATATGATGATTGTAATGGCATATCATGTAAACAATTTGATTAATAGTGAAGGCAATCTTCCAATTCATTTTGTTTTATTCAGTTATGATATGATGATGTAACATAATAAATGTCTAGAGAATGATATTACTCAATGACTTATGTCTTTGGGTTTATGACCTAAATGATTAGATCATACAGATGTTAGGAGTATATGCATTCTTGTTATGTCCCTAGTCAGATGTTATAATGGAAGTCTAATAGACGACAATAACACTTAATACTAGAGTTTGTGTTGGTAGATGACATAATCTCACCAGTCATGATATGTGATATCAAATTAAAGACATAGATACTTGTTATAGAATAGTGTATTAAACAGACTCACCTAGAGAGTGACACATGGAAACCAGGATGGGTAGTCAGAGTCATATCTCGTGGATCATAGAAAGTAGATTTCTTTGGCAAAAGCTGTGAAGCATCATGATGAGCCAGAAGAAGAGGATCACTTGACGACAGATGTATATGCGTTGTCTTCTACAGTGCAACATGCATATCCACATTTACCTCTAAAAGCCTATCTCACGAACCTGATGGATGATTGCACATGATATCACTCTCTAGAGAAGTGTGTACTTTTTCTAAGGACCTTGTCATGTTTCTATACTAAACACTATGAAGAGATAGGACTGCCGCCTCCACCATTGGTTTCATCTCTATAATTTCCTCCTAAGATGGAATTGAGCCATTACCACTGCATCTGAAGTACACATTCTTAGTAGTGGATAACAAACTTCCAGTGATAATTTCAGCCTCACTAGTCATCAAGGAGGAGGATCATCTAGTCATTGTGTTGAAGAATCATAGGGCTGCATTCGGTTGGTCCATTACAGACATAAAGGATCTCTCCTAGTTTATGTCAACATAAGATTTAGATTGAAGAAGGAGAAGAGCCCATTGCACAACCTCAACGACATTTGAACCCAATCATGATAGATTTAGTGAAGAAAGAGGTAGTTCAAATTCTATAGGTAGGTATAATTTGTGCTATCTTTGATTCCAAATGGGTTAGTCTACACAGTTGTCCCTAAGAAAGGGGGCATCACGGTCACTATTGATGCTTCTAGTGAGTTGGTTTTTACTATGATAGTGATTAGTTGGCATGTGTGTATCTATTAATGTCTTTTAAATGCCGCCACTTTGTAAGAACATTTCCCGCTTCCATTAATTGATCAAATTCTAAAGAGGCTCACCAACTATTCACATTTTTTGTTTTCTAGACGGGTGTTCCAATTACATTTAGATTTATATCAAGCCACATGATGAAGAGAGGTTTACCTTCACTTCTCCCTATGGTACATTTGCATATAGTCAAATGCCCTTTGGTTTATGTAATGTGCCGGCAATGTTTCAAAGATGCGTGCTTGCAATATTTTCCGACATGCTAGAACGTTGTGTAGAGATTTTTATCGACAATTTGTTGGTGCATGGAAAATCTTTTGAGGACTGCCTTGCCCGTCCAAATTGAGTTTTTTAGAGATGCAATGATACTCACCTTGTTTTGAATTGGGAGAAATGTCACATGATAGTGAGGGGATTATTTTGGGACATAAGGTGTCCAACAAAGGAATGGAAGTCAATTCGGTATAGAGGTGATCTCTAAACTACCTCCACCATCATTCGTGAAGGTTGTTGAGAGTTTTCTGGGACATGCCCACTTTTTTGACATTTTAATAAAGATTTTTCAAAAATTTCCAAGCCTCTTTTGAGCTTTTAGAGAAAGACCAAGAATTTTAGTTTGATGAGTGTTGTTTGAAGGCATTTGAAGCTTTGAAAGAAAAACTAATTTTTGCACCTATGGTGGTGGCTCTAGATTAGATCCAACCATTTGAGTTGATGTGTGATGCATCAGATTTTGTTGTAGGGCTATTCTAAGACAACATAAGGATCGAGAACTCTCGATCATTTACTATGCATTTACAATCCTTAATGATGCACAATTGAATTACACAACTAGAATAAAAGAACTCTTAGTTTTAGTTTTCACCTTTGATAAGTTTAGACAATATTTGATTGGGGTAAAAGTGATAGTATGACTGATCATGCAACTATTATGTATCTTTTACAGAAGAAGGATGCTAATCCTAGACTAATAAGATGAATTTTATTACTTCAACAATTTGACATAGAAATAAGGGACAAGGTTGTAACCCAAAATGCAGTAGCAGATCACTTGTATAGGTTAGAGAGAGCATATGAACCGGGTTTAGATGTACCCATTATTGAGGAGTTCCCTGATGAGCAACTTTTTGCCATCAAGGAAAATGATCCATGGTTTGCACACATAGTGAAATACCGAGCATGTGGAGAATTACCCGAGGACTGGGAATATTAGGAAAATAAATGATTATTTCATTATTTGAGATCTAATGCATGGGACCCAATCTTATTTAAACAGTGCAAGAATGACATCTTGAGCAAGTGTGTGCCAGAATGTGAGTTCGAGAGAATACTTTCTCATTGTCATTCCTTGCCCACTGGGGGACATCATGCAAGTTCTAGGACAGTGGTTAAGGTTTTAGAAAGTGGGTTTTGTTGTTCGACACTTATTAAGGATGGATATGATTATGTGTGGAGGTTGTGATGCTTTCTCAATGTGTAAGTAACATTTCTAGGAGACATGACATGCCGCTTAATATTTTTTAGGAGGTTTAAGTTTTTGACCTTTGTGTAATCTACTTTATGGGTCCTTTTGTGTCTTATGATTCCAATTTATACATTTTTCTAGCCGTCAATTGTGTACCAAAGTGGGTGGAAGCAATTCCTGCTCACAACAATTATGCTCAAATTGTGTGTAGGTTTGTTAAAGATCAAATTTTTTGCAAGTTTGGGGTGCCGTGAATGATAATTAGTGATGGGGGTTCCCAATTCACTAATAAGAAATTTGGGGGTCTGTTGGGAAAATTTGGAGTGAATCATAGCGTAGGAACCCCATATCACCCCCAAACACAAGGCCAAGCTGAGGTTTCAAATAAAAAAATCAAAATGATCTTAGAGAAGACTATCTTGACTAATAGAACCACTTGAAGCATGCAATTGAATGATTCTCTCTGGTCTTATAGGACAACATTAATTAATACACCCATAGGTACTACACGCTACAGGCTTGTTTATGGATGGGCATGTCATTTGCCTGTGGAATTAGAGCATAGAGCCAAATGTGCATTGAAGAAATTAAATGTTGACATTTCTAGTGCAGGGAAGAAGCATAGATTGGAACTCAGTGAGCTTGACGAAATTAGGTTAGACGCCTATGACAATTTTATAATCTACAAAGATAGAACAAAGAAAATGCATGATCTCCACATTCTACATAGAGTCTTTTTACCAGGACAAGGGGTGTTATTTCTCAATTCTAGGATGAAATTGCATCTGGGGAAATTGAGGTCCTAGTGGAGTGGACCCTATTTGGTGACCACGGAATTCCCTCATGGAGCCATTGAAATAAGTGATGGGGCAAGAACATTCTTGATGAATGGATGATGCCTCAAGCATTATTTTGGAGGGGAGGTGATCTATGAGGAGGAATAATTGAAGTTCATTGAACTTCCTTGAGTTTTGAGCTTAAAAGATTGTCGAGCCTAGGACATTAAACAAGGGAGCTTATGGGAGGAAACCCATATTTTATTTTTTCTGTTAATTATTTTTCATTTAAGATTGCTTAGGAGTTGTTTTGTATTTGCATTCTTTGATTTCTTTTAGTATTTAAAAAGGTACCTTGATGATTCTTGTTTGGTGTGTAGGTAGAGGACAAGTTGGTAACATTGACACTAGTCAGTGGCACTGAGTTTTCCATAAACATCAATAGGGAGATGGTAGAAAATTCGGTACAACCGACCCATCATTCAGTGGCACCAACACCTTATTAGACAGGTGACCAAGTTTACTACAGAAACTCAGTACTACAAATAATTTTTGTCGATAGCACCAAGAGAAGAAGAAGCTCCAGGTTTGAGAAACGGATAGGGTGGTTTGGTCACACTAACAAACCACACACAAATTGCACAGCTTGATACCAACTACCATTAAGTAAGTGGCACTGTCACAAGATCATAGGGGTGTGCAATCATTAGCTTGGTACCACCGACACCGCAGTCATTGGCACCAACTCAGGAGGGACAAAATCCATGGGACTGACATCGACAATCAAGATTGTATTCGTCCAACACCAGGCGATCCACGACAATGCATAGATGGCTAACAAGCATTGATATCAATGAATGACACCAAAAATTCATGAATAGGGATCCAATTGGTACCGCTAACCCAAAACGTCGATGGAATCAACATGGTGTGATGGGGCCAACCGAAACTATAAAAGGGGAGGCATGGGTTGTTGTTCAAACACACCCAACTCACTCCCCTTAGAACAAAGATGGTACTAGGTGATCCCAAAGGCTTCCTCAGTGCTCTGACATCCCTGAGTCTTCATCGAGCTTCCTTTATCTCTCTCTTTTCACCTTTCCATCACCAATGTCTTCCTAAAGTCAAGTATCTTCATCAAGAGGGGACTAGTAGACAATTCTGATGCCATCAATGATGGCTTTTGCTGATGAATACTAGAAGCACCTTTGCACCAGCCTGATGAAGAGAGAGATACTACCCACACGGTGTGAAGACCACACCTTCCTCACCAAGACTAACTTCACTAAAAGCCTCCAAAAAATCTGTCAAGAGCAAGGTATGGTGGGTGACCACCCTTTCTTTGGTGGTTGGCCCACCTACAAGAAGCAAGTGTGCAAGTTTTTGGCATCGCTAGAGGTCTTTTGCATCCCCAAGCATGGGGAAGGTTGGGAAGATGGGCGAGTTTGCTACAACACCACCCACCACCTCACACTGGTTGAGTTCAACCCATCTATAGTTGTCTAGTGGGTGAAGTTTTCTTCCTTCCAAATGACATCGACTATGCCTTGGCTTGGAGGCTGATGACGGACCAGCCAGAGGGATTCACCATCAACTGGTACTAGGCATTGGTGATGGACAACGAGCATCCCTTCATCTAGATTATGAATTGCTAGTTGACGCATACTATATTTTCCAGGTCCACTAAGGGATAGGGGAAGATGTAATCAGAAGACCTATACATGTTGTGGGCACTTCTCACACTTGGGAGAGTTATGGTCAACCTTGGCTTGTTCTTCTTACTGAGCATGCCAACAGTGAAGAGGCAAATCCAAAGAATGCCTCCAATTCACTTTGTGGGTTTGTTCATGCCTTTGTTTCTTTACTGTCACTTGGACCTCTTCAAGGCCATTGCACGCTTGACTTTAAGCATTTCAAGTGCTCTTACCATGTCTCCAAATACTATGGGAAGGTGCATGCCTATTACACCATTGACATATAGTTGAAGGAAGGGGCACTCCATGACCCCATCTTCCACCTACAAGGAGTGTGCTTCCTCATATGGCCAGCCAATGATGTGGTACCAGTTCCAAAGGATGAGGATGTGGAGGAGGATCCCGAGATTGAGGAAGCAGTTGACACAGAATAAGAAGAAGAAGAAGAATAAGAAGAAGAAAAAGAAGAAGAAGAAGCAGAAGAAAAGGAAGATACCATTCCATTCACATAGAGGTAGTGTCTACACAGGACATCTCGCTGGTATCCAACATCTAGTTCTAGAGCCCCACCTCCTGGAGATCCCTTCTCCATGGAGGGAATGTATGGGATGTTGTAGTCGATACTCAATAGGGTCAACATAAACACTCCATCACCCTAGCACAAATTCATGGGGTCTAGGAGTAGCTTTTGTACCAACAACGAGCTATATACAAAAATGAGTTCCTTCTGTTGGACAACCAAGAGAACATGCACACCCGCATGCAGCGCATTGAGAATTACCAGTAGCCACTCTATGACCATTACTAGAGCCAGGGACACTTTTCTAGATACCCTACACCACCGCAGTTGCCTACCTACCCACCCACATTCACTGGAAACTACCATGATTCTGAAGTGTTGTCAGGAATGTCTTAGCTACCACCAACATCATTTTGAGATCATGCTACCCCATGTTCCACCTTTAGGGTTTGAATTTTTACTATGAGGATATAGTTAAGTTCAACCTTGGGGTGTTGGAATAGTTTATCTTTTTATTTCATATTTTATCTTTTATTTTCTATTAGTAGTTTGTTTTCCTAGGATCCACATCTATCTAGTGTAATAGTGGAGCATAATTCATGATTTCTTTCATCTTCATGTGTGTCCCTTTGCAAGAGAAATTAAAAGAAACTTTTTACATGATCGCATCTTTTAAGCCTGATTTACAAGTCTAAGGCAATGCCAACTAAAGGAAGTGTATAGGTTAGTCATCTTAAGGACACTTAATATGAATGAAAATATTAAATTATCCAAGATTTGTGGATAATGATGGGATTTGATCCCAAATTGATCAAACAAGTAACAATGCCTTAAATGGGACTTCTAACAAGAAACTCTACAGTTACCCTGTGCATATGTTGATAGAGAGGGCATATAATAGCTTAAGACATGCATTGTCTCTTAATCATGTGATTCCACATGCTTTTTATGACATTTCATACACCAACTTAAGATGACCAAGTAACCCAAATTGTTTCCCCTTTATTGCATTGCATCACATGATAGGTGACATAATAGTTAGTCTTTTATTGCATTTAGAAGAGAGAGAAAACATTTTTGCATATCACTTAGTTACATAAATAATTTCATGTAGATTACATATTCCTTTGCATCATTCGTTCATCATGTATCTATGTTACTTCCTCTACTAAAAATAAAGTGAAAGGATACACATCCATACCTCTCAATAAAAAAAATTGATACATTGAAGAAAAACCCAAACATAAATTCTAAACTATGCTAAATAAGAGGGCAAGAAAAAGAAGAGAGAGAAAAATCAAATAAAGAGAGAGGAAGGGATGATTTGAACTTGAATATGAATTGTTCTTAAAGGATAAGTGAAATAGTTACAAGTATGCATTCTTTTGTTTCATTCTCATTAATCAAATGAAGCCTTCAGTGAATGCATCATTCCACCAAAAATATAGCAGGCACTAGGATTCATGAAATTGTCATTTTCTTAATGTTATAGGTTCATCATATTTTGTTTGCATAAATGATTCAAATGTTACTTGTGATTCTTTTCCATGGTCACCTTCTTTATTCCACCCATTGCTCTTTATGGTTGGCCACATATATGATTGGTCCCCCTGTTCACTCTTATATAGGGAACTGCATCCAATGTAGTTGTTAGGTAGATAAAAGCAATGTAATTTAGGGAATCACATGGCACATCAAGTGAACACATTATTGACTATGATTTTAAGTTCTCTATTAATAGTGTTTCATTGATCCAATAGTGAATGTCTTTAAAGAACATTTTTTATCATGCAAAGTAGCTATTTGTTCATTGGTTGGTAAGGGCCAGTTTGGGACCTTTAGGTGGGGGTATTTGAGAAATGTAATTCATATTGTTTGCCCTTTTCTAACTTGTCTCAAATAGATCAAGAGGTAGTGTTACTCAAGGGCAAGCAACATTTAAGATTAGGGGATTTTTATGCACTAAATTTATTTACTTTTCACAGGCTAGTTTGTTATATATTTCATGCATTAGTGCTCATTTTTACACTGTTTATGCAATGCTTATCATTATTAGCATGTGAAGCACTATTGCATAAAATATTAAGTGATTTTACCTAATTATTCCATTTTTTTGTTTGATATGAACTTACATTGTTTTTTCCACATTTTAGGTAATTGGATGCAACGCTATGGATACCATTGATCGGGTCGATCACCATCAAGAAAGAATCATCCTTTGGATTCTAAAGAACTTCAGGTCATCAGGGCCTATGCACATCCGAAATACGTCGGGCTTGTAAATTACATGGACTTCCTGATAGAAAATGACGACTCCCTCAGAAAAACGAAGTTATTCAAATTTTATAGGCAGATCGGTACTACTAAACCCAACGCCAATGGTACCAACTTAAGGAGAAAATCCAACAAGTTGATTGAAGAACTCTTGATGCTACCGAGAGGAAACTTGGCACTACCGTGTCAATGTTCGGTACACCAAAATGACAAGTCAGTGCTACTGACTTATGATCAAGAATCAACAGGGATGGAGTTTATCAACTCAATCCTATTCATGATCGAGTCGATGGTGCATACATTAATCAATAGGAGTATACAGGAACCACAATAGCTACTCAGTGCTACCAACAACAACGTCAGTAGTACAAACATTCAATAAGGGTTTCGAGTCAATTAGAGACTCAGTGCCACCAATTTCATGTCAGTGGTACTGACTCGTCAAGATCAATGCATATTTCAAATTATACCAGGACTGACGGTCAGGACCTAACGATGGGAAAAGTCCCACTTATGATCTAAGGGGAGTTTGGTCAAAGAAATATATCACATTTCAGTCTATTACAATCGAGGATAGGGCCAGGAGAGGAGACGATGAAGGAGACAACCACATCTTGGTTGATTCACACACTTTCAAAAAATGGATTTATAGTCAAAATACTACAGATCAAGATGCTAGACAGAAGGGATCATCTAGACGAGTTTCTCCAGGGGTTACATTAGTTTTCTAATATTTCCCACATTTTTCTTCTTTCCTCCCATAGATATGACAATAGAAATCATGTGGGGTTAATCCCCTTTGTTCCTTAGGTGTTGGGAGTATTCAGGTAATGCATTGCAATTGAATTCGATGAGTTAATACATATATTTTCCTAAATCTGAATATAATTCTATGATAGCTTAATGTATTTGTATGTGCTTGATCACGACAATAAATTAGTTAGACTGTTATTTGCTTCATGAGAGGGACTAAGGTTGGAGAAATCATAGAATTACATAATTAAGATCATGGCTCGTGAGAGGGCCTACAAATGTGAAGGGAATATCCAATAGATATCATTAATGTGCCTATCTAACTCATAAACTGCTAAGTGAGTAGGATTTGCTTTAGTATAGGAAGAGTATTATGATGTGTGAGTGGGTAATATTGCCATACTTAGGATAAATATTTACTAATGAATTAGAGTTAATTGTGGTGTGATCTCTGGTGATACTGAATTCCCAGGGCATCCATCCAATTGTGATCACAATCCACTTTAAGTCAAATTTCAATTATTACAATTCGTTTAATCAACAATCAATCACTTTTTCACTAGGTCTAGTTGATAAGGATATAGAGAGTAGTAGTTTGTGGATTCACATTTCCTTGAGTTCAACATTTGGACCTCATATTCCTATACTACTTGACATGTACACTTGTGTCTTGCACGCATTGTTACAGCATGTCAATGGGCACCTACAAACCCCATGTGTAACATCCTCAGATTCCGCCCTCTTGAGAATTTAAAGGCCCAAGAGAACAGACTCTGGTGAAATCAATATGCGCATACATGAACAAAAAACCATAACATACACCACACATTCTCAACATTTGACATATATATGATTACATCATGACTTATTACATGCTACAATTACACGGTGAAAAGAGAATTATACAACCCTAACATGTATGATAACGTTATCTTAACAAAATAGGTACAACCTGAACACTGTTCATCTCCTGTCTTTTCTCCCAAGCTAGCTCTAAACCTAGAAAATACATGAAATAGCAAATCAACACAATGTGTTGTGTACGTGGATGAAAGATACATACATATTGTGCTTGCATACTTCAAATAATTTGAGAAAGAAAATAAAGAGTAAAGACAACATTATTTAATGTGAAAATTAGGTAAACACATATTTTTAGATGTCTTTTGATGTGATTGTATTACTAAGTGGTGTCACACTTCATTTTTCCCTGCCCCTTGGGTTATGGAATCCCCGCCCCTTGGGCTATGGGGATGTGCCAACCTTATATTTAGAAAGAAAGAGAGGGAGTGAGAATATAAGCACTTAGTAGTTACAAACCATCCACTTTTTTTTGTTGTCCTTAGTGGCATGGTGAAGATATATACTACATCATAGTACATCCAAGTAACATTATCAAATAAGAACAAGCAATACATTATAGCTATTTCACATAAGAAAAATAATCATATACTTAGATAAAGCCCATGTACCTGAGTTCAAGATTCCTAATATGTCCATCATCATTAACTATTTTGGTCACCACCTGATTAATAACAATTAATTATCATTAATACAATGTTCGCCTTTATTGAAGATAAGTAGGTCCAATTAGGGTTTTAGGCTAAATCTTGGATCCACTATTCTAAAACATGTTTCTCATATTTTTATACTTATCTAGATGTAATAATTAATGTCTTGTTCAAGTTTCATAATTATCTGATGCTTTATGTATTTTCTAGTATTAATATGAGGTTCAAAGCATCTAATTATACACTAATGGATAAGGAGCAAATATTTTGGCATAATGCTTAGATAGGAGTCTGCATTTAGTATCCAAATGACATCAGGGTTCAATAGTAATTTTACCAGATTTAATGTCCACTATATACTAATCATACTATTTAAATCATATTAAAACGAAGCATTTGTATATAAATAAGAAACTTCCAAAATTAATCACCAAGGTCTAATCTAGAAGTTCAGTAATATAGTGGACATTTTTCTAAGTCTACATGTATTTTGTGGATATTTTTAGGCCAATGGATCTATTTTTTATTGATTTTACAAGTTCATGATATATTCTAGAATTTTATAAGGAATTACCTATTTAGGCTTTTCTTTGGGTCATTGATCGTGCCTATGGGATCTTCAAGATGCTCGCTATGCTAAAAGTAGTGTGGGGCATGGCAGCTTAGCTTGGCTCATCCTGGGCCATCCGGTTCCTAGTTTATCCATCCCTAGACCGGTCAAGTTCATCCTTAGATCACTTGATCATCTTCTCTGTCACCATGTCCTCGTGCTCTTAGGCCCAACATGATACTTCCACCACAGGGATGAACCCAAGCTTCTATCACTGGGCTCCTTACTGCTGACCCAATCAATGTTGATTCATCCATCCTATCCACTCCTTCTGCAACCCTCATCCTTGACACATCCTTGCCTCTCATCATGATTGCTCATCATCCAAACCTTTGTAGTGCTGCTAACACATGGTGAGGAGGTGGATGCTTCCATCCAAGTTCCTTTGTCAACCCGTCGCCGGGATGAGATCAAGAGTCTCATCAGGATCCTCCAACCCACAACATAGGGGTGACACCCCGATGTATGGGCTCCTCCATGAGATCAGGTGGAGCAAACGATCCCTGACATCTACTCATGTTGCCACCAATGTTCAAGGTGCTTCTGCAGTTGGGGCAAAAAGAAGCCATAGTGTAGATCTCCTCATCCTAGTTCATTGACATGGTTACAAAGAGTAGTAGTGTAAAGGGGATTAAAGTTTACGGTTAGAGGAAAACATAGAAATAACCTCTTACAACCCTTCACTTCACTTCGTGGAGTAATGATGGTGGATTCTGCTATGATGCAATGCTCCTCACCTACCCTACATGCCTTTATCTCAAGGGCTCTAGGGATACTCACTACAAGGTGCAGTGGATATGGTTGTGAGGGGAGGCTAAAGATATTCTCCCACAAACACAAACACACGACCAAAAAGATCCTTAAAATTCGTAGAAAGTGGAGAGGATGACAAAAGGGGTCAAATCCCTGAGGTTTTCTCCACAAGAAGTCTGCAATCCATCCCTATGCGTGTTACTGACTGTGTGGAAACCGCAATTAGGAGTCGATGGATGGGTCATAAGATTCCCATCTAAATTATCATAACTTGATGTTACACATTAAATAACCCACAACAACTAAGAAGGATAAAACTAGAGGTATAACTTCGAGATGTCATGTTGATTGATTAAACTAGGGACTATGATCATGATTAATAATCACTCTTCCTTCTTGATAGAAAAATTCATCTACTTTCAAACTTTATTAACTTGCAAATTACAATTCCAACGTTTGGCCTATGGTTGAGATATACCCATGGGTACCTATTTAAGAGTGTTGAATTTCTAGTGTGCATAAAAAAACCTCTAGCATCATCAACTCAAGTTCAACTTTATTTACTATAAGACCTCCATGACCATCAATATATGATATGAATCAATGTATACTTTGATTATATGCTTAGGTACATAAGTATACAAAATTAACTAAATACTTGTATTAACCATATCCATGTCCATGTACACAATTGGATACGAATGTACATTATTGATCCTTCATGGAGATGTAGACACACTAACAAATCATGTTCAGATAAGAGTCACCTCAACTTGGGTTTAACTAAAAATAATAAGAATAATAATCTTGAACTCCATGTACTATATTGGGTATTAAAACCCTACAATTGGGGTCATCACATTCAACCCATGTAAAGAAGTGAAAACACCTCCTTACCAAAAATTTGAACAATAAAACCTCCAGTCCAAACATACTCAGAAGGTATGATGGAGTGGGTGTAAAATTTTCAAATCTTTATATAATGGTAACAAAAGACTAAAGTATAGCAGCAGAATAAAAACATGACTATATTCAATTATATATAGGGGAACATCTTAAACTTACATTATAAGGATCCATGTAGAGGAAATCTAAACTACCTCAAGATTATCTCTGAGCTTTAACTTCACTATCTAAGTCCAGGTCATCAAGCCTTGTCATCCAAGTCCTCCACCTAGGGTTGGAAGCATACCCCAGCAAAAGAGAAGAAAAGGAAACATCATCAAAAGCTGGTATGTGCATACAAAAAAGGAAATTTAGCCATTTATAAAGAATAAGGGACATCAAAATAAAAGGCTTCCCATGCAAGAGATAAGGACTACCCAATCGGGCATAAAAGAAAAGAAACATCATAACATGATAAAAGAGGATACTTACCATAAAATAACATATAAAAAGATTGTGCCATAAATAAATCCACTTCCATGGTGGGAAACAAAGCACAAGTAGGGAACACACCCCACAATTAATATCTTGCATGCATGTGAGATAAACATAGTTGTAGAACAATATAAACACAATTGGCGGCCAACCCCCATAAAGCTGAAGCCTGATAGAGAAAGGAATACTGCCAATCTCCCAAATATATATAAAATGGGTCAAGACACGCATCTTGCCCAGGGTACGAGGTTCCTTGCCATCCTAAAAAGAGCAAGAAATATCACATCTACTATAAACAAAACCAATGCACTTACACTACTCAAGTGCTACTAAATCACATAACATGTTTAATGTAGAGGCAAGTAGAAAGTATAGTCAGAATTGTACAATGTTGCCATATCACACAATGGACAACACAAACATATAAACATCCACTTCAAACTGGCTCATACCAATGTAAGAGACCAACATGCACCAAGGCACAAGATAGATATCAAGAAAATATCCAAGTCCACAACAAGCTAGATAGTTCACACGTTCCATGATATCAAGAGAATAGACATTTGTGTAGACAAAAGTCAAAAGAATGATAAAGTAGGTGAATTGCTCAATATGGATGAATAGGGGATACAACATACCTCAAATTCAGAGTCAAATGATCCAAAGTCACATCTAGGTCCAAGCCTAGGCAGCCAAAGAACATGTTAAGCATATATGCGGAATTAGAGTTAGATTTCCATTAATTATTCAAAACCCCAAAAAATCACCTTTTTATTAACATGTGAATTAGGTTATCAAAACCATGCCATATTTTAGTATATGTCATTAGGACTCGGTACCTATCAACTAAGGCAAGTATAACGGTAAGTTAGAGGGAGAAAGATCCAACTTCTCTCTAGAACTCTCCATCCGGTTCATCGTTATCCTTGGTAGGTTTCACCCCTCCCTGGCGCGATCCTGATGCCGCTTGCTCCATCTTCTTAGCGGCGGAGATGTCCTTTCTCCGCTTTTTAGGAATCTACTTCTACCAAATCAGGTTCCTAATATTTTACCCCTCTCTGGGTTTTCTTCCTTCTCTCCCGACGAGCTCCTGCTGTCTCCTACTCCACCACGTCAACGGTAGCAAAATCCATCTTTCTCTCTTCGGGAATCAGCATCTCCCTCACCTGGGCCATTAGAGAATCCATTCCTAGGTATCTTCTTTCCCCATTTTTTTTCTCTTTGCATGTTGATGGTTCCAACCAATTGAGAAGCTTCTGTGCTTATTAAAATTTGAACATGCAACATCCGATTTAAGCAGCATCATCACCTCTGCTCTTCTCGGCCTTAAGCTCCCAGGCTTCGCTGATCAAGTTCCATCACCTCCTATCCTCTCTTCGCTCTTGGCGGCGAAACCCCGTTCCATCTTTAGACCCCTTCAAAACCACTGTGCAATAAATTTTGAGATAATCCACATCCTTTACAACTCACCTCGTGTATCCCAAACAGACCTAGGTGCATGCAAAAAACATCTCATTGATTACCCCTTTTCACCCTTTCCATTCTCTCTGTCGGCTACAAACCCTTCACTAGATTTTCGCTGGCTATCAGATCAAATCATCTTTACTTTTGGCCCAGACATCTGCAATAAAAGCCCCACCAAACGATCTGATAACAACATGAGAACAGGAGGTGTCCTCACCCTGGCCTCATGCATAAAAACACCGTGCATGCATAAATCAGGCAAGATATCAACCTTCTACCGTGTTTTGAAGAAGCATAAACCCTCGGTGTCCAGCAACAACACAGAAACCCCAACATCTCCGAACAACATGAACTCCCGCTTTCCCTTCATCGAAATCCATCTCGACAACCCTTCTTTCTCATCAAGCATCCCTCTTCCAAGAGCATGGATCTACCACAAGCACAAAGTATCTCCTGGCACCAGTATGATCAATATCGAACACTGCTCTTTCCAGGTCCAGATTACATGTTCTACCTCCTCGGAAACAACCTGGGGAAAAAAAGCCCCCTTCCTCCTCATCTCGGAAGGCTGGAGTGATATGCGCAAGGAACTGAACCTTCAACCATAGTGGTCTTTGTTCCTACAACCGATAGAAAATCGCACCTTTAGTGCGTGGGTTCGGGATTTCATCCACGACACTCCCCCAGCACTTGCCCACCTCTACAAAAAAACAAGATCAAGATAGTTCATCTTCCTCTAACTCCGCGGACCAACTCTTTGTCAGAGCTAAACATCAACCCCCTATGGGAGCAAAATCCTGGCCCATCTCCATCTCTTCAGGGTCAGAGGATGAAGAAGACGATGTCACATCTCCCCCAGTTCAACAACATTGTTCCATCACTGAAAGGTATAAGCTTTTTCCTTCTCCATCTTCTAAAGGTAAAAATTACAAGCCAAAATTATCGTCCTTATATAAAACCCTCCTTCCCAAATCTCCCCCGCTTGAGGACATCATCCCTAAGGACATTACTCGCCTAAACCTCTCTTTTCCCGTCCTGGGCCATGCAAAATCTTCCCTTCTCATAAATAATACTCTAGAAAAATCCCCCACCACCCAAAACTGGACTACGGTCCCCCCAAAAAGACCTTTTCGAGCCCTTTTCTGCTCTCTCTTCTACAGAAACAACCACTCTACTACCAGATGTTACTCTTGACGCTCTTGCTTCGGCTGCGGTCGCCTAGGGCACATAAAAAGGTTCTGTAAGGCCCGTCTTCACCCTAACAGGGACAAATACCAGCCAAATCCCCACTCCTCCTACATGCACTCTCGCTCGAACCAAATCTCTCCTTTCCAAAGAAGTTCTACTGCCACAAAAAGGCATTCTTCTGACTCCTGGCACAACGATGCACCCACCCATCATCATTACCTTTCAAAAAACCCTTTTGCATGCCTCGCAAATCTCCCGCCCGAACATGCAGAAGTCACCCCCCCTTGTCGCCCGATCTCAAACACCAGGATCCCTCCTATATCAAAATCTTGTCACTTGCTGAGAAACCTTGCCAAGCGCTGCCCTCAATGAAAAAACCCTCCCCCAAAGACCCCGTCTGCAAAAACCCTCTGTGAAAATCATCCTACCTCCTTACCAACCATGAAGGTTCTCGACCACCTAGAATATGCTATTGCCCTACATCTCCCTGCAAACTCTATGCGCTTGCTCAAAGTCTTCTCTCTTAGAAGCATCCTAGTTTCTATTGAAAATAACTTGGACAACAACCAAATCAACGTCCTAGACATCACATGAGCTTTGGCTCTTCTTCTTCCTGGCCACACAATCCTCAAACCTAAAATCTTCTCACCCACCCAGCTCATTTACACTGTTCCTGAAGGAACGAAGATAAACCATCTTTTCAACCAAGTGCTCACCATTCCTTGTGGATCGAGCTTTATCATGGCGAGACTATCTAAATGGTCTGCTGACTCTGGTTCTTTCCCTGCCCCAGCAGGCGGCTCAGACTGGGTTGCCATTTCAAATATTCCTCCCCATCTGTGGGAGATTGAGATTTTTAGAGGCATTGCTCATTCTATCGGGGCTACGCTCCAATACATCAGCCCAGAAACACTTCACCCCACTCAATTCATCAAAGCTTACTGCCTCTTCTCAGTCAAAGCTGCCATATCCCTACTGCCATCCATCAACATTAGAATTGGCGAGTCCATCTATCATCTTAAGCTTGCTACTGAACACCCAACAATAAACAACTCTGCCTTCTCTGATCTTACCTCTCATCCACCATCCTGGTTTAGCCCTAACAAAGATAAAAACCCTATCTCGCATTCCAGAGCCCCACCTGACAGAAGCCATGTCTGGACTAGGAAATCCTCAACCCATACTGAAAACTCCTATCACCTCCCAAATAAGAAAAGAACCAGATCTCCAGAGCCCTCTCTCCCTGCAAACAATATCAAACCTAGAAGCAACACTTTCCCATCACTTTCTTCGTCGAAGGAAAGTTGGCATTCACCAAACAAAAACAATCAAACAACTTTGTTTCAAGACTCATCTCAGCACAAGAATGAAAACTCTCTGCAGAGTTCGGAACAGGAGAGCCCTCAGCAGAAGCCCAACTCCAGCTACCTCCAAAAGATCCTACAGCCAAATCATTTCGATTCCAAAGGCTCCAACATCATAAATAGGTCAAAGAAAGGTAACACTCCTCGTTGCTCTTTTAGTTATGTTTCCTCTGCGTCTACTTTTTCTACATCTCCTTCTTATAAAAAAACAAATAAAGATTTCTCTACAATAGAAGATCTAGCTTCTTGGTCTAATATAAAAAGTTTCACATCTTTTACAAATAAGATAGGAATTCATTTTGAAGAGGATGATGATGCACACAATTTTCTCAACAACCTTGAATCTTTCATGGGTTGGTCAAAGAAAAGGTGTTAATCGGTTAGCACCTTAACTGTGTCTTTCTATTTTAGCTTTTTGTCATCTCTTCATCATGAAAATTTCATCTTGGAATATTTTTGGTGCTGCAAATCTTCAAAGAAGAAAAAACGTACGCTCCCACATCTATAAAAATAATATCGATCTCATTTCCATCCAAGAAACAAAAACCTTTCTCACCCCATTTTCCCTCAAAACTATCGGTGGAAATAGAATCACAAACTGGATCCAACTACCTCCTAAGGGCTTCAAAGGTGGTATCATTGTCAGTTATAATAACCAGGCTCTAATCTTGCAAAACTCTTCAATTCTAAACTTCTCCATAACTATTGATTTTAAAAATCTCTCTGACGGTTATCTTTGGTCCTTCTCTGGTATCTATGGGGAACCAGGGTATAATAAATCCCTCTTCCTTGAGATACTAAAAAACCTCATTACAAATTATCACATGTCCCCCTGGGTTCTTGGTGGTGACTTTAATCTTATCACCCAGATCTCAGATAGGCACAATTTAAATCCTTCTTCTTCATCGATGTCAGTGGCTGATAAAAAGTTCAGTCAGATGCTTATAAACCACTCTCTTATTGATCTTGTACCCTCAAATGCCTTATATACGTGGTCAAGAAATCAGTCTTTTGCTAGACTTGATCATTTTATTTGTTCAAATCTTTGGGAAGACAAGCACCCACTCTCATCCGTCTTTATCTCCCACAGAACTATTTCAGACCACTTTCCATTAATCCTTGAAACTGCTTCTTGCTCTTGGGGTTCTCGACCCTTCAAATTTGAAAACAACTGGCTCTCCATGGAAAATTTCTCCATATCCTGTCTTGAAGCCTGGACGCTTGCCAACCCACAAACTACAAACATGGGTCTTCATATCTTAAACAACACAAAATATATCAAAAATCACATAAAAATGGAAACTTCAAAATCCCTCGACCTTATCTAAAATCCAAAAAAATCTTGAAGACCAGCTTCTGTTTGTTGAAAAAGACCCATTTGCTGATCCTGCTTTGGTCCTTTGAATAAAAGTTGATCTTGACCACATAAACACCAGCATTGATACAAGATGGAGACAAAGGGCTAAGATCTCTTGGGCTAAAGAAGGAGACAAAAACACAAAATTTTTCCACAAAATTTGTAACCAAAACTTTAGAAATAATGTCATAACTCATCTAATGATAAATGGCAGACTCACCACTTATAAACAATCCATCATAACACATATAAAAACCCATTTCAAAAAAATCTTCAATAACAACCACAACCCAATTTGTCTAAATAACCTTCTATGGAACACCATCTGTCAAAATAAAATAAAAAACCCTCAAGATCTCATCAATCCCTTCACCCTTGATGAATTACAATCTGCTATCTCTGACCTAGGTAAAAATAAATCCCCGGGACCTGATGGCCTTAATGTAGAATTCTATTTGGCTAACTGGAACCATTATAAACACGATTTTCTTGTCTTTCTATCTGCCTTCCACGCCAGTTCAAACCCACAAAGCATCATCAAATACATTAATAAAACTTACATCACTCTGATAAAAAAATAGCCAGCCTGAAATCATCTCTCACTTCAGACCTATCGGTCTCATAAACACCTCATACAAAATCATCGCAAAAACTTTAGCTAACAGGATCAAACCTCTCATGGATGACATCATTCCTCTTAACCAATCTGCCTTCCTCAAAAATAGAAGTATACAAGATGCCTTTTTAATGGTCAATGAAACGATCCATCTATGCCATAAAAAAATCCCTCTCCTAGCCATCAAACTGGACTTTGAAAAAGCTTTTGACCTTGTTAACTGGAAATGCCTATTGAATACTCTCAAGGGCTTTGATTTTCCTGACAGATGGATTTCTTGGATCCATGCTTGTATCTCAACAAATCATTTCTCCACTATCATCAATGGTGTTCCTTTTGGCTATTTCCATAATTCTAATGGACTTAGACAAGGGGACCCTCTCTCTCCATACCTCTTTATCATACTAACCACTATTCTCTCTCGTGTGATTCAGATGGGAAAACAAAATGGGCTTATCTCTGGTCCTGATGTCTGCAAGGAAAACATCATTCAATTTGCAGATGACACCATCATCTTCTCCTCTCCAGAAAAATCCTCAGTTCATAATATATTTAGGATCATAGGTATCTTCTCATATATCTCTGGGCTAAAAGTAAATGTACAAAAATCCTCCATCTTCGGGGTAAACATTCATCAATCTTCTTTGGAGCACATCAAAGCCTTCCTAAAATGCAAGACTAAAGATTTCTCAATCAAATAATTGGGTCTCCCCATCACCCCTTATAACATTACAAATGCTATTTGGAATCCCATAATTTCAAAAATAAACTCTAAACTCACAAACTGGGCAAACAACTTCCTCAACCTCTCAGGTAGGCTCACCCTTCTAAACAGTGTCATTACTCCAATAACAACCCACTACATGAGCTGCATTCCCTTACCCTAAAAAACTAAGTCCATTCTAGATAAAATTCGAAGAAATTTCCTTTGGAACAACTACCACAAACTAGATAAACCAGGGAAACATTACCATCTAGTTAATTGGAAAACGATTTCTGCTCCTCTGGATCAAGGAGGTTGGGGAATAATAAACATTGAAACGCACTCGCTCTGCCTCATAGCCAAAATCATTGACTGCCTAATTCAAAACAAAAAGAAAATCTGGACCAATCTCATCAATCACAAATATTACCAAAACTCACCACCATGGCACCAAATCCATCAAAAAACATCCTCCCCGCTTTGGAAATTCATCAATAAAAATATACAAACGATTTCACAAATCTTAAACACTCCTCCTCATTCACACAAAATTATCTCCTTCTGGTTTGATCCATGGTTTGAAAACAACTTTGTTTTAAATCTCAAACCATCATGGTCTATTCCAAATAATCTCCTCAACCTAAGGATTGATAAAGCCCTTTCGCTTATTACCAGTAACAGATCAAATTCCTTTAAAAGATGTATCCTTTCCCAGGTAAGTCAAAATCAATTCAGACATCTTTCAAGTTCTTTGGAAAATAACACCTCAAATACCATCACTTGGAAATGGGGGAAAGATTATTCGGTTAAACTTGCTTACAATTTTCTCTCTTTCAGAGGTATCTCCCCTTCATCATCAAAGATATAGAAACAAAAATGGCCACAAAAATACAAAACTTTCTTATGGCTTATTTTACATAACAAACTTCTTTTAGGTGAAAACATCACAAAAAAAGGTTTCATTGGCCCGTTTAGATGTGCTCTATGTGAAAAAAAATAGTGACTCGGTCAGCCACATCTTCTTTAAATGCTCTTTTTCTCGAACTATCTTTTCACATTTCATGAGATTTTGCCTTCCTGATCTCCAGGAAGTCACTTTCCCCATCCAAACAACACCTTTAAGACTTTACAAAAATTTCAAGAGCAGTGATCTTTTCACCACAATCTGCTGGAATCTTTGGAAAGAGAGGAACAATAGAACTTTCAACAACAAGAAAAATTTGGCAAAAAATGTTATAACTCAAATAGATTCCGATCTTCACATCCTTACAAAACTGTAGGAAACTTAGCTGAAGGGAGGCAGGATGAATCAGAGGAAGGAGAATCAGAAGTTGTGTTTCTTGGTGACCTTAAAGCTATGGTGGACGATGAGACTGGTGTCAGCTTAGTTCAGCAACAACTGTGACTTATCTTTTTGGTTCAAGGGCATCTCAAACAGCAAAATCTCTAGGATGCTTAACTTTTTTTTTAAATCTCCAAGGGGCTTGTTTAAGGGGTGCCTTCCCCACGTTAGCAAAATAATACTCTCATCTGCTTTATTTTCCCTTTCAGCTTTCTGTTGTCGATTTCAAACATTTTGTAGGATTTCCACATAAGCAGGTTTTGCTTGCTTGATGTGCTTTTTAATATATAACACTACCTTTCCTAAAAAAAACGTATATGTCATTAGGAGTACAAAACATATTTTATCACATTTTTCAGACTTATATATAATTAGTTATGTATTTTAGAAGTTAATTTATCAGTAATTAGATTCATTGAAAATACATGTTATTAAACATTATATTTAGCCATCAAAACTTATACCATTATAAAGCCCTTCTTTTTCTGAATCCAACGAGTAATTATTTGTAATTTTTGGACAAACAGACAATTAGTTATGTATTTTTTCGAATCTCAACCAATCAGATAATTACTTAATGCCACATAGGCGAGAAAATCCACAAAAGTAGGTCGGGCCGGCATGACTTGGCCCAATGAACGCCAACCAAGTCAGCGGGTCAAAGGTTCACTTGACTCATTCCAAAGCAAAAGACAAGAGCGTGAAATGACTAAAATGCCCCTGAAAGAAAAATGAAAGATAAAGGAAACCAAAGGGCAGACCAGACCAATCGCCATGGTCATCTTCTTCATTTTCACAGAATCATGAGAACAACAGGCAATAGTAAACCTCGATAGCAAGGAACTCAATCTGGGCTTCAGATGCCAAAACAGATCGGTGATATCACCGTCGAGTTCGCAGGAGCATCACAGACTTAGAGATCCAAAAGCCAACGAAAATCATGGAGAAAAGCAAAGAAGAGCAAGCTTAGGTTCCAAGTAACAATAAAAGGGGAAAATTGATAGGCTTGTCTTAGTGCCAAATTGAACTAGGAAGAAGCTTCTCGGGGTGTGCAGGAGCAAAGCTGACCCAAATCCAGGCGACGCTATGGCGAGGACCACACCGGAGAACTCCACCAGCAAATGCGAGAGATCGAAGATCAGGTCTAAAGTGGTTGACAAAATCGGCAGAAGCAAAAAGGAGGTTTGGTTCTTGTGATCATTGTGGAGGTTAGGCACGAGTTTTCCGGCAGTCCAATGGCCATGAACGACGAAGAGATAGAAGGAAAGGGAATCATAGGGCCGGAACAGGGGAAGTCGGGCGACACTATGTGAAGTGGGGCTACAATGCCCCCCGCTCTAGCTTAAATAGGTCCAAAGAAAACAGAAGGATGTGAGGAAGATTGTGGAAAGGAAAGCAGAGGAAAAGGAAGGAAGGAGAGAAAGAAAAGGAGAAAGAATTGCAGAAGGAAAATCAGAACCCAAACATCTGGAAACGAGAAAGGAAATGGGGAAGAAGAAACTACATATGTCATTCGATCTAGAAATCTAACGGTCAAGATCAACGTGCAATAATCAATTCAATTAAAAGCCCGTGTGACAGATCAAACATCAATCCTAATCGAATTCAACCAAAGTGTACACATATATACTTTCCTTTTTCTCTCTCCTCATTTAAAGGTCCAAAACTTATCCAAATTAAACCAAACTTGACACGCAAGTTAAGTTAAATGTGTAGATTCTGAATCTCTAATTGGATTTTACTTTTGGCAATATTAGATAGGTTATTTAATGTATTCTTTGTTTCTCTTTCTTGATGCATTAATGACACGTAGATTATCCAAATTAGGTGAAACTTCATCAATAAGTTAACTTAAGTGTTTTGAATACGAATTTAGTATTATTTCCAACTTTTGATGTCATAAATTATATTTATTTATTAATTACACATTTTAGACAATTTCTTTCTCCTATCTTACCATATTATTTCAAGGTGGTCCAAATTAAATGAAAATTGGCATGTAAACTTATTTTTATGTATAGATTACGAATTTGGAGTTTATTTTTTATTTTGAGGCTTTCTTACATGGGTTATATCATCTGGACCATTAGAGGCCCATTAACCGAATTATGCAACAAATCAAGTTATTTATCATCTTATTATCACCAAATGAATTATGTGATATATTAGATTACATTATTCATGTATTAGATTATTAGGATCGTTCTAACCTCAACCTTGTTTGTTCAACTCAAAAGGTCAAAGTTCTAGGGTAGGGTTTGAGATCTGGTATGTTACAACACTCCACCCCTTAAAAGGATTTCGTCCTCGAAATCTATTGATCCAAACATCAAACAACCAACTACTCTCCACCCCTTAAAGGGTTCAACCTAACAAGTCAAACTAAACAACTTTTTAAAGCCACCCACATCTTTTAGTTGTGAAGGTTTTAAAGATTTTAGGTCCTTGTGTCTCTACCGTATCAACCCTACATGAACACCCAAAAAGTCATAGGGTAGGTCAACTACACAACTATATAAACTCCTAGTCACAAAACTAGGGTTAGAATCTACTCCAACTAGAGTTCTCTTGATTGTGACTGAGTTCAAGAAAACATTGACAAACCAAAGAAAAGATTTGTACATATAGTAGTATATCGAAGATAATTTTTGTTGATGAAAACTTTGTGATGTAAAACCAACATGTGCACTAAAAATCAATACGAGAGCTAAATCACAATATTTCCATTACAAG
Source organism: Alisma plantago-aquatica (assembly GCA_963693085.1). Taxonomy (NCBI): domain Eukaryota; kingdom Viridiplantae; phylum Streptophyta; class Magnoliopsida; order Alismatales; family Alismataceae; genus Alisma; species Alisma plantago-aquatica. The sequence continues at coordinate 715,236,241 of OY856409.1, read as the reverse complement.
ATCTCATAACATATTCTTATCCTAAAAACAAACCTTGTTGCATAAAAGATCATCATTGATCAAATCTAGGGTCGACATCTCACTTAGAGCTAACTAGCAAAGTCAAGGGTTCTAAAGGGAGACAAAATTGAAATAGTCATATTCCAACTACCATGGGATCTGATACCATGTTGTAAAGAAGTGAAAACACCTCCTTACCAAAAATTTGAACAATAAAACCTCCAATCCAAACATACTCAGAAGGTATGATGGAGTGGGTGTAAAATTTTCAAATCTTTATATAATGGTAAAAAAAGACCAAAATATAGCAACGGAATAAAAACATGACTACATTCAATTATATACAGGGGAACATCTTAAACTTACATTATAAGGATCCATGTAGAGGAAATCTAAACTACCTCAAGATTATCTCTGAGCTTTAACTTCACTATCTAAGTCCAGGTCATCAAGCCTTGTCATCCAAGTCCTCCACCTAGGGTTGGAAGCATACCCCAGCAAAAGAAAAGAAAAGGAAACATCATCAAAAGCTGGTATGAGCATACTAAAAAGGAAATTGAGCAATTTATAAAGAATAATGGACATCAAAATAAAAGGCTTCCCATGCAAGAGATAAGGACTACCCAATCGGGCATAAAAGAAAATAAACATCATAACATGATAAAAGAGGATACTTGCCATAAAATAACATATAAAAGGATTGTGCCATAAATAAATCCACTGCCATGGTGGGAAACAAAGCACAAGTAGGGCACACACCCCACAATCAATATCATGTATCCATGTGAGATAGACATATCCCTAGAACAATATAAACACAATTGGCAGCCAAACCCCATAAAGCTGAAGCCTGATAGAGAAAGGAATACTGACAAGCTCCCAAATATATATAAAATGGGTCAAGACACACATCTTGCCCAGGGTACGAGGTTCCTTGCCATCCCAAAAAGAGTAGGAATTATCACATCTGCTATAAACAAAACCATTGCACTTACACTACTCTAGTGCTACTAAATCACATAGCATGTTTAATGTAGAGGCAAGTAGAAAGTATAGTCAGAATTGTACAATGTTGCCATATCACACAATGGACAACACAAACATATAAACATCCACTTCAAATTGGCTCATACCAATGTAAGAGACCAACAGGCACCAAGGCACGAGATAGATATCAAGAAAATATCCAAGTCCACAACAAGCTAGATAGTTCACACGTACCATGATATCAAGAGAATAGAAATATGTGTAGACAAAAGTCAAAAGAATGATAAAGTAGGTGAATTGCTTAATATGGATGAATAGGGGATACAACATACCTCAACTTCAGAGTCAAATGATCCAAAGTCACATCTAGGTCCAAGCCTAGGCATCCAAAGACCCTATTAAGCATATATGTGGAATTAGGGTTAGATTTCCATTAATTATTCAAAACCCTAAAAATCACCTTTCTATTAACATGTGAATTAGGTTATCAAAACCATGCCATATTTTAGTATATGTCATTAGGAGTACAAAACATATTTTATCACAATTTTCTGACTTATATATAATTAGTTATGTATTTTAGAAGTTAATTTATCAGTAATTAGATTCATTGAAAACACATGTTATTAAACATTAGATTTAGCCATCAAAACTTATACCATTAGAAATCCCTTCTTTTTCTAAATCCAATGAGTATTTATTTGTAATTTTTGGACAAACAGACAATTAGTTATGTTTTTTTCATATCTCAACCAATCAGATAATTAGTTAATGCCACATAGGTGAGAAAATCCACAAAAGTAGGTCGGGCCTGCATGACTTGGCCCAATGAATGTCGGACAAGTCAGCGGGTCAAAGCCTCGCTTGACTCATTCCAAAGCAAAAGACAAGAGCGTGAAATGACTAAAATGCCCCTGAAAGAAAAATGAAAGATAAAGGAAACCAAAGGGAAGACTAGACCTGTTACGACCCCACCTCCTAATAACCCCCCAATTAAGGGAGACCGAGAGGTCGAAGCCGCACCCATAACTTCCAGATCAAAGGTTCGACAATTAACCAAGAATAATTATCAAATTTTAACAGACTAAACGGGAAAACTGTAAGAAAATAAACTTTCGCATACCTTTTTGAAAACTTGGATCTCTAAACTTCTATCCACTTATGGATTTTACTCTAACTAATCCTCCTTGTATTTTACTTCATGTATTTCACAATATGACGATTTACTATTTGTCCTTTTGGCTTGTACCTAAAACGCTGACAAACAAAACGTCGGACAGTCGAAGCTGGTATGTGGGGGGAAACAATAATTATGTAAATACGTTAACAATGTAATCATTCAATTAATCATTTAAAAACCAAGATTACATTTTAGATATAACTCTGCGATCCAAGAGTACCCTGTCCTCTATGTTGTCCCCATTAGACCCCTCATGATCCACCTATAGGAGAACCAATTTCTAGGGTTGATTCACATGGCACTACTCGTAAGTAGCCCACTCCTTAACTCATGGCAGGCTAATGAGTCTCATGGCACTACACGTAGGTAGCCCAGTTTCTAACTCTTAGTAACCTAGACCTTGCTCTAGGATTACCCCCTTTTTTTAGCCTTTTCAAAGAAATAGAGGTGGACCCGAATCTAGTCAGTTATAAAAGCACATTTATAGTGATAATCATCGTCACTTTATAGTTGCATGAAATAAATAAACATCCAACAGTTATTTTCAAGCAACCGATTAAAACTTCGGGAATCGCCATGAAACTAGAGTGATTATTCATAAGCGTAACCACATACCTGATTTGATGAGTCATGCAGATTATTCAACATATACTTCATGTATATACAATCAAGCCAATCAACATATCCAAGCAAGTAATTCAATCATCACATAATTCCTGAAAAGAATATGTACTCTATTTATTACACACTTTATCAAGAATCTACTTTATTGACTTGGATTCTCTTTCTAGGGTTTCTAATCTGCATTAAGGTTTCATTAATATTCATTAGATTTTCTTAGATCAATTTCTCAAACTTTATCCCTTTTAGGTTAACAAACCCTAAAATACTATTTTCCATTTACATGAACCTTAATTGCTCAACTATCCATTTTAATAGTCTTTTATACCCAAATTGACTTAGGATCATCACATCCCTATTTATTCTTGAATTTGAATAATTAAAACAATTAAAAGACATATTCACCTAAATTAGGGTTTTCAAGCTCATTAATGCATTTTCACGCACGAAACCCTAAATTAAGCCAATTATATAAAAAGATCATATTTTCAGATCCTATTTTCTCTTTTATTAACAACAGGTTAATATCATCTTGAATAATCCAAATAATGCCATTAAGACCATCTATCATCAAATCTAAGGGTTTTTCCTTAATTAAATCATTAAAGATGATAACTTTATGTACTTTTCACATTTCAAGCATATTTATGCATAAAAACTCTAAATTAGACTAATAATGTGCAAAGTTCTTCCTTTTTGAACATAATGTACCTTTTTACATTTAATAGGTTAACATCAACTCTAATGATCCATTAAACCCTATCAAACACTTTATTCATTTTAAAATAGGGTTTCTTAATCTTTAATTCATTAAAGATGATAATTTACACTAATTTTTGAATAGAAAGAGGAATTAGCTTCTATTGATATTTTTACTGAATTCCTTGCATTCTCCTGATCAAGATTCATATATTACTTGTCCTAATCGGAGTTACCTATCATTAGATATGATTTTTTCAATAAATCACTTACCACAGCCAATGAGATTGTGCCACATCATCTCAGTCCATGCAACGTTGTGGATTTGGAAATATAACGGAATTATCGTTATACCCTCACTTAAGTTCCTACTCGTTCATCCCGCGGAGGGGCAATTTGGTCCACGCGCCTCTACCCCCTTCTTCAACCTTGGGCAGCACGACGGCTACTACCCTAGCCGCTGATCTGCAGTAAACGGGGGTGCGCCCCCTTCTCTCCAGAGTCCGCCGACTACCGGGGACACCTCCCCTGACTCTGCCACACCTTGCCGCACTTGGTGCGCCGCCCGGTCGCAGTCGTCACGGTCAGTTTTACACTCCTCAGGCATGCGACGTGCGGCTGCTTTTGCAGCCGTGCGGCCACCGTTGCACCTCGGCTAGGGCCTGGGGACGATGGCTAGCCTTCACTTCAGCAACGTAGAGTGTTGTTCCTCCATCACGAACCCTCCATAGCTCCCCGTAGCTCCTTGTCATGCTGCTTTTCCGGATTAGGGTTTCATGGACGGAAAGAGAAAGAAGAAGAAGGGAAAGGAAGAGAGATAATCACATGGGATCCCTCTGTACTTGGCCAAGGGTTCAACCCCTCTTATAGGGAGTACACCCACACCCTAAAGTACTTGCTCATGAGAAAAGCAAGGCTTCTCCTCATTAGGAAACTATCTTTCCATAGTTGATAATAATTCTCTCTCTTTATATTAATTCTTTGTTTCCCCTTGATCCTTAGTCATTAAGGATTCGAAATTCTTTTCTCTTATTCTCTTTATGTTTGCTTTTTAATCCATAAGCATGAATTTCTATTTTCTTTTAGTAGACACTATTTTCCTTTTTAACAATATCACAAAATTCATTAATAATGAATCACATTATCCTCTTATTTTGAAATTTTGGTATTTTTCTCTTTCTTTCCTCTTTATTGGGACTCTTGGATCCCAAGAAACTCTATTATTTCTAAATTCTTTTTATTGGATACTTATTATCCTTCTAGATGCATCTTTATGCATTATTTCTCATTATCTTGTTTATTTCTCATTAAAATATCCCTTTTTGAGGATTTCTCTTTAATTCTCTTTTATTTTCCTCATTGGTATTCCTTTTATCAGTGGTAATCCTTGGGATACGAAATTCCACCAAGGATAACCCAATTATACATTTTCCCACTTATTTCCAACATTTTAACATTCTTTTCAATTTCTTTCTTACTAAAGAAATACTTAATTAAACTTTTCTTTTCGTATTTCCTTCTTTATGCAACTTTGGACTCCTTGTAACCCAAGGAACCTAAGAGGCACGAAATCCATCCTTGGATTACATCTCTTTGCCTTCTATAGGTTTCTACCTCTTCCCTTTTCTCAAATATTCAATTATTCAATTACTAATTGAATTTTCTTTGTTATTTGGGCCCAATAGCCAATAAAGCCCACAACACAGACATCAAGGCTATTGTAAACAAAATCCATGTATTCAAAACAAATTATACCATTCCTTGTTCAATTATCTTTAATATGAGAAATTACATTTCTCACCAGATGAACCCAAAAATTGGGGTTGTAACATCCTTCCCCTCTTATAGGAATTTTGTCCTCAAAATTCTATCAAGCAAACAAACAATTCAGGATAAGGCTTTTCCATGTCCATCATTGACCCCTATGTGGCTTTTCCATACTCATGGAGTCTCCAAAGAACCTTTATCATCACATGTTCTTTCCTCTGAGTTCTTTCATCCTGGCATCTATAAACTGCACAGGTGGACTCAGGCCATTTCAGCCTCCCTTGGGGCTCACTAGGTTCATTTCTCAGCACATGGTCGGGGCACCTCACATAGTGATCTCAATTGGACACCTGAAACTCATCAAACATTACTTTATCTTGAGGGGTAAGGTCAATCTTAACCTCCTCCACCAAACCATCTCAATGGACCCATGTATCGGGGATTCATCTTTCTTAGCTATAGCTCAGAGGGGTCAGATTTCCATGTCACATATTCTCCCAAAGTGAACAGCATATCAGTCTACTTTGCATTTGCTCATGACTCTTGTCATCTCTAGGCTCCTTTCAGCCATTGCACGATCAAAGCGACTTCATCTACACACACTGTGGTCCTTTTCTAACCATCACGTGGTCCTTTTAGCAACATCACCTTACTGAAGTGGTGACCGACACAACCTCTCCTACAGAGCTTCTTTAAATCCCGATACTGGCTATGGTGGTTATATTCACATCTTTCATAGGACAAGAACTGTCTCTAGCTATCACCCTGAACGAGCACATATGCTCTCATCAGACCCTTTAGTCTGGATCATACTAACCATTAGTTAGGGGTGATAAACTGTACTAACGTAGGGTTCTTCATGTTTCTACTTCCACCTCACGGAAGTGAACCTTTAGACTATACTCAAGAACCTTTGAACTCGCATCATGGTGTAGCTGAACCATCTCTCTCATGGTTAGTTCAACCAAATTTGTCCCTTGACAGAACTCTTTCTTTCTCATGTCATCTAGGTAAGGCGAACTATCATAACCCATATTGTATCTCGACCTTCCTTGATTCAGGGAAGACTTACAACATCCATTGCGATGAACTCCCTTTCTCTTTCGGGGACTCTTTAACCTTCATATCAATGCACTGGGTTACTGATGTTCATCCTTCACCTTCGGCTTGCATAGCCATATACCACATGCAACATAATCTTAGGTATCTAGAGTACCATTGTTACTCATTATCCTTGTAGTACGGTGTATGGTGATCTTAAAATTATGATCTCCTCAAGATCGATTCCTCATAAACCCTAAACCACTCTAGTCAGGGTTTCATCACCTTCCTTTCCAAAGAAGTGCATCTGAGGCTCTACTACCATCCTTTCATTGCATCAAGGACTAGACTGGCTAACCAAACAACCATTAACTTGTTCCAAAGATCTCATTACATAGGAGTATTAGCCAAACATACCTCCTTTCCAAACTTAGGGTTAGCCTGACAACCTCTTCTAGCTTCTAGCCAAACTAGTCAGATACATCTCAACCAGAACATCCATTACCACTTCACATACTTAGGTATTAGGTAACATTGAAGACATACGCTTCCATGTATTTCACTTATCATCTCGAACTCTAAGTCTATCTTCACTGAAAACACCTTGAGCTCATCTTTTTGGTGATCAAACTCAACCTTGTATGACTCATATCTCTAGATGAAAACATCCTCATAAGGTGACTACCTCATTTCTCTTAGTGTTTGTAATCCATCCATGTATCATTCACTTTACCAGGGTATGTTATCTTCTCTGTCCTCATACCTCGTACCAACGTTCCAACTCACATCATATGTTATCCTTAGTGTATGGCATGCGTACTGTCCTATCTCTCACTCCCATAACAAGAGGAAATAAGCATTTGGCGGCCGTCCAAATACAAAGTTCTTCCTGTTCCACAAGTAGATATAATACATCCCACCTTGCTAGTACACCTTCAAACCTAAGTTGAAACGTGCAACTTATGTCTCTACATCGCAATCATTTTGACATCAAAGTTACCTCCATGGAAAACTAGTCTTGAACCTACTGAGGTCTATATCCTTGGTCATATCCTCTAGTTCTATAGGGTGCCGACTCTTATGGGGTCATCCTTCTTCCCTCATGCATCAAGAGAGTGCCCTACTCACCTGCCCTTTGGGTCCCATGAGTTCATGAAGGTGATCAATCTCCTAACCCATGGCCCACAGACAAGGATAGACGTTACCTCCCGACCCTATGGTCATGTGCAACTGGGGAATTAGGCAACTCCTACCTCCATCGGTCTTATCCCTACCTGACCCTAGGATAGACTTAGGATTCTCTTATAGTACTTGTCCAACTTAGAACCTTACCCAAGCCTTCATCCTCTCTCTTTCTGCATTCATGGGCTAACTTTTATCCATTCATAGGGATCATGGCAACCTGCCTACCCTGGTCAATCCCCATACAAGTACCTCCATGGTAACACATCCACATGCACTTAGAGATGGATATCTATGGGTCTACAGGTTCATTCTCATACCATGTACTTTTTCACTTAGCTTCTCAAGATCCTATGAGACCTCTTTTGGTTACCTTAGACCAACAAAACTGATATACACCCTACCAAAGGGTCCCTCTCCCAGGACGGGAGGAAAACTATCTCTTGACAACATGGTCACAAAAGCTCTTAGGTCTAGGGTTTACATCCACATGAGCCTACTTAACCCTAGAAAGCTATTAAGGCACAATAGATCACCTATCGAACCATTCTAGGTCATACTTGTCCTCTTTCCTCCATGCTGGATCAAGATCATACCTTTCTTTATCATCAACCAAGCTGTGAGGGGTTCAACAAACATACCTTAAACTTAAGGGGCTTCCCTTTTCCTCTATACATGAGGAGTACCATGCTCACTTCTACAGGAACTCAACTCTCATCATGAGCATTAGGTACACCACTTCCCCTCTTAGGCCTAGGAACCCTAGGTTTACTTTTAGGTGTCCAACTGCATGCTCTATCTCTTAACCATGAACCAAACATGTACAGGGTATGACATGCACTTCCTGTCATCCTTCTACTTGAGAAACACATCAGGGTTGAGTCCTCACCAAGGACAACCAACAAGGTACAAGGCCTCGCAACCTGTTACCAAAGCTCTTTCGGTCCACAGGCACATAGGTAACAGAAGCATCATCCTCTCTCTAGGGTTTGGTTCCTATAAAGGCAACCAAGATATCAACAACCTTAACGGATCATGCATGAGGCAACCTCTATCATCCACTTAGGTCACATCATCCTCAACTCCCCATTGTTCCTCATATCTCAGGGTCTAGGTTTACGACCCTCTTGTTGGGTTTCTTGCTCACTCTCTAGAGCTAACCCTACAACTAGCATCACTATTAGAGGTCCTCTCTTCAAGAAGGGTCAACCTCAAAAGCATGCCCCTACCTGGATGAAGCCTATGTTCAACTCATGTTCGCTCAAGGTTATCCATAGTCCCTTAGACTTATCACATAATCTATCCATCAAACTCTCCCAGCCAGGGTTTCAACCCTTTGCTCACACTACTCACGTACCCTGGGTGCATGCTATGCCCTACTTGCATAATCCCATAGGGTTTCTAAGATCCTTCACTAACATCATCATCTAAGGAGCTATCCTTTACCCTAACATGCACGACCCTTCCCAGGGTTGGGTTGCCACATGTACTAGATCACCCATGGATCATATGGTATCCCAAAGGCATGTCCTTTCAAACACCTGGTCTAACTCATCTCTCTCTAACCTTCACTTAGGGTTAGGGTTAGGGTTAGCATCATCCTAAGAGTATTTGCCAGGTCTCTACTTGCAATGGAGATCTCTATCTCCAAGACTAACTTATCCTCCTGACAAGAAGGTCTAGCCTCAGGTCTCTTCTGAGGACATGACAACTTATGTCATACGCCCTAAGCATGTATCTATTCTTTAATTTGCGCTTAATCTATTAAGCTTATATCCATGACATTTTATTTACATGCTTTTCATTAATTTGGTGGAGGATTCCTTAAACCTTATCAACCTTACCCATACATCAAGAGGGTGTGGAGGAGAGAGAAAACCCTAATCCTTAAGGTCCTTAAGGGAATTTGTGATGAGAAGGGATAAATAAGATGAGAAAGTCCTAAAGGTATCTTATTTCAATTCATACCCTAACACTTTGGCCAGGCAATCACACGGATCCGGGAGTCCTCGTATTCTGACTAGCGGTGCGAAGGAAAATATTGCCAGCCCCCGATCGTGATCCTTTTCTAGACACCTCTGTCTTTCAGATAATCCTCTAATAACTCCCTTAGGTTCTATGGAGTTTGTAAAATTTAATAATTATTAATGGTTAAGTGAGGAACCTACGCTCTGATACCAAATGTTACGACCCCACCTCCTGTAACCCCCCAATTAAGGGAGACCGAGAGGTCGAAGCCGCACCCATAACTTCCAGATCAAAGGTTCGGCAATTAACCAAGATTAATTATCAAATTTTAACAAACTAAACGGGAAAACTGTAAGAAAATAAACTTTCACATACCTTTTTGAAAACTTGGATCTCTAAACTTCTATCCACTTATGGATTTTACTCTAACTAATCCTCCTTGTATTTTATTTCATGTATTTCACAATATGACAATTTACTGTTTGTCCTTTTGGCTTGTACCTAAAACGCCGACAAACAAAACGTCGGTCAGCTGAAGCTGGTATGTGGGGGGAAACAATAATTATGTAAATACGTTAACAATGTAATCATTCAATTAATCATTTAACAACCAAGATTACATTTTAGATATAACTCTCCGATCCAAGAGTACCCTATCCTCTATGGTGTCCCCATTAAACCCCTCATGATCCACCTATAGGTGAACCAATTTCTAGGGTTGAGTCACAAGGAAGTACTCGTAAGTAGCCCACTCCTTAACTCATGGCAGGATAATGAGTCTCATGGCACTACACGTAGGTAGCCCAGTTTCTAACTCTCGATAACCTAGACCTTGTTCTAGGATTACCCCCTTTTTTAGCCTTTTCAAAGAAATAGAGGTGGACCTGGATCTAGTCAGTTATAAACGCACATTTATAGTGATAATCATAGTCACTTTATAGTTGCATGAAATAAATAAACATCCAACAGTTATTTTCAAGCAACTGATTAAAACTTCGGGAATCACCGTGAAACTAGAGCAATTATTCATAAGTGTAACCACATACCTGATTTGATGAGTCATGCAGATTATTCAACATATACTTCATGTATATACAATCAAGCCAATCAACAGATCCAAGCAAGTAATTCAATCATCACATAATTCCTAAAAAGAATATGTACTCTATTTATTACACACTTTATCAAGAATCTACTTTATTGACTTGGATTCTCTTTCTAGGGTTTCTAATCCGCATTAAGGTTTCATTAATATTCATTAGGGTTTCTTAGATCAATTTCTCAAACTTTATCCCTTTTAGGTTAACAAACCCTAAAATACTCTTTTCCATTTATATGAACCTTAATTGCTCACTTATCCATTTTAATAGTCTTTTATACCCAAATTGATTTAGGATCATCACATCCCTATTTATTCATGGATTTGAACAATTAAAACAATTAAAAGACATATTCACCTAAATTAGGGTTTTCAAGCTCATTAATGCATTTTCATGCACGAAACCCTAAATTAAGCCAATTATATAAAAAGATCAACTTTTTAGATCCTATTTTCTCTTTTATTAACAACAGGTTAATATCATCTTGAATAATCCAAATAATGTCATTAAGACCATCTATCATCAAATCTAAGGGTTTTTCCTTAATTAAATCATTAAAGATGATAACTTTATGTACTTTTCACATTTCAAGCATATTTATGCATAAAAACTCTAAATTAGACTAATCATGTGCAAAGTTCTTCCTTTTTGAACATAATGTACCTTTTTACATTTAATAGGTTAACATCAACTCTAATGATCCATTAAACCCTATCAAACACTTTATTCATTTTAAAATAGGGTTTCTTAATCTTTAATTCATTAAAGATGATAATTTACACTACTTTTTGAATAGCAAGAGGAATTAGCTTCTACTGATATTTTTATTGAATTCCTTGCATTCTCCTGATCAAGATTCATATATTACTTGTCCTAATCGGAGTTACCTATCATTATATATTATTTTTTGCAATAAATCACTTACCACAGCCAATGAGATTGCGCCACATCATCTCAGTCCATGCAACGTTGTGGATTTGGAAATATAACAGAATTACCGTTATACCCTCACTTAAGTTCCTGCTCATTCAGCCTGCGGAGGGGCAATTTGGTCCACGCGCCTCTACCCCCTTCTTCAACCTTGGGCAGCACGACAGCTGCTACCCTAGTCGCTGATCTGTAGCAAACAGGGGTGTGCCCCCTCCTCTCCAGAGTCTGGCGACCACTGGGGACACCTCCCCTGACTCCGCCACACCTTGCCGCACTTGGTGCGCCTCCCGGTCGCAGTCGTCATAGTCAGTTTTACACTCCTCAGGCCTGCGACGTGTGGCTGCTTTTGCAGCCGTGCGGCAGCCGTTGCACCTCGGCTGGGGCTTGGGGACGATGGCTAGCCTTCACTTCAAAAATGTAGAGTGTTATTCCTCCATCACGAACCCTCTATAGCTCCCTGTCATGCTTCTTTTCCGGATTAGGGTTTCATGGATGGAAAGAGAAAGAAGAAGAAGGGAAAGGAAGAGAGATAATCACATGGGATCCCTCTGGACTTGGCCAAGGGTTCGACCCCTCTTATAGGGAGTACACCCACGCCCTAAAGTACTTGCTCATGAGAAAAGCAAGGCTTCTCCTCATTAGGAAACTATCTTTCCATAGTTGATAATAATTCTCTCTCTTTATATTAATTCTTTGTTTCCCCTTGATCCTTAGTCATTAAGGATTCGAAATTATTTTCTCTTATTCTCTTTATGTTTGCTTTTTAATCCATAAGCATGAATTTCTATTTTCTTTTAGTAGACACTATTTTCCTTTTTAACAATATCACAAAATTCATTAATAATGAATCACATTATCCTCTTATTTTGAAATTTTGGTATTTTTCTCTTTCTTTACTCTTTATTGGGACTCTTGGATCCCAAGAAACTCTATTATTTCGAAATTCTTTTTATTGGATACTTATTATCCTTCTAGATGCATCTTTATGCATTATTTCTCATTATCTTATTTATTTCTCATTAAAATATCCCTTTTTGAGGATTTCTCTTTAATTCTCTTTTATTTTCCTCATTGGTATTCCTTTTATCAGTGGTAATCCTTGGGATACGAAATTCCACCAAGGATAATCCAATTATACCTTTTTCCACTTATTTCCAATATTTTAACATTCTTTTCAATTTCTTTCTTACTAAAGAAATACTTAATTAAACTTTTCTTTTCTTATTGTCTTCTTTATGCAACTTTGGACTCCTTGGAACCCAAGGAACCCAAGAGGCACGAAATACATCCTTGGATTACATCTATTTGCCTTCTAGAGGTTTCTACCTCTTCCCTTTTCTCAAATATTCAATTATTCAATTACTAATTGAATTTTCTTTGTTATTTGGGCCCAATAGCCAATAAAGCCCACAACACAGACATCAAGGCTATTGTAAACAAAATCCATGTATTCAAAACAAATTATACCATTCTTTGTTCAATTATCTTTAATATGAGAAATTACATTTCTCACTAGATGAACCCAAAAATTAGGGTTGTAACAAGACCAATCGACATGGTCATCTTCTTCATTTTCACAGAATCACGAGAATAGCAGGCCGCAGTAAACCCCGACAGCAAGAAACTCAATCCGGGCTTCAGATGCCAAAATAGATCGACGATGTCACCATCGAGTTCGCAGGAGCATCACGAACTTAGAGATCCAAAAGCCAACGAAAATCATGGAGAAAAGCAAAGAAGAGGAAGCTTAGGTTTGAAGTAACAATAAAAGGGGAAAATTGACAGGCTTGCCTTAGTGCCAAATTGAACTAGGAAGAAGCTTCTCGGGGTGTGCAGGAGCAAAGCTGACCCAAATCCAGGCGACACTATGGTGAGGACCACACCGGTAAACTCCACCAGCAAACGCGAGAGATCAAAGATCAGGTCTGAAGTGGTTGACAAAATCGACAGAAGAAAAAAGGAGGTTTGGTTCTTGTGATCATTATGGAGGTTAGGCACGAGTTTTCCGGCAATCCAATGGCCATGAACGATGAAGAGATAGAAGGAAAGGGAAGCATAGGGCCGGAATAGGGGAAGTCGGGCGGCACTATGCAAAGTGGGGCTACAATACCCCCACTCTAGCTTAAATAGGTCTAAAGGAATTAGAAGGATGTGAGGAAGATGGTGGAAAGGAAAGAAAAGGAAAAGGAAGGAAGGAGAGAAAGAGAAGGAGAAAGAATCGCAGAAGGAAAATCAAAACCCAAACACCTGGAAATGAGAAAGGAAATGGGGAAGAAGAAAGTATAGCTTCCATTTGATCTAGAAATCCAACAGTCAAGATCAACGTGCGATAATCAATTCAATTAAAAGCCTACGTGACAGATCAAATATCAATCCTAATCGAATTCGACCAAAGTGTACTCATATATACTTTCCTTTTTCTCTCTCCTCATTTAAAGGTCCAAAACTTATCCAAATTAAACCAAACTTGGCACACAAGTTAAGCTAAATGTGTAGATTCTAAATCTCTAATTGGATTTTATTTTTGGCAACATTAGATAGGTTATTTAATGTATTCTTTGTTTCTCTTTCTTGATGCATTAATGACACGTAGATTATCCAAATTAGGTGAAACTTCATCCATAAGTTAACTTAAGTGTTTTGAATACGAATTTAGTATTATTTCCAACTTTTGATGTCATAAATTATATTTATTTATTAATTACACCTTTTAGACAATTTCTCTCCCTATCTTACCATATTATTTCAAGGTAGTCCAAATTAGATAAAAATTAACATGTAAACTTATTTTTATGTATAGATTACGAATTTGGAGTTTATTCTTTATTTTGAGGCTTTCTTACATGGGTTATATCATCTGGCCCATTAGAGGCCCATTAACCAAATTATACTACAAATCAAGTTATTTATCATCTTATTATCACCAAATGAATTATGTGATATATTAGATTACATTATTCATGTATTAGATTATTAGGATCATTCTAACCTCAACCTTGTTTGGTCAACTCAAAAGGTCAAAGTTCTAGGGTAGGGTTTGAGATTTGGTATGTTACACCCCACCTTATATGGAATTTCATCCTCAAAATATAAGTAGTCTCACACTCCAGTTGATCTCAAGGAGTCTCTACTATGACTAGGCCACCACTTCTAGGTGTCAATGCATCATACTTCTACATGCACCCTAAGTTGTCATCTTAATATTTAGAGCATTTGGGATGTATCGACCCCACCTTATATAGATATATGCATCATTTAAGTAGTTTGTTCATGACTTGACATTCTACTATTTTGGGATTTACATACCTTATTTCTCTTATAATTAGGGTTTTATTTACTCATATGAAGTTGAGAAGGTATTACTAAGGGTTTGATTTTTCACCCCATCTCACCTATGTAAGGTGATACTGATATTTCATGCATCAATTCTCAGAATTATCACACTTACTAATATCATTAGTGTGGTATGTGATAGGAATAATACTAAAATTGAATCATTAGAGAAGGATTGTCTTATAGGCTTGAATATTAGCATTTTTCCCTAGTGTATGAGCTATCATCATGAAGCATGGATTCATACAGATTTATGTTAAGCATTATTCTTTGGGTTCATGTCATCTATGATGCTAAGATATATTTATTTCAAAGCCATGATTTCTAACTTACAACTTTCATGTATTAAATGAAGGGGAAAAGTATGTACTAAGTGAATCATATCATGATTTTGAACTTATATCTTTCATGTATGGTAGTTGGGAAATAGAATAGGTCAATCTTATATGAGTGACTTTACATGCATAACCATCCTTATATCTCAAGTGAGGTTTCTAGAATCATATATTTATTAACTAATAAGGAAGGAACAACATTTATGAGTATGTTATGCACAAGGCATTTTACACCCAGAACCATAGTTTCATATATCACCTCACTTGTATCTAACCATGAGATTCAAAACCATACACCACTCAAGCTAGGACATAATTAAATAAAAAGGATTGACTTTCTCATTATGAGTCTCCTACCCATCATTTTTTACTCAATTCTCACATATAGGATTCAATCATGCAAAAGGACTCAACTCATATACTCAGGAGTATCCCAGCTTAGGACACATCATTTCACATATATCTCATATTTTTCATATATTGGATGGTAGGTCCTATGACCCTGTCCCTATGGGTCTCATTCTCTCTGGATTTCACCGCATATCTTGTCCTAACACTAGAGGTTCTCCTTTGTAAAAGAGCTTGAGGTGCATGCATATACAACCTTATCTTAACTTCGGTCGTGTTAACTAAGGAAAGAGTATGTACTTTCATCATAGGGACTTATCTTTGATTATCCAAAATTGGATTCATCTCATATACAACTTAAATATTTATAAGGAAACTTATACCATCAGAGATCAAACTTACATAAGACTACACATGCTTATTTCATATATAAATAAATCATCTACTCTAACTGTCACATATCCAATTAGGCTCTAGACATCTAATCTAGATCTACTCTCTCTTCTAGACTGATGTCACTTCCCTTTCTCTTGGGTTGCATGAATACCTCCTACTCTCCTATGTGAGGGACACATTTTTATATTTACATATATGTAATAAAATATTATATAGTTTTTAGTTAGAAATATTATGTTGGAGAGTCGAGGCTTGAGCTGATTGGAAGACAAAACCAAATCAAAAAAACTAAGTGTCCCACACACAATAGATGGTTTAGTCCATGTCACCAAGTGAAATGGTGAGAACAAGGTGTAGAGTAATGTATCTACCCAATACATATGATCTCTATATGGAAAGGGTTTTACACACTTGTCTAAACCTAGTTCTTGAACATCTAAGTTCTAACCTAGAAGCTAAGTCAAACCTAGTCCTTATTCAACCACTTACTAAGTTTCTAGGGTTTAATTTGAAAGGTAAAATTAAGTTTTTTATGTGTCATGGTGAGAAATTTCCTGGTGTACATAATGTTCATGCTCTGATACCAACTGCAACGTCCCCAGATTCTGCCTTCTCGAGACTTTAAAGGCTCGAGAGGACATAGTCCCAAAGTGTTAGACAATCTTTTCAAAGTGTGTTGTGGAAGAAATATGCACATACATGAATAATCAACCATAACATTCTCAACATTCGGCATATATGATTACATCATGACGTGTTACATGTCACAATTACACATTGGAAAGAGAATTATACAAAGTTTGGCATGTATGTTCACATTATCTTAACACAATAGGTACAACATGAACACTGCCCATTTCCCAACTTTTCTCTCATGCTAGCTCTGAACCAAGAAAATACGTGAAAAAGGGAATCAAAATAATTTGTTGTGTATGTGGGTGAAAGATACATACTGTAAAGAGGTAGGATCACCCCCTTACTAAAAATTTGAAGAATAAAACATCCATTCCAAACACACTCAAAGGTATGCAAGAATAGGTGTAAATTTTCAAACTTCAATAAATGGTATTCAAAATAACCAAAGTATAGTAGCGGAATAAAAATAATGACTATATTCAATTTTCACAAAAAAATACAAAAGTACATCATAATATCCCATAAGGGTTTACATGTATCATGCAACATAAGGATCTAAGTAGAGGGAAATCTAAACCACAACAACTTTGTCTCTAAGCTTTAACTCCTTAAGCTAGTCCAAAACTTCATGTCTTATCATCCAAGTCCTTCACCTAGGGTTGAAAGCATACCCCAGTAAGAAGAGAAAATAGATGACATCCGTAAAGGCTGGTATGTGCATACTAAATAGGAAATTGAGCAATATATGGAATAAAGGACATCAAATATAAAAGGCTTCCCATAGAAAGGATAAAGACCACCTAAATGGGTATTAAGAGAAAAGGAATTGAAATCATATGATAATAATAGAATACTTGCCATTAATAAAACATAAAGATTGTGCCACACAAGCACATGTAAGGAATTAGGGTACACACCCCATATCATCAACCTACATGCATGTGAGATAAATATATCCCTAGAACAATATAAACACAAAGGCAACCAAGTCTCATAAACTTGAAACCTGATAGAGAAAGGAATACTGCCAATCTCCCAAATATATAAAACATGGGCCAAGAATCACACATCTTGCCCTGGGTATGAGGTTCCTTTCCATCCCAAAAGAGTAGGAAATATCACATCTGCTCGGCAGGAAATAATACATTTTCCATAAAAACCAATACAATTACACTATTCTAGTGCTACTGAATCACATAGCATGTCAAATGTAGAAGCAAGTAGAAAGTATAGTCAGAATATATAAACTAGTCACCACATAAGTGACCAACATATACATCCACCTCATAAGTGGGAAAAAGACATCACATGTCATCTTTTAGAGTTCCATCATGAACAAAGCATAAGATAAGAGTTCAAAAGAATATCCATGATCACATGATCAATATCAAATAAGGTAGTTCACACGAACCATGATTTTCAAAACAAAAGATATTATGTATAGGCTAATGTCCATAGGACAAAGAGAATGAATAAACATAGGTTAATTGCTCAACATAGAAAAATACGGGATACATCATACATTTAGAGTGAAGAATTAGAAATTGCTCAATATATAAATAATGTGGGATGCAATCATACCTCAACTTCAGAGTCTAAACAGTCCAATTCAATAATAGATCCAAGACTAGGCCTCCAAATAACCTCTATGGAATGTGGATAGGTCCAATAAGTAAGGTTCCCAAGCTTAGGGAGGTTGGTTTCTCCAACAAAGTTCCTATCTCGAGCAAGAAGCACATTCTCCACTTTAGAGATGAAAAACCCTAACAAAAGAACATGGAGATGAGGTGTTTATGGGTTCTCGGTGGGGTTTCACCATGGAAGGCCATGGTTATGACCTGGAGGAAGGTGGAAGGTAGACTAACAATATGAAAATAGTGAAGGAAAGGAGGATACTTACTAGTTTTGGTCAAAATCACCAAGGAGGAGCTTAAGAAATCCTAAATAGAGAAATTTGGAACCCTAGGAGCCTTCTTCACCAAGGTAGGCACCTACTTTTACCTTAGGATAGAGCCTTCATGGAAAAACAGAGTAGGAATGATGCTCTAAGCTAGAGGAAATAAAGGAGAGCAAGAGTTTTCAAATTGGGAGTTGGGAAGGGGTAGATATGGCTATATAAAGAAAGAGGTCAAGTATGAGGTGTCTATGAGACTTTCCAGGTGTCATGTATAAGGGTGATATGCAAGCCTTTATGGATAAGGAAGAAGTCAAGCACGAGGCGTCAAGTTACTTTCCATGTGTCCAATGCTAAGTGTACCTATGGATATGAAAACCTTTATGGATAAGGAAGAAGTCAAGCATGAGGTGTCCATGGAGCTTTCCATGTGTCCTTAGCCTAGGGATTTCTTGGCCATACAGGATGACAGCTCATAGAGGCTTCTTGAATATAAAATGTCGGTTTATGGACACTTATAGGCCATCCCAATCGACCTCCAATCAAAGAAATAACCTCATTGGTTGATAGCTTTTAAAGATAAGCTCATTTATAAAGAGGGTAATCCCTAAAATGCCCTTGGAAAGAAACACCTTCGAACCAAGGTGCAACGGGGTGCCCCATGGTTCAAAAACTCAAGAATGGTAAGGGAATATATAAATATTATAATGCATGTGACAATTTGCAAAGAAAATCTCCCAATTGGGTAAATTGCAGAAAAGTCCATAATGTACCTAAATTTGCATAACTTACACAAACAACATCCAAATTGGACCAAACTTCATCCACAAGTTAACTTTGATGTGTTGAATACAAATTTGACATTATTTCCATCTTTTGAAGTTATCTAATCACATTATTCATTACTTATGCCTTTTACCCATTTTCTCTCTCCTAAACTTATCCTAATATTTTAAGGTTGTCCAAATTATATGAAATTTGTCATGTAGGCAAATTTTGATATGTAGATTTCAAATTTGAAGTTTGTTTCCACTTTTGAGACTTCTTTTTATGAGATATGTCATATGGCCCATTATCTAAATTATTCATCCAATTACGTTCCTTATCTTCATATTACTCCCAAAATGGGTTATTTTGCATATTTTATGTATCCATTATTAACCTAAGACTAATGTTATGTTATAAGGAGGCGGGATCACCCCCTTTCTAAAGATTTGAAGAATAAAACATCCATTCCAAACACACTCAAAGGTATGCTGGAATAGGTGTAACATTTTCAAACTTTAATAAATGGTATTCAAAACAACCAAAGTATAGCGGCAGAATAAAAATGTTGACTATATTCAATTTATAACAAGGTTATTACAAAAGCACATTATAATATCCCGTAAGGGTTTACATGTATGATATAAAATAAGGATCTGAGTAGAGGGAAATATAAACCATAACAACTTTGCCTCCAAGCTCTAACTCCTTAAGCTAGTCCAAAACTTCATGCCTTATCATCCAAGTCCTTCACCTAGGGTTGGAAGCATACCCCAGCAAGAAGAGAAAATAGATGACATCAGCAAAGGCTGGTATATTCATACTAAATAGGAAATTGAGCAATATATGGAATAAAGGACATGAAATATAAAAGGCTTCCCATAGAAAGGATAAGGACCACCCAAATGGGTATTAAGAGAAAGGGAATTGAAATCATATGATAACAAAAGAATACTTGAAAACATAAAGATTGTGTCACACAAACACACATAAAGAATTAAGGCACACATCCCATATCATCACCCTACATGTATGTGAGATAAACATAGTCCTAGAACAATATAAACACAAAGGCGGCCAAGTCTCATAAACTTGAAACCTGATAGAGAAAGGAATACTACCAATCTCCCAAATATATAAAACAAGGGCCAAGAATCACACATCTTGCCCTGGGTATAAGGTTCCTTTCCATCCCAAAAGAGCAGGAAATATCACATCTGCCATAAAAATCAATGCAATTACACTATTCTAGTGCTACTGAATCACATAGCATGTTAAATGTTGAGGCAAGTAGAAAGTATAGTCAGAATATATAAACTAGTCACCACATAAGTGATCAACATATACATCCACCTCTTAAGAGGGAAAAAGACATCACATGTCATCTTTTAGAGTTCCATCATGAATAAAGCATAAGATAAGAGTTTAAAAGAATATCCATGATCACATGATCAATATCAAATAAGGTAGTTCACATGAACCATGATTTTCAAAAGAAAAGACATTATGTATAGGCTAATGTCCATAGGACAAAGAGAATGAATAATCATAGGTGAATTTCTCAACATAGAAGAATAGGGGATACATCATACATTTAGAGTGAAGAATTAGAAATTGCTCAATATAGAAATAATGTGGGATGCAATCATACCTCAACTACAAAGTCTAAATAATCCAAGTCAATCCTAGATCCAAGCATAGGACTCCAAAGAACCTCCAGGGAAGGTGGACAGGTCTAATTAGTAAGGTTCCCAAGGTTAGAGAGGTTGGTTTCTCCAACAAAGCTCCTATCTCGAGCAAGAAGCACCTTCTCCACTTTAGAGGTGAAAAACCCTAACAAAAGAACATATAGATGAGGTGTTTATGGGTTCTAGGTGGGGTTTCACCATGGAAGGCCGTGGTTATGACCTGGAGGAAGGAGGAAGGAAGACTAAAAACATGAAAATATGGAAGGAAAGGAGGATATTTACTAGTTTTGGTCAAAATCACCAAGGAGGAGCTTAAGAAATCCTAAATAGAGAAATTTGAAACCCTAGGAGCCTTCTTCACCAAGGTAGGCACCTCCTTTTACCTTGGGATAGAACCTTCATAGAAAAATAGAGTAGGAATGCTTCTCTAAGCTATAGTAAATAAAGGAGAGCAATATTTTTCGAATTGGGAGTTGGGAAGGGGTAGATATGTCTATATAAAGAAAGAGGTCAAGTATGAGGTGTCTATGAGACTTTCCATGTATCATGTATAAGGGTGTCCATGGACATGCAAGCATTTATAGATAAGGAAGAATTCAAGAACGAGGTGTCAAGTTACTTTCAATGTGTCCAATGCTAAGGGTGCCTATGGACATGCAAACCTTTATGGATAAGGAAGAAGTCAAGCATGAGGTGTCCATGGAGCTTTCCATGTGTCCTTAGCCTAGGGATTTCAGGGCCATGCAAGAGGGCAACTCATAGAGGTTTCTTGAATATCAAATGTCAGTTTATGGATACTTATAGGCCATACCAACCAACCTCCAATCAAAGAAATATCCTCATTGGTTGATAGCTTTTAAAGATAGGCTCATTTATAAAGAGGGTAATCCCTAAAATTCCCTTGGAAAGAAAAACCTTCAAACCAAGGTGCAACTAGGTTCCCCATGGTTAAAAATTTCAAGAATGGTAAGGGATTGTCTAAATATTATAGTGAATGTGCCAATTTGCAAAGAAAACCTCCCAATTGGGTAAATTGCAAAAAAGTCCAGAATGTACCTAAAATTGCATAACGTACACAAACAACATCCAATTTGGACCAAACTTCATCCACAAGTTAACTTTGATGTGTTGAATACAAATTTGACATTATTTCCATATTTTGAAGTTATAGTCGCATTATTCATTACTTATGCCTTTTACTCATTTTCTCTCTCCTAAACTTATCCTAACATTTCAAGGTTGTCCAAATTAGATGAAATTTGACATGTAGGCTAATTTTGATTGTAGATTTTAAAATTGAAGTTTATTTCCACTTTTGAGACTTCTTTTTATGAGATATGTCATATGGCTCATTAACGGCCCAATATCTAAATTATTCATCCAATTATGTTCCCTATCCTCATATTACTACCAAAATGTGTTATGTTGCATATTTTATGTATCCATTATTAACCTAAGACTAATATTATGCTGTAAGGAGGCAGGATCACCCCCATACTAAAGATTTGAAGAATAAAACATCCATACCAAACACACTCAAAGGTATGATGGAATAGGTGTAACATTTTTCAAACTTCAATAAATGGTATTCAAAATAACCAAAGTATAGTAGCGGAATAAAAATGTTGACTATATTCAATTTATAACAAGGTTATTACAAAAGTATATCATAATATCATGTAAGGGTTTACATGTATGGTACAACATAAGGATCTGAGTAAAGGGAAATCTAAACCATAACAACTTTGTCTCCAAGCTTTAACTCCTTAAGCTAGTCCAAAACTTCATGCCTTATCATCCAAGTCCTTCACCTAGGGTTGGAAGCATACCCCAGTAAGAAGAGAAAATAGATGACATCAACAAAGGCTGGTATGTGCATACTAAATAAGAAATTGAGTAATATATGGAATAAATGACATAAAATATAAAAGGCTTCCTATAGAAAGGATAAGGACCACCCAAATGGGTATCAAGAGAAAAGGAATTGAAATCATATGATAACAAAAGAATACTTACCATTAATAAAACATAAAGATTGTTCCACACAAGCACACGTAAAGAATTAGGGCACACATCCCATATCATCAACCTACATGCATGTGAGATAAACATAGCCCTAGAACAATATAAACACAAAGGCGGCCAAGGCTTACAAACTTGAAACCTGACAGAGAAAGGAATACTGCCAATCTCCCAAATATATAAAACATCGGCCAAGAATCACACATCTTGCCATGGGTATGAGGTTCCCTTCCATCCTAAAAGAGCAGGAAATATCCCATCTGCCATAAAACCAATGCGATTACACTATTCTAGTGCAACTGAATCACATAACATGTTAAATGTAGAGGCAAGTAGAAAGTATAGTCAGAATATATAAACTAGTCACCACATAAGTGACCAAGATATACATCCACCTCATAAGTGGGAAAAATACATGACATGTCATCTTTTAGAGTTCCATCATGAACAAAGCATAAGATAAGAGTTCAAAAGAATATCCATGATCACATGATCAATATTAAATAAGGTAGTTCACATGAACCATGATTTTCAAAAGAAAAGACATTGTGTATTGGCCAATGTCCATAGGACAAAGAGAATGAATAAGCATAGGTGAATTAATCAACATAGAAGAATAAGGGATACTTTATACATTTAGAGTGAAGAATTAGAAATTGCTCAATATAGAAATAATGTGGGATGCAATCATACCTCAACTTTAGAGTCTAAACAGTCCAAGTCAATCCTAGATCCAAGCCTAGGCCTCCAAAGAACATCTAGGGAAGGTGGAAAGGTCCAATAAGTAAGGTTCCCAAGCTTAGAGAGGTTGGTTTCTCCAACAAAGCTCCTATCTTGAGCAGGAAGCACTTTCTCTACTTTAGAGGTGAAAAACCCTAATAAAAGAACATGGAGATGATGTGTTTATGGGTTCTAGGTGGGGTTTCACCATGGAAGGCCATGGTTCTGACCTGGAGGAAGGTGGAAGGAAGGCTAACAACATGAAAAAGGGAAGTAAAGGAGGATACTTACTAGTTTTGGTCAAAATCACCAAGGAGGAGCTTAAGAAATCCTAAATAGAGAAAAACCCTAGGAGCCTTATTCACCAAGGTATGCATCTCCATTACCTTGGGATAGAACTTCATGGAAAAATAGAGTAGGAATGATGCTATAATCTAGAGGAAATAAAGGAGAGAAAGAGTTTTCAAATTAGAAGTTGGGAATGGGTAGATATGGCTATATAAAGAAAGAGGTCAAGTATGAGGTGTCTATGAGACTTTCCATGTGTCATGTATAAGGGTGTCCATGGAAATGGAAGACTTTATGGATAAGGAAGAAGTCAAGCACAAGGTGTCAAGTTACTTTCCACATGTCCAATTCTAAGGGTGCCTATGGACATGCAAACCTTTATGGATAAGGAAGAAGTCAAGCATGAGGTGTCCATGGAGCTTTCCATGTGTCCTTAGCCTAGGGATTTCATGGCCATGCAAGAGTACATATCATATAGGATTCTTGAATATCAAGTGTTTATTTATGGACACATATAGGACATCCCAACCGACCTCCAATCAAAGAAATAACCTCATTGGTTGATAGCTTTTAAAGATAAGCTCATTAATAAAGAGGGTAATCCCTAAAATGCCCTAGGAAAGAAACACTTTCAAACCAAGGTGCAACTAGGTGCCCCATGGTTCAAAACTCAAGAATGGTAAGGGAATATATAAATATTATAATGCATGTGATAATTTGCAAAGAAATACTCCCAACTGGGTAAATTGCAGAAATGTCCAGAATGAACCTAAAATTGCATAACTTACACAAACAACATTCAAATTGGACCAAACTTCATCCACAAGTTAACTTTGTGTTGAATAAAAATTTGACATTATTTCCATCTTTTTAAGTTATATAATCACATTATTATTACTTATGCCTTTTACTCATTTTCCCTCTAATAAACTTATCTTAATATTTCAAGGTTGTCCAAATTAGATGAAATTTGACATGTAGGCTAATTTTGATATGTAGATTTCGAATTTGAAGTTGGTTTCCACTTTTAAGACTTATTTTTATGAGATATGTCATATTAATGACCCATTATATAAATTATTCATCCAATTACATTCCTTATCTTCATATTACTACCAAAATGTGTTATGTTGCATATTTTATGTATCCATTATTAACCTAAGACTAATGTTATGTTGTAAGGTGGCAGGATCACCCCCTTACTAAATATTTGAAGAATAAAACATCCATTCCAAACACACTCAAAGGTGTGTTGGAATAGGTGTAACATTTACAAACTTCAATAAATGATATTCAAAACAACCAAAGTATAGCAGCAGAATAAAAATGTTGACTATATTCAATTTATAACAAGGTTATTACAAAAGTACATCATAATATCCCGTAAGGGTTTACATGTATGATACAAAATAAGGATCTGAGTAGAGGGAAATATAAACCATAACAACTTTGTCTACAACCTTTAACTCCTTAAGCTAGTCCAAAACTTCATGCCTTATCATCCAAGTCCTTCACCTAGGGTTGGAAGCATACCCCAGCAAGAAGAGAAAATAGATGACATCAGCAAAGGCCGGTATGTGCATACTAAATAGGAAATTGAGCAATATATGGAATAAAGGACATCAAATATAAAAGGCTTCCCATAGAAAGGATAAGGACCACCCAAATGGGTATCAAGAGAAAAGGAATTGAAATCATATGATAACAAAAGAATCTTTGCCATAAATAAAACATAAAGATTGTGCCACACAAGAACATGTAAAGAATTAGGGCACACATCCCATATCATCAACCTGCATGCATGTGAGATAAACATATCCCTAGAACAATATAAACACAAAGGCGGCCAAGTCTCATAAACTTGAAACCTGATAGAGAAAGGAATATTGCCAATCTCCCAAATATATAAAACATGGGCCAAGAATCACACATCTTTCCCTGGGTATGAGGTTCCTTTGCATCCCAAAAGAACAAGAAATATCACATCTGCCATAAAAACCAATACAATTACACTATTCTAGTGCAACTGAATCACATAGCATGTTAAATGTAGAGGTAAGTAGAAAGTATAGTCAGAATATATAAACTAGTCACCACATAAGTGACCAACATATACATCGACCTCATAAGTGGGAAAAAGACATCACATGCCATCTTTTAGAGTTCCATCATGAACAAAGCATAAGATAAGAGTTTAAAAGAATATCCATGATCACGTGATCAATATCAAATAAGGTAGTTCACATGAACCGTGATTTTCAAAAGAAAAGACATTGTGTATAGGCTAATGTTAATGGGACAAAGAGAATGAATAAGCATAGGTGAATTGATCAACATAGAAGAATATGGGATACATCATACATTTAGAGTGAAGAATTAGAAATTGCTCAATATAGAAATAATGTGGGATGCAATCATACCTCAACTTTAGAGTCTAAATAGTCCAAGTCAATCCTAGATCCAAGCCAAGGCCTCCAAAAAACCTCTAGGGAAGGTGGAAAGGTCCAATAAGTAAGGTTCCCATGCTTGGAGAGGTTGGTTTCTCCAACAAAGCTCCTATCTTGAGCTGGAAGCACCTTCTTCACTTTAGAGGTGAAAAACCCTAACAAAAGAACATGGAGATGAGGTGTTTATGGGTTTTAGGTGGGGTTTCACCTTGGAGGGCCATTGTTCTAACCTATAGGAAGGTGGAAGGAAAATTAACAACATGAAAATAGGGAAGTAAAGGAGGATACTAACTATTTTTGGACAAAATCACCAAGGAGGAGCTTAAGAAATCCTAAATAGAGAAATTTAGAACCCTAGGAGCCTTCTTCACCAAGGTAGGCACCTCCTTTTACCTTGGGATAGAACCTTCATGGAAAAATAGAGTAGCAATGATTCTCTAAGAAAGAGGAAATAAAGGAGAGCAAGAGTTTTTGTATTGGGAATTGGGAAGGGGTAGATATGGCTATATAAAGAAAGAGGTCAAGTATGAGGTGTCTATGAGACTTTCCCTGTGTCATGTATAAGGGTGTCCATGGACATGCAAGCCTTTATGGATAAGGAAGAAATTAAGAATGAGGTGTAAAGTTACTTTACAGATGTCCAATGCTAAGGGTGTCTATGGACATGCAAACCTTTATGGATAAGGAAGAAGTCAAGCATGAGGTGTCCATGGAGCATTCCATGTGTTCTTAGCCTAGGGATTTCATGGCCATGCAAGAGGAGAGCTCATAGAGGCTTCTTGAATGTCAAATGTTAGTTTATGGAAACTTATAGGCCATCCCAATCGACCTCCAATAAATAAAATAGCCTCATTGGTTGATAGCTTTTAAAGATAAACTCATTTATAAAGAGGGTAATCCCTAAAATGCCCTTGGAAAGAAACACCTTCAAACCGAGGTGCAACTAGGTTCCCCATGGTTCAAAAACTCAATATTGGTAAGGGAATATCTAAATATTATAATACATGTGCCAATTTGCAAAGAAAACCTCCCAATTGGGTAAATTATAGAAAAGTCCAAAATGTACCTAAAATTGCATAACTTACACAAGCAACATCCAAATTGGACTCAACTTCATCCACAAGTTAAATTTGATGTGTTGAATATAAATTTGACATTTTTTCCATCTTTTAAAGTTATATAATCACATTATTCATTACTTATGCCTTTTACTCATTTTCTCTCTCCTAAACTTATCCTAATATTTCAAGGTTCTCCAAATTAGATGAAATTTGACATAGGTTTATTTTGATATGTATATTTCAAATTTGAAGTTTGTTTCCACTTTTGAGACTTCTTTTTATGAGATATGTCATATGGCCCATTAACGACCCATTATATAATTTATTCATCCAATTACGTACTGTATCTTCATATTACTACCAAAATGAGTTATGTTGTATATTTTATGTATCCATTATTAACCTAAGGCTAATACAAAAACATTAGGCTACATTAGGGTGATAAATTCATGTATTATCTCATTAGGATCATAATAAACATCTATTTCGGTCTAACCTTCAACCTTGTTTGGCTAAGTCTAAAATGTCAACTTTCAAGGTGGGGTCCGAGATCTAATATGTTACAACACACCACCCCTTAAAGGGATTTCATCCTCGGAATCAAAACATCCATATATAAGAAAACAACTTATTCATCACCCCTTAAAGGATTCATATTATTAAGTCATAACTATTCTTTAGGTACAAAAGGTTCAACTAAACTTCCTTAAATCCAACTACATAAGCATCATGCAAAAAAAAATAACTTGTAAAGACTAACTATTAACTATCAGTTAACTTGCTCTTGCCCATCCTCAAACAAGTCTTTACACCTGGGAGACTAGTTCAACATATTAGGGTCCCTAAAAATATATTATATAGATGTCTAAGACTACTATTGCCTAAAAGTATTCTATTTCAGATAATTCATATCAGCTCAGGCCATGCTGGTATCATATTGATTCGAGAGTCCTTGTAAACCAAGCTAGTGGTGCTGTTACAACCCCAATTTTTGGGTTCATTTGGTGAGAAATGTAATTTCTCATAATAAAGATAAATTAACAAATAATGATGTCTTTTGATTGAATGCATGCATTTCATTTAAATAGCCTTGTTGATTTATTTGTGGGCTTTTTGGCTATTGGGCCCAATAATAAGGAAAATTCAATTAATAAATGAATAATCGAGTTTTGAGAAAAGAAAGATGTGGAAATCTCTAAAAGGCAAAATAATGTGATCTAAAGATGGATTTCGTGCCTCTTGGGTTCCTTGGGTCCCAAGGAGTCCAAAGTTGCAAAGAAAATACAATAAGAAAAGAAAAGATTAATTAGATATTTCTTTATTAAGGAAGAAATTGAAAACAATGATAAAATGTGGAGAATAAGTGAAAAGAGGTATAATTGAGTTATACTTGTTGGATTTTCGTATCCAAAGGATTTCTAATATTGAAAGGAATTCCAATAAGGAAAATAGAAGAGAGATAAAGAGAAATCCTTAAAAAGATAATTAAAAAGGAAAAGAAATTGATTAATAAAAGGGGAATATGAGTAATTGACAATTAAAAGAAGATAAAGGCAAATAGATAATCCCCAATATGGGAATCTGTGCCTTTGGGATTTCTTGAGGTCCAAGGGACCCAAAATAACAAAATAATCACAAAGGAAAAAGGAATACAAATTAATTTGGATTAAGTAATGAGAGAACTTGGGAGAGAAGGAAGCCTTCTCATCCATTGCTTTTTGTTTCCCAAATTTCGTAGAAAGTTAGGCAATAATTAAAGGAACGTTCCCTTAAAATTTGAGAAAAATAGGAGTTATGGTTTGGGAGATATTAATTTTCCAAGTTATCTCCAATTCAGGAATTATTCTGAATTAAAGCAATAAATCTTTTCCCTTGTGTTTGATCGCGGGCGATGAGATCCGTTGGATCTTAATTCAATGATGAACAGTCATCGTCTAAGTCCCAAGCGGACTAGGACTCTGCAAGTTCCAGGGGAACTTTCCCGCCCTATTTTCTCATGATCCAATGGACATGCCAACTTGGTGTTGGTCCCATTGGATTCAGGAGGGGAAATCGCAAAGGTTCCTTCCTAATTTTATTGGGTTTAGTCGCCATTTGTGGAAATGCCCAAAACTGGCAATGCCTGCCTCGACCCTATATATAGGGGAGGATGGGCGAGGGCACCAGTACCTTGTTTTGCTAGCCCAACCTCTGCGGAAGAGCACGAGGAACAATTTTGTGTGATCAATTGGGTCATCCACCCTAACTTGCACCCCGAGTCAGCGGTAGACCTCGCCAGAGTATCGACGAGTAAGGGAGGATTGCGGCGCACCTTTGGCAAGCAATTGCGCCCACGAGTGAGTTCGGCCGAGGGAGACGAAGCTCCCAGTCCAAGTAGTTCGTTCGTAGGAGGCCGAGATCCGAGAGTCAACCCTTGAGTTGACCATCGCACACCTACTGTGCTCGACGCGAGGAAGAAGAAGAAGGCCCTGGTCTTTTACCGAAATAACCCTCCGCGCCTTCAATAAAGGTAAGGACGTTTCTGTCCTTTGGTCCTTTTATTTGCAATGTTGAGGGCACGTGTATCCACGGCCGTTGGATCCTCAGTGGATCCGCGAACCATGGATCAGGCGGCCCTAGTTTTTCTAGAAAATAGCAAATAGACAATAAAAAGAGTTTTCTTGTTAAAATTTTTATCTTGAGCTAGGAACCTCAGATGGGGGAAGTTAATACATGAAAAATGATCAGAAAAATATGAGGAATATGTTAAAAATGGTTTGGACATCTAAATCTATATACTTTTGCAAAAGTGCATATTTTGATGGAAAAAGATTTAATTTGTAAAGAGATAACCCTGATTGTTAATCAAAGGTAGATTTAATCTTGCAAAGGAGTTAATTCGAGCATGGTTTACTTGATTAATGATTAAGATGGTTTTTAACCTGTTTTGATGATAGAATTGTGTGGTTTAGGGTTTTTAACCTAATATGTTGATTAATATGTTTAGAAACCTTAAATTAGAGAAAAAGAAAAGAAAAGTGATTATAATCTAAAAATTAGGGTTTCTTGTTGCTAAAAGATGAATCTAGAATCTTTTGTAAAAGAAAAATGAAATAGTTAGGTTTTGTAAGTGATTTTGTGAAATTAGGGTTTAAAGTAACAAAGATGAAGAGGAACCCTTATTATACTCAAAACCCTAAAAAGGGCAAATAACCTAGGAAACAACTCGGATTAATGGATCAAGATGACATGATTAATGATAGAGAAATTGGATGTCTTTTCAGGATCAACCTGTGCATACTTGCTTGAATTCTTGATTGTTTATTTCTGCATTCAATCTGCTTAACAGGTATGTGGTTACGCCTATGAATACCCCGAATTAGATTCTCATGGATTTTCGAGGTTTTATTGATGACTTGAATTAAACTGTTGGATGCATTTAATTCTTGCAATTTATAATGTGAATATGACTATCACCTAAGAGATGTGCCTACTAACTCAGATCCTAGTCCCCTCTGTAGCTTTATAGATTGACCTAGTAAATGGATACCAATGGGGTAGGTCCATCAAGTCATTAAATGACTTTGTACATGGATACCAATGGGCTAGGTCCATCAAGTCATCATGAGTCAGGGATTGGGCTACCCTTGGGTAGGACCATGCGACTCCATAACCCTAAGAATTGTCTACCTGTGTGGTAGGGCCATGGGGGTAAGGATCTACCACATGAGAGAGGTAGTATCCATGTCCACTGCAGGGACAACACAGAGATAGGGGATAGGAAAGGATTGAGTAGTATCGCTTAAAATGTAATCTTGGATGTTAAAGGATATTTGAATGACTACATTGTTAACATAGTTGCACAATTATTGTTTACCCCACATACCAGCTTCGGCTGATCGTTGTTTTGTTTGTCGGCGTTTTAGGTACAACCCTGAAATAAACAAACAGTAAAGTGACACATTGTGAAACTAAGAAATAAAGTGCAAGGAGGATTAGATAGATTAATTCAAGCTATGGATAGATAGATTTCCTAAGTTTTTCAAAGATAAGTAAAGTTTTAATTTTATACCCAATTCCAGTTTAGTTAGTAGAATTTCATAATTATTGTTGATTATTTGTTGAACCTTTGATCATGTTAATTGAATAACGGCTCTGACCTTCGGGTTTCCCTTAATTGGGGGTTACCGGGAGGCGGGTCGTTACAGGTGCGGAGGAAAATTTGGCCATCCCCCAAACCCTGGTCCTTTCTAGACACATTTGATTTCAACTTCATGTCTTAGTAGTTGCCTAAAGGCCAAGCTAAACAACCTCAAGTTACTATGGTTACTTATGCATCTTTTAGTTGTAAGTATTTTAAGGATTTATTCATCATTATTCTAATGTGAAACTATATGATCCTAAATCAACCCTTCATCATCTATTGATCAACTCTAGGGCAATCATGTCGCTTAAAGGTAAGGTAAGTATTCTAACTAGGGAGATAAAATTGAAATAGTCAGATTCCAAATATTATGGGCTCTGATACCATGTTGTAAGGAGGTAGGATCACCCCCTTACTAAAAATTTGAAGAATAAAACATCCATTTCAAACACACTCAAAGGTATGCTAGAATAGGTGCAAAATTTTCAAACTTCAATAAATGGTATTCGAAACAACCAAAGTATAGCAGCAGAATAAAAATAATGACTATATTCAGTTTTCACAAAAAAAATCAAAAGTACATCATAATATCCCATAAGGGTTTACCTGTATGATACAACATAAGGATCTAAGTACAGGGAAATCTAAACTATAAAAACTTTGTCTCCAAGTTTTAACTCCTCAAGCTAGTCCAAAACTTCATGCCTTATCATCCAAGTCCTTCACCTAGGGTTGGAAGCATACCCCAGCAAGAAGACAAAATAGATGACATCAGCAAAGGCTGGTATGTGCATACTAAATAGGAAATTTAACAATATATGGAATAAAGGACATCAAATATAAAAGGCTTCCCATAGAAAGGATAAGGACCACCTAAATGGGTATCAAGAGAAAAGGAATTGAAATCATATGATAACAATAGAATACTTGCCATTAATAAAACATAAAGATTATGCCACACAAGCACATGTAAGGAATTAGGGCACACACCCCATATCATTAACCTACATGCATGTGAGATAAACATAGCCCTAGAACAATACAAACACAAAGGCGGCCAAGTCTCATAAACTTGAAACCTAATAGATAAAGGAATATTGTCAATCTCCCAAATATATAAAACATGGGCCAAGAATCACACATATTTCCCTGGGTATGAGGTTCCTTTCCATCCCAAAAGAGCAAGAAATATCACATATGCTTGGCAAGAAATATCACATCTGCCATAAAAACCAATGCAATTACACTATAAGTGGGTAAAAGACACACATGTCATCTTTTAGAGTTCCATCATGAACAAAGCATAAGATAAGAGTTAAAAAGAATATCCATGATCACATGATCAATATCAAATAAGGTAGTTCACATGAACCATGATTTTCAAAAGAAAAGACATTATGTATGGGATAATGTCCATAGGACAAAGAGAATGAATAAGCATAGGTGAATTGCTCAACATAGAAAGATAGGGGATACATCATACATTTAGAGTGAATAATTAGAAATTGCTCAATATAGAAATATTGTGGGATGCAATCATACCTCAACTTTATAGTCTAAACAGTCCAATTCAATCCTAGATCCAAGCCTAGGCCTCCAAAGAACCTCTAGGGAAGGTTTACAAGAAGCACCTTCTCCACTTTAGAGGTGAAAAACCTTAACAAAAGAACATGGAGATGAGGTGTTTATGGGTTCTAGGTGGGGTTTCACCATGGAAGTCATGGTTCCAACCTGGAGTAAGGTGAAAGGAAGACTAACAACATGAAAATTTTAAAGGAAAGGAGGATAATTACTAGTTTTGGTCAAAATCACCAAGGAGGAGCTTACGAAATCCTAAATAGAGAAATTTGGAACCCTAGAAGCCTTCTTCACCAAGGTAAGAACCTCCTTTTATCTTGGGACAACACCTCATGGAAAAATAGAGTAGGAATGATTCTCTAAGATAGAGGAAATAAAGGAGAGAAAGAATTTTCGAATTGGGAGTTGGGAAGGGGTAGATATGTCTATATAAAGAAAGAGATCAAGTATGAGGTGTCTATGAGACTTTCCATGTGTGATGTATAAGGGTGTCCATGGACATGCAAGCCTTTATAGATAAGGAATAAGTAAATAATGAGGTGTCAAGTTACTTTCCATGTGTCCAATGCTAAGGGTTCCTATGGATATGCAAACCTTTATGGATAAGGAAGAGGTCAAGCATGAGGTGTCCATGGAGCTTTCCATGTGTCCTTAGCCTAGGGATTTCATGGCCATGCAAGAGGACAGCTCATAGAGGCTTCTTGAATATAAAATGTTGGTTTATGGACACTTATAGGCCATCCCAACTGACCTCCAATCAAAGAAATAACCCCATTAGTTGATAGGTTCTAAAGATAAGCTCATTTATAAAGAGAGTAATCCCTAAAATGCCCTTGGAAAGAAACACCTTCAAACCAAGGTGAAACTAGGTGCCCTATGGTTCAAAAAAATCGAGAATGGTAAGGGAATATATAAGTATTATAATGCATGTGACAATTTGCAAAGAAAATCTCCCAATTGGGTAAATTGCAAAAAAGTCCAGAATGTACTGAAAATTGTATAACTTACACAAACAACATCCAAATTGGCCCAAACTTCATCCAAAAATTATCTTTGATGTTTTGAATACACATTTGGAATTATTTTCATATTTTGAAGTTATATAATCACATTATTCATTACTTATGCCTTTTACTCATTTTCTCTCTCCTAAACTTATCCTAATATTTCAAGGTTGTCCAAATTAGATGAAATTTGACACAGGCTAATTTTGATATGTAGATTTAGAATTTGAAGTTTTTTTTTCAAATTTTAAGACTTCTTTTTATGAGATATGTCATATGGCCCATTAACGACCCATTATCTAAATTATTCATCCAATTACGTTCATTATCTTCATATTACTATGAAAATGAGTTATGTTGCATATTTTATGTATCCATTATTAACCTAAGACTAATGCAAAAATATTGGGCTACATTAGGGTGATAAAATCATGTATTAGCTCATTAGGATCATACTAAACATCTATATAGGTCTAACCTTCAACCTTGTTTGGTTAAGCCCAAAATGTCAACTTTTAGGGTGGGGTCCGAGATATAGTATGTTACACATACATATTGTTCTTGCATACTTGAAATAATTTGAGAAAGAAAAAAAAGAGTAAAAGAAAATGTTGTTTAATGAGAAAATCAGGCAAACACATATTTTTAGATGTCTTTTTATGTGGTTGTACTACCAAGTGGTGTCAGATTTCATTTTTCCCCACCCCTTTGGCTATGGGGATGAGCCAACCTTATATTTAGAAAAAGAGAGAGGGAGTGAGAATATAAACACTTAGTATCTAAAAACCATCCATATTCTTTGCTATTCATAGTGACATGGTGAAGATCTATACTACATCATAGTACATCCAAGCAACATTCTCAAATAAACACAAGCAATACATCATAGCTATTTCACACAAGAAAACCAATCATATACTTAGATAATACCCATGTATCTGAGTTCAAAGATTCCTAATATGTCCATCATCATCAACTATTCTAGTCACACACCATTATTGTAGATAATTAGGTCCAATTAGGGTTTTAGCCCAATTTAGGGTCCACTATTCTAAAACATATATTTAGTATTTTTATACTAATCTAGATGTCACAATTAAGGTTTCATTCAAGTTTCATAATTTTTAGATGCTTTATGTATTTTCTAGAATTAATATGAGGTTTAAAGCATCAAATTATACATTAATGAATAAGGACATAATATTTTGGCATAATGCTCATATCAAAGTATGTATTTAGTATCCAAATGGCATTAGGGTTCAGTAGTAATTTTTCCAAATTTAATGTCCACTATCTGCTAATTATACTGTTTAAATTATCTTAAAATGAAGCATTGGCATCTAATAAGAAACCTTCAAAATCAATCACCAAAGGTATGATCTAGAAGTTCAATAATAAAGTTGACATTTTTTTGAGTCTATAGGTATTTTGTGGGTATGTTTAGGCCAATGGATCTATTTTCTACCAATTTTACAAGATCATGATATATTCTGTAATTTTATAAGGAATCACCTATTTGGGACTTTTCTTTGGGCCATTGATTGCACCTCTAGGATCTTCTAGACGCTCGCCACACTGCAAGTACTGTGGGGCACAATGCCTTAGCTTGGTTCATCTTAGACCATTTGAATCCTGGTTTATCCATCGCTGGATCGTTCAAGTTTATCCTTAGACCACCCGATCATCTTCTTTGTTGCCTCACCCTCGTGTTCTTAGTTCCAACAAGATACTTCCTTCGCAGGGATGATCCCAAGCCGCAATTGTTGGGATCCTTATCGCTGGGCCAATCAATGTTGATTCTTTTGCAACCCTCATCCTCGACACATCCTTACTTCTCATCATGATCGCTCAACTCATCATCCAAACCTTTATAGTGTCACCAACACATTACGAGGAGGTAGACGCCTACCATACAAGTTCCTTTGTCAACCCGCTGCCAGGATGAAATTAGGAAAGAGCCTCTAGTCTACAAAATAGGGGTGATGCCATGATGTATGGGCTCTGTCATGAGATCTAGTGGATCAAATAGTCCCTGACATCTGCTCATGCTGCCACCAAGGTTCAAGGTGCCCCTGGAGTTGGGGCAAAAAGAAGCCACAATGTAGATCCCCTCATCCTAGTTCATCGACACGGTGGAAAAGAGCAGTAGTGTGGGGAGATCAGAGTTTAACTACTAGAGGAAAACATAAGAACCTATTACAACCCTTCGCTTTGCTTCCTGGATTAATGATGGTGGATTATGCTACAGTGCAATGCTCCTCACCCACCCTACATGCCTTTATCTCAAGGGATCTAGGGATACTCACTATAGGGTGCAGTGGATATGGTGGCGAGGGGAGGCAGAACATCTTCTCCCACAAACACGAACACACGACTAAAGGGATCCTTAAGATCTATGTAAAGTGGAGAGTATGAAAGAAGAGAAGCCCACAATTCATCCCCTACTTGTGTTATTGAATGCGTGAAAATTGAAATTTGGAGTCGATGGATGGGTCATAAGATTCACATATAAATTATCATAACTTGATGTTACATATTACATAATCTGCAATAGCTAAGAAGGATACAACTAGAGGTATGACTTCCAAATGTCTTGTTGATTGATTAAACTAGGAACTATGGTTAGGATTAATAATAACTCTTCCTTCTTTATAAAAAAAAACCATCTACCTTCAAACTTTAGTAACTTGCAAATTACAATTCCAATGTTTGGTTTATTATTGAGATAAACCCATGGGAAACTATTTAAGAGTGTTGAATTTCTAGTGTGCATAAAAAAACCTCTATCATCATCAACCCAAGTTCAACTTGATTTATTATAAGATCTCCATGACCATCAATAAATGATTATGAATCGATGTATAATTTGATTAGATGCTTAGCTTCATAAATACAAAAAAAATATCTACATACTTGTATTAACCATCTCCATGTACACAATTGGATATGATATACATTATTGATCCTTAATGGAGTTGCAGGCAAACTTATGAGTTAACCAAATTATGTTTGGATAAGAGTCACCTCAACTTGGGTTTAACTAAAAATAATAAGATTAATAATCTTAAACTCCAAGTACTATAGTGGGTATTAAAACCCTAAAATTGGGGTCATTACACTCTGCCAACCACAGACGATGCTAGGTCTCACTGCCATGGTGGTTGGGCATAGGGAGAGGGAGCATCGGTGGCTAGGTAAAGGATGAATATGAGGAGGAAGGGAGATGGAGATGAAGAACACATGTAAGGATGAGAGCCCGAGAAAAAGGGAGAGAGGTTTGATGGCATCCAACCCTTACGAAATGTGTAGAATGGGTCTTCATGAAGGATAAGGTTACCTACATATGCAGTGTATTGATGTGACACATAGTCAAATTAGGGTGTGAAAAATATTCATTCATTCAATAAATGCTACATTATATATCCTTTTCTTTAATGTGTTTGGGGTGCATTTAATGTGCATGTGACTTGAAAATTAGTGTGTAGGATAATTAGGACATGAAGAACCAATTTTAACATTAATTTCTTATTTGAGTGAAATTTGCCATTTTAATTTTTTATATGTTGGTTAAGTCTTAACCTTAACCATTTATTACTCTTACTTAGTCAAGTATGAATTAATATGTCATATTAATGCAATTTATTTCATAGAATAACCCTAGACTATTCTACAATATCAAAAAATGCTGAAATGTTAGTTATTGTATTTATATGTATATATATCATATCCTATTATCTCATCTAGTATAGTTGTTTTTATCTTAGGTTCTGATATATAAAGGATATTATTGAATTTATAATGCTCTTAGGCTCAAAATAATCCCAATGCATTCTAATTGAGGCAAAAGTTAGTAAAAATTAAAATAGTCAAGAGGGCTAGAATAAAAGGGGATTAATTTGAATACCTATATTTAAGTATATTACACCCATGTTTCCCAATCAGTCTTTTTTTATCTCTACTCCAATCACTCTCTTTCCCACTCAAATTTTAACTGCCCATCTCCCTAACAATCAATGCCTCGATAAGCGCATAACACGGCCTTTGGGGAAGGGACACTAGGGACCAAAGTTTATCCTATGATGCCTCTCCATATCATTTTCCTAAAAGAAATCACATCAACTCCAACATGAGCCACATAGCATCCCAAACCACAACTTATCTATGCTACTTTATCTTGCTATGTGATATAGGATAGCATTATAGAGGCATAATGAGAGGCAGAATAACATGACTTTGTTGGATCAATTGGAAATTACCTTTTTTTATGATGACAAACATTTCATTCTTGTGGATCTAACGTGCTACTTGGGTATTTCAGGGTTCAAAGAGATACATATATCATACTAAGTGGATAATTGAAGATCAATGTGCTTAATTGAAAATCAATGTGCTTAAATATGATTTTACTCAATGTAAATACTTTTACAACTACTTAAATATCATGTAAATTAAGCATTACATATTCTCTATCCACTCATAACCCTTAGGTAGGAGCAACCTATAGATTAGAGTCATTATGCTCCATTAGAACATACATTTGATAGGTGGTTCAGGAACCTGAAATAGTAAGACTCTCGACCGAGAAACTAGTCGATTGAGACACCCTCGGTTGAAGTTATTGTCACTTGAGAACCACCTCGGTCGATCATTAGAGCACTAGTCAACAACTTACACATTTATGCTCTAAAATCTATTTCAGTCAGGAATATGGTCGACCAAATCAAAATCGGTCCAACACATATGACTGTTAGACTAAGTAGTTGAAATTTGGGAGTTAGAAATAGACGTTGGGTCACATTTGCATTCAACCTAGACTCGATCAAAGAAAATCTTGATTGAGATTTGGTCGTTCGACAAACTTGTCGATCAGACAGGGTTCTGGAATGTTCTTCCAAGCCGAACAATTTAGCCATTGCAAGCCAACTACTTTCTACTAACAGCTAGTTAAGCAGTAAGAACACTCTAGAGACTCTCTAAAACGTACCTAGACACTTGCAAACCATTCCTATAAATAGAAGAGGCCTTAGGACACCTAATATACACAAGCTACACTTGAGCATCCATTGTAGAGATCAATAAAGCTAAGAAACACTTACAATCTTATTCCTTAAGCTCCAAGTTCATGTCCTATAGCCACACCCTCTTAGCCACCATCCAAGAAATGCCCATCCTAAGTGGTTTGAGAGGTCAAGCGCTTGATATAGGATCAAAGTACAATACTCCATTGGTGTACTTCCTTTATTCCAATCTCCATTCACATGTTATGCTATTTGTTCTTCTTGGCTACTCCAAGTGGAGGAGGTTGCCTGAGGGAGCTTGATTATGGCTACTTCTTGGTAGAGAAGGTTGTTCCTATTGGGTTTTATGGGAGACAGAGAAGGCAGCGGAAACAAAACTTTTCTTCTCCCAAACCCAGAACAAAGGAAACGTATCAACGTCTATACAATAGGAAGGATGGTTTGTAGAGGTGTACCTTATCCTGAGGCTTGCTCAACGACTTTACCTCGCGGCTTGTGCAATCTTCACCTCTGGTCTTGGACGGTGTCTGTGCAGCTCCTGGTCTCACCGGGACTGTCGAGATTGACATTTGTCCTCGAAGCGGCAGAAATATCCCACCTCTAAAGTAGTCCACACGGACCACCTGGAACTCCGATCTCCTTGTACCAAAAGGAATCAGAAGGAGTCGCACCCTCCTGTCAGTGTACTAGTCACCGACACACTCTCCTGCAACCATTCTCTTTCTGTAATTGTCTTTCCCTTGTTGTGCCTCCCTTATCTGGTAGCACTTGCTCGGGCTCTCTCTCAGTTACCAAAACCAGAGAGAACGACAACTTTACAGAGCAACTGGTGCACTGAGTTGTTATTCTGAGAAGCCCCCACTACACCTATATATATAGGAGGGTCATGGGACAGGGTTCTCTATCACGTGCAATGCGGGATTAATGTAGGAGTAGAAGGGTTTGAGATTTTTCACAAAACAACCAACTGCGCCACCTGAACTGATCGTTTCATACATGAAACGGTCGGTTAGGGAGTTGAGTCAATCATTTGACACCTCAATCGATCGGTTGGGACCCCTGAGATGATCGGTTAACTTCTAAGCTGATCGGTTCGTGGTCCCGATCCAACTCAAATTGACTTTCAAATTTGTTTTTGATCAATCAAATATTAATCCTTGTCCAAATCGAATTTGTACAAGTGAAGCAAATTGTATTTACAAAATAGTCTTATGACTTTCCAAACGATCTCGGTTGGACACATGAGCCGATCGGTTCAACCCTTGAACCAGTCGTCTCAGCTTGTCTTGAGTCAATCAGTTCATCACATGAGCTGATCGATTCAGCAACCTGATCTGATCGGTTCATCACATGAGCCGATCGATTGGAAGTGCAGACTGTGCAAAATCAGTCAATTGCAGTTTCAATCAATCTGATACTCTAATCAATTGGTCCAACACCTTGAACACTATGATTTTGAGTTATCAATTAATTCAGTGTTTAATTGAACTACTAAACTCCTTTAGTAATCAATCTAAACATCGTTTGTGGATAAAATCCTCTTCCAGGTTAAATCCTATGTGTGTGACCCTGCAGGTCCATTTCACGTTGGCAGTGAAAGTCCATAACACTTATGACTTCACAAGCAAACAACAGTGCCTAGTCGCACATCAGTGCTACCCAAGTGAAATAGAAAGTTGGAGAACAACTTTCAATCCTACAATCCATGAATGGTGTTATAGTGAATGTATAATTCCTTTGTCACTGATATCCAGAATGAACTCAAGGCATGGAACAGTCATCCTGTCAATGTTCATTCACTTTCTTGATCTCAGAGTAGATTGGAGGAGATATGTATGACATCAATATCACATACTGATTCACACATGTGTGTTCATGCCTATCTCAATCCTACTCATCAAGTGGCCATGGATATCAAACTCCCTCAGGAGGGACAAATCCCATATCTATCACTCACCCCTTAAAAGCCCCATGTGTCAAAGCCACCCAATCATCACCTTTATAACAACCCATGTTTCAGGATTGTGTTTGATGATGTCAAAGTGTACCCAACGACATGTGTTGAGTGTAGTGATTTCAGGTCAAAGAATCACATTCACCACCATCACTGTGAGAACTGACTGTGACTACCATGTCATGGTTCCATGTGTCAAACTCACGGTGGGTCTATCCGGTACACTTGTTCTCTAACAAGTACCTATGTGTTTGGTTTGATATCTCCATATCATGACTAATGAGATTCTGTCATCAACCAACACCACAATCTAGTCTTGTATGTCATTGTTGTCTATCTACCTTCCACAATGACATCTGACTATGGACATAATAAGAATGTACAAACTCTTAGCATTTGTATGATCTCATCATTCAGGTCCTGAACCTGAAGTCATACGTCATTGAGTACTGTCATTCTCTAGACATTCAATATGTTCTATCATTATCTCATATGACTGAACCAGAAAGAATTGGAAGCTTGCCTTTGATATTTATCAAATCAATCTTAATGTATCCCACCAATCATCCCATGATTGGCTCTGAGGGCATACATACCAACAGACTCTCACTTTCACTGTGAGCCAATCACCCTTGAATCATATTCATAGTGATCTGCAAACATGTCCCACATTTTTCTGTGCTCTAGTGCTAACATAGTGAGTTATGGAAACACCTTGCCAAAGTCAGTATTAACTGCATGTCTCTCATCTCTTCGTTGTACGTCACACGTATGAGATGGAGTTTCCGTAATATGCGATCTAGTATTCCTTTGCTAACCTTTAGCCACATTGCATGACCAAGTACTCCTTTACTTGTCATCAATGATCAGAATAACTATAAGTTCATCTCATGAACTTCCAGATCCATATAGTATCCATTGTTGTTCTCTAACACGCGGACACTTGGATTTTCCTTTTAAATGGCTTTATTGGAACGTTTCCAATTATAAAAAAACATTCACTTTTACATATCCCATATATATTGTGATTAATTTTCTGTCTTTTCTGGAAGTTCGCACCAGTGTAACTCTTTACAGTGAACCCTTCCTTATTTCCATAGAACTAGTACTTCTCAAGTATTTATCAAGTTCTTATGGTATTCCAGTAACCCTTACTGGAACTAGACAGACATCCACTCATCATGTCCCACATACGAGTTATCAGGATGAGCACATCATATTGTCATGTCCTACATTTAAGATGATAAATGCATTTTGTTCTTTCCATGTCCACACATGCAAGATAATGGGATGATTACATACATGATAGATCCATATCTATTCTTAGTGTTCCCATTCTTCAGAAGAATTGGACACTTGGCCTTGGGATAGTAACTCCATGTAACATGGACAAGTTTTCTCCCACTGAATCTATGCATACTGAACCCTTCAGTATAGATTGCCAATGTATGCTCTCTCTTTTCAGGTCAAGAGGTTTTTGAGAACTATCTCTATAGATCTCTATTCCTATAACATAGGAAACATCTCTATCTTCCATAAATATAATTTCCACTTTGGATTTCCATTCTAGAACATTTCCATTTCACATCAACATGTGGAATGTGAATACACTCCCACTAAATCACAGATCCCTTCTTTATCTTTGTCATATCAGTCAAACCCTTTGACTATATCATCAAAGTAAAGATCACAGTTCTTAGTTTCTTGTTCCCAATCAATCACATTGATTAGTCCATTGTAACTTATAGACTTCATTTGCATTAATGGATTCATAAACCTTGTAGGTTGTGTCACGTACACATCCTTGTTTTTATTCCTCATAGGAATGCAGTTTTAGTATCTGTATGCCAAATGTCTTAGTCATTAAGTTGCAATCAACAAGCACCATCCTTCTCAAAATGTCATCCATGTGTCTTAACGCTTAAGACTCATTCACACTTATGGATTTCATCCCAATGGGTGCTACCATCAAGGTCATACCTTATGGTTCACATGGAA
Organism: Alisma plantago-aquatica; assembly: GCA_963693085.1. Taxonomy (NCBI): domain Eukaryota; kingdom Viridiplantae; phylum Streptophyta; class Magnoliopsida; order Alismatales; family Alismataceae; genus Alisma; species Alisma plantago-aquatica. Next base: position 715,193,158 of record OY856409.1, on the reverse strand, counting down.
GTCATTTAGGATGTAATGGCCATAAACCATAACTCAGAATCTGGTTCCTCATATTCATCTATATAGTTGACTCATCACATGACCAACTCATTATATAGATAATCGAGGTGTATCTGTTAAGGAATTTGAGAATTCACAACTCTTTGTGATTCTTAATTTCCTTTATTAGTGCAGGGTATTCTTTATTTAACAAGAAATTAGTTATTTGATAATCATCCTCTAACTCCTTAGAGTATGACTCCTCTTGATTTAGACATCACCATGCCTTAATCATGAGCTTACTATGATACACTATCATAATGACTCACAAGGTTCTCAAACATTTGGTTCAAGTATTTCATTCATTGATCTCATCAAGAATTAACACTTTACCAAATTCGTACTTCATCTATGATATTCTTCAACACTTCAAGATATTCATATTGGTATTTCTCTAAACACCATTTGAAGTATTAGCATTTTCTCCAATAGGTATGTAAATACATCACATGTATTATACCTAATAGGATAATCATTCTCCCACTATCACTAGTGAAGATTGATTAATCATGTTTAAGAGATTCATGTCTCTTACTGGTTCTCTAACCAAAAGAGTCTAGATTTATCCATCATATGGAAACTAGAAATGAATTTCTCATGATTTATGCTAATTTGATTGTTTGAGTTATCAATAACTTTTAGGTATCATTTTATCTTTTGCATACCAAATACCACAAGATAAACAAGGCATTGCCATAAAGATCATATCTTTTGAAATTGAAACATCAACTTTATTAATTGCTATCATTGTCATACAATATGCAAGAATAAAATGTTTCTATCCATTAGAAAATTGAAATAGCATTTCTCAACTCTATTTCGTGCCCTTTGGGATAAAATAAACTAAAAGGTACTCCTATCTATGGCAGCAACACTTGCTCCAATGATGGGTACTCCTTTCTTGGTCCTTTCACAAAGGCCATCACTTCTTTGTGGATCTTGTATATCATATATAACAGATCCATATCTTGGTATCATATACCTCAGATAAAGAAGTGTTTATTTCATGATACCTATGGTGGAGATCTCTATCCCCTCCTTTCATCTTCTTTTGTTCTTCCAGATATAGTGGGCATCTCCCTCGTTCACCCTCCCATGTGCCTTGAGGCTGAAGACAGGTTGGATTGCTGGCTAGCATCAGAACGCTTCTTTGCTTTGCCTTTGTCCTTGCCTTTAAGACTTGCCCTTCATTGATCACATCAAAGATTAGGGTTTGTTTTTCTTCATCTTTGCCTCTACTGTCCTCAACATGTCCTACAACTTTGTCAACACTTGTCAAAGTTGTCCATTTCATAGTTCATCATGAACTGTATGATTCTCGCAACATTTGCAGTATCATACCAATAGCCAACTCTTGGCTCAGAGGGAATCCTTCTTAGTCAGGTTTTTCCACATACCCAATCACATTGAGTGTGTGAATACCTTACTGGATCTCCTTCTATCATGACATACTAGAACAGTGTCTTGGAGACATCATATGTCTCATGTTGTCTCTGCAACTCATAGTTCAGAGAACACAACATTAAGTACTCCACATCAATGGCATCCTCAGTATACTTTCATAAGCATACTTTCAGCCATTGGTGTGGTGGGATTGAGTTCATCTGGTTCTGGTATAACTAGGACTAAGAGCTTTCGCTCTTAGATTGAGAACACTTCTGTAACGCACTGGCCCACTGCCCAAGGCTATAGTAGAGTTTTAGGAATGACGACTGGCCCCACAGACCACAACTAGCCTTAACTGCACCCTTTGTCCTCACTCGCGTGCAAGCCGGGGTCAACTTCCCGACTGGTCACCCATCCTAGTACTACTCCAAGTCAAGCATGCTTAACTATGGAGTTCTTTAGAGATGGACTCCCTGAAAAGGAGGTGCACCTTGGTGATATGGGTAGTCCAATCATTCCTTTTAAGATCAACTTATCTGAGGTATCAAATCCTGGGATGTTACAATCTATCCGACTTAGACTCTTGACGTCCTCGTCAAGGCTCAACTATAAGGCCTCATAATCTCTTCGCCATTTCAGTGCAGACCCACAATGGCCCATGGACCTCCAGCTTCCGATCACAGAATACCAGTGCAAGGGTGGCTACATCAACCATGGACAACCCTTTCCTACATGTCTGGACCGCACGGCTCAAGACTGGCATGTCATGCCCATGTGGGCCCCACCTACTGGAGGGGAATTGGTTCTGATACCATTTGTAACGCCCTGAGCCCACTGCCCAAGGCTGTAGTAGAGTTTCATGAATGACGACTGGCCCCACAGACCACCACTAGCCTTAACTGCACGCTTTGTCCTCACTCGCGCGTAAGTCGGGGTCAACTTCCCGACTGGTCACCCATCCTAGTACTACTCCAAGTCGAGCACACTTAACTATGGAGTTCTTTAGAGATGGACTCCCTGAAAAGGAGGTGCACCTTGGTGATATGGGTAGTCCAATCATTCCTTTTAAGATCAACTTATTTGAGGTCTCAAATCCTGGGATGTTACAACTTCTCAATGTCCTAACCAGTCATGAAAATTATTCCCATTTAATTTGTTGGTCTCAAGGATCGATCGCAAATAAAGTGATTATTGTTGATTAGCCATTTATTGTACAAAAGGAAATATATGCAATTTAGTCCAAAAACTCCTTTTTGACTTGATTGATTTGAAAAGTTGACGATATAAATTAGGCCTTTAATTAATTATGGCTCCCACTGTTTTTGTTCAAATTGATAGCCCTCACCATAAATTCGGAAGATTGCAACGTACAATCTTCTAGTGGGTCAAGATCCTGAAATCCTCTAAGTCATGGACCAGATAGGACTGTCACCCACAACTTAGATCTTCCAGGTAGGCAACTTTTGCCAATTGCATCATATGCAACTCTTGAAAGATGTCATATGCAACTCTTTGCCATGATCATCTCCATGCCTAAAGGTGCTAGATCCTATCTAGGTCACCTTGTTTATTCTAACCCAAAGCCAACACGATGAATATGCACCCTGCTAGGGTAGACCCACATATCCATCCTTCACGCTTCCACGAGATAGATGGTGCACCACGCTAGGGCGTGCCCACACTTGGCCGATCAAGCTTTTCACGTGTGTCGCATTTGGAAGGCATCTAAAACTTTAATATTTAATTATGAATTTGGTTTTATAGGTACATATACATATCCAATCACCACAATATATAGTATGTATCATATACATGCTATATCCCATAGAAAACATGTGAAATGATAAAAACGATGATTATGGTCATCCTAATGTGATTCCTCGAGCCAAGAGGAATCACGATCATCTAGGTCTACATCACATGTAACATGTACAAGATGAACTTTGTGCTTTGCCTTTACTGGGTTTGATGAACTCATCTCGATGATTGATTGGCTCGCCATCAGGCCGGTCGGTTGGGTGTGCATCTCCTCATGGCCGCCACCCAATCGTCTCGCTTCATGAGTCAGTCGTCTGGATCGCCAACCGATCGGTTCACTCCTTGAACCGATCGTTTCAGTCGTCGTCAGATGTCCGCCGTTCTTTGACATAACAGGAAATAAAATCTATCATATTTACATTTGATTTGGTAAACCCTGAGTTACATTCGGGGGGAGCAAAGGTAGGAAAGAAATCTCGAATTATTTTGAGTTACATCAGGAATAGGAGATAGGGAATCGGTGCACAGATCGAGATGCAAGAAACCACATACAATCAAGCACACGTGTAGGGTTTATTGGCCATAACCACGTTGTACATCCACCACAAAACTCGTTTAAGGGCGACACGTATCGAGTGCATTTATAATACATATCATATATGTAAATTGGGATTTGTGGATTTATGATTGGACATGCATAAAGCCAATTTTATTCGCATCATATGCAATAAATAAAGGTGATAAACTAAAATCGATCATATCGATAATCCCAAAGTATACAACAGTTGACGTGGCTCTGATACCACTGTTGGGTTTTATGGGAGTCAGAGAAGGCATGGGAAACAAAAAATTTCTTCTCCCAAACCCAGAACAAAGGAAACGGGTCAACGTCTATATAATAAGAAGGATGGTTTGTAGAGGTGTACCTTGTCTCGAGGATTGCTCGGCGACTTTACCTCGTAGCTTGTGTGGTCTTCACATCTGGTCTTGGATGGTGTCTGTGCAGCTCCTGGTCTCACCGGGACTGTCAGGATTGACAGTTGTCCTCCGAGCGGCAGAAGTCTCCCGCCTCTGAAGTAGTCCACACGGACCACCTGGAACTCTGATCTCCTAGTCCCACAAGGAATCGGAAGGAGTCACACCCTCATGTCGGTGTACTAGTCACCGACACACTCTCCTGCAACCAGTCTCTTTCTGCAGTTGTCTTTCCCTTGATGTGCCATCCTTATCGGGTAGCACTTGCTTGGGCTCTCTCTCGGTTACCAAAACCAGAGAGAGCGACAACTTTACAAAGCAACTAGTGCACTGAGTTGTTGTTCTGAGAAGCCCCTACTACCCCTATATATATAGGAGGGTCATGGGACAGGGTTCTCTATCCCAAGCAATGCAGGATTAATGCAGGAGTAGAAGGGTTTGAGATTTTCCACAAAACAACCAACTGCGCCACCTGAACCGATCGTTTCATACATGAAACAATCGATTGGGGAGTTGAGTCGATCGTTTGACACCTCAACCGATCGGTTGGGACCCCTGAGTCGATCGTTTCACTTATGAGCTGATCGGTTTGTGGTCCTGATCCAACTCAAATTTACTTTCAAATTTATTTCCGATCAATCAAATATTAATCCTTATCCAAATCGAATTTGTACAAGTGAAACGAATTGTATTCATAAAATAGTCTTCTGACTTTCCAAACGATCTCGGTTGGACACATGAGCCAATCGGTTCAACCCTTGAACCAGTCATCTCAGCTTGTCTTGAGCCGATCGGTTCATCACATGAGCCGATCGATTCAGCAACCTGAGCCGATCGGTTCATCACATCAGCCGATCGGTTGGAAGTGCAGACTGTGCAAAATCATTCAATTGCAATTTCAATCAATCTGATACTCTATTGAATTGGTCCAACACCTTGAACACTATGATTTTGAGCTATCAATTAATTGAGTGTTTAATTGAACTACTAAACTCCTTTAGTAATCAATCTAAACATCGTTTGTGGATAAACTCCTCTTCTAGGTTAAATCCTATGTGTGTGACCCTGTAGGTCCATTTCACGTTGACAGTGAAAGTCCATAACACTTATGACTTCACAAGAAAAGAGTGGTGCCTAGTCGCACATCAGTGCTACTCAAGTGAAATAGAAAGTTGGAGAACAACTTTCAATCCTACAATCCATGAATGGTGTTACAGTGAATGTATAATTCCTTTTTCACTGATATCCCAAATGAACTCAAGGCATGGAACAGTCATCCTGTCAATGTTCATTCACTTTATTGATCTCAGAGTAGATTGGAGGAGATATGTATGACATCAATATCACATACTTGAAAAACCACTAGAGGGGGGTGAATAGGGTTTTATGGATATTTTATAATAATTCAACTCAAACAACCACAATTGAGATAATAAGAAGGAGACAAGGTGTTTAGAGTGGTTCCAACCTTAGCAAATACTAAGGCAGTCAATCCACTACCCGGTTGCTTACCCAACTGGGATTTTGAAAGTATTTAATTTTATTACCTCGCAAGGATATTACATAAAATTACAACACTTTCAACACCCTTTGGACAGCCTTCACCTTGAAGTAGTCTCACCAACCTTGAAGCAGCCTTCCTTGAAGTAACTTCAAGCTCCCCCTTGAAGTAGCCTTCCTCTTGAAGTAGCTTCCCGTTGAGACATCCTTCTAGAAGTAGTCCAGAGATCTCCTTCTTCACCAAGAAGATCAAAACCCTCTCCAATCCGCAGCCTCCAATCATAGGAGTAGCAAGGAGAGTACAAGCAATAAGAAAGAACAAGAAGGGAAATAGAAATTACAATTACCACTTGAAGCACAAGGCTTGATTTCCTATATCAAGTGTATTGATCTCCTAACCAATGAGTATGTAAGTGTAGGTTTAGTGGGTAGGAGATTCTATCCTATAGGACATGAATTTGGAGCAAAGGAAATGAGTAGCAAGTACTAGTGTTGCTCTATTTCTCAAAACAGATTGGCAATTGCAAGTATGAAAGCTCAAGTATTGCACAAGTGTATTTTAGGTGTCCTAAGGCTTGTCCTATTTATAGGAATGGCCTATGAATGCTTAAGGACGTTCTAGACACTTTCTAGGGGGTTATAAGTGCTTAACTAGCCGTTAGGTATCCATTAGTTGCTTTAGCAATGGCTAGTTAATTAACTCTGAAAAGTGCAGACAGAACTCTTCTCGGTCGAAGAATTGTTGAACGAGAGTCCTTCTCGGTCGAAGACTTGATGACCGAGGGACTGTCTGGAGCAAGTGTATATAACGTTCTAATCCAACTCCCAACTACCTTGTCTGCTGTGTCTAACGGCTACCTAAGTCATTCTCGGTCGAAGAGTTTGTCGACCGAGAGTGTCTCGGTCGAGCATTTTGTCGACCGAGATTAACCCTATTTCAATGTTTTAAACTGAGTACTAAGTGTGTGTATGAGTGTGCAGTTGTGACACTATTTTAGGGGATGACCTATCTAAGTGTTGTTATTGGCAAGGGAAGATCTAACGCTTGATTTACATGATGTCTAAGTACTTGTACATTATATACTTGTACAAGTTTTTACATTTGATTACAATCATGACTTAAAGCAATTTGAACATATAGATCTTCCAAGTTGTTTGTCATCCACCTAAGACCTGCAACACTTAAGTAGCATGTTAGATCCATAAGAATGAAATGTTTGTCATTATCAAAACAAAGGGATTTAAATGATGTCCATTTTAGCCAACAATACTGATTCCCACATGTGTGTGCACACCTATCTCAATCCTACTCATCAAGTGGCCATGGATATCAAACTCCCTCAGGAGGGATAAATCCCATATCTATCACTCACCCCTCAAAAGCCCCATGTGTAAAAGCCACCCAATCATCACCTTTATAACAACCCATGTTTCAGGAATGTGTTTGATGATGTCAAAGTGTACCCAATGACATGTGTTGAGTGTAGTAATTTCAGGTCAAAGAATCACATTCATCACCATCACTGTGAGAATTGACTATGACTACCATGTCATGGTTCCATGTGTCACGGTGGGTCTATCTGGTACACTTGTTCTCTAACAAGTACCTATGTGTTTGGTTTGATATCTCCATATCATAACTAATGAGATTCTGTCATCAACCAACACCACAATCTAGTCTTGTGTGTCATTGTTGTCTATCTACCTTCCACAATGACATCTGACTAGGGACATAATAAGAATGTACAAACTCTTAGCATCTGTATGATCTCATCGTTCAGGTCCTGAACCTGAAGGCATAGGTCATTGAGTACTGTCATTCTCTAGACATTCAATCTATTCTATCATTATCTCATATGACTGAACCAGAAAGAATGGGAAGCTTGCCTTTGATCTTTATCAAATCAATCTTAATGTATCCCACCAATCATCCCATGATTGGCTCTCAGGGCATACATACCAATAGAATCCTACTTGCACTGTGAGCCAATCACCCTTGAATCATATTCATAGTGATCTTCAAACATGTCCCACATGTTACTGTGCTCTAGTGCTAACATAGTGAGTTATGGCAACACATTGCCAAAGTCGGTATTAACTGCATGTCTCTCATCTCTTTGTTGTATGTCACACGTATGAGATGGAGTTGTCGTAATATGTGATCTAGTATTCCTTTGCTAACCTTTAGCCACATTGCATGACCAAGTACTCCTTTACTTGTCATCAATGACCGAAATAACTATAAGTTCATCTCATGAACTTCCTGATCCATATAGTATCCACTGTTGTTCTCTAACACATGGACACTCGGATTTTCCTTTTAAATGGATTTATTGGAACGTTTCCAATTATCAACACACATTCACTTTTACATATCCCATATATATTACGATTAATTTTCTGTCTTTTCCGGAAGTTCGCACCAGTGTAACTCTTTACAATGAACCCTTCCTTATTTCCATAGAACTAGTACTTCTCAAGTATTTATCAAGTTCTTATGGTATTCCAGTAACCCTTACTGGAACTAGACAGACATCCACTCGTCATGTCCTACATTCAAGATGATAAATGCATTTTGTTCTTGCCATGTCCACACATGCAAGATAATGGGATGATTACATACATGATAGATCCATATCTATTCTTAGTGTTCCCATTCTTCATAAGAATTGGACACTTGGCCTTTGGATAGTAACTCCATGTATCATGGACAAGTTTTCTCCCACTAAATCTATGCATACTGAACCCTTCAGTATAGATTGCCAATGTATGCTCTCTCTTTTCAGGTCAAGAGGTTTTTGAGAACTATCTCTATAGATCTCTATTCCTATCACATAGGAAACATCTCTATCTTCCCTAAAGATAATTTCCACTTTGGATTTCCATTCTAGAACATTTCCATTTCACATCAACATGTGGAATGTGAATACGCTCCCACTAAGTCACAGATCCCTTCTTTATCTTTGTCATATTAGTCAAACCCTTTGACTATATCATCAAAGTAAAGATCACAGTTCTGAGTTGCTTGTTCCCAATCAATCACATTGATTAGTCCATTGTAACTTATAGACTTCATTTGCATTAATGGATTCATAAACCTTATAGGTTGTGTCACGTACACATCCTTGTTTTTATTCCTCATAGGAATGCAGTTTTAGTATCTGTATGACAAATATCTTAGTCATTAAGTTGCAATCAACAAGCATCATCCTTCTCAAAATGTTATCCATGTATCTTAATGCTTAAGACTCATTCGCACTTATGGATTTCATCCCAATGGGTGCTACCATCAAGGTCATACCTTATGGTTCACATGGAAGTCATTTAGGATGTAATGGCCATAAACCATAACTCAGAATCTGGTTCCTCATATTCATCTAGATAGTTGACTCATCACATGACCAACTCATTATATAGATAATCGAGGTGTATCTGTTAAGGAATTTGAGAATTCACAACTCTTTGTGATTCTTAATTTCCTTTATTAGTGCAGGGTATTCTTTATTTAAGAAGAAATTAGTTATTTGATAATCATCCTCTAACTCCTTAGAGTATGACTCCTCTTGATTTAGACATCACCATGCCTTAATCACGAGCTTACTATGATACACTATCATAATGACTCACAAGGTTCTCAAACATTTGGTTCAAGTATTTCATTCATTGATCTCATCAAGAATTAACACTTCACCAAATTCATACTTCATCTATGATATTCTTGAACACTTCAAGATATTCATATTGGTATTTCTCTAAACACCATTTGAAGTATCAGCATTTGCTCCAATAGGTATGTAAATACATCACATGTATTATACCTAATAGGATAATCATTCTCCCACTATCACTAGTGAAGATTGATTAATCATGTTTAAGAGATTCATGTCTCTTACTAATTCTCTAACAAAAAGAGTCTAGATTTATCCATCATATGGAAACTAGAAATGAATTTCTCATGATTTATGCTAATTTGATTGTTTGAGTTATCAATAACTTTTAGGTATCATTTTATCTTATGCATACCAAATACCACAAGATAAACAAGGCATTTCCATAAAGATCATATCTTTTGAAATTGAAACACCAACTTTATTAACTGATATCATTGTCATACAATATGCAAGAATAAAGTGTTTCTATCCATTGACAAATTGAAATAGCAGTTCTCAACTCTATTTCATGCCCTTTGGGCTGAAATAAACTAAAAGGTACTCCTATCTATGGCAACAACACTTGCTCCAATGATGGGTACTCCTTTTTTGGTCCTTTCACAAAGGCCATCACTTCTTTGTGGATCTTGTATATCATATATAATAGATCCATATCTTGGTATCATATACCTCAGATAAAGAAGTGTTTATTTCATGATATCTACGGTGGAGATCTCTATCCCCTCCTTTCATCTTCTTTTGTTCTTCCAGATATAGAGGGCATCTCCCTCGTTCACCCTCCCATGTGCCTTGAGGCTGAAGACAACTTGGATTGTTGGCTAGCATCATAACGCTTTTTTGATTTGCCTTTGTCCTTGCCTTTAAGACTTACCATTCATTGATCACATCAAAGATTAGGGTTTGTCTTTCTTCATCTTTGCCTCTACTGTCCTCAACATGTCCTGCAACTTTGTCAATGCTTGTCAAAGTTGTCCATGTCATAGTTCATCATGAACTGTATGATTCTCACAACATTTGTAGTATCATACCAATAGTCAACTCTTGGCTCAGAGGGAATCCTTCTTAGTCAGGTTTTTCCACATACCCAATCACATTGAGTGTGTGAATACCTTACTGGATCTCCTTCTGTTATTACATACTAGCACAGTGTCTTGGAGACATCATATGTCTCATGCTGTCTCTGCAACTCATAGTTCAGAGAACACAACATTAAGCACTCCACATCAATGGCATCCTCGGTATACTTTCATAAGCATACTTTCAGCCATTGGTGTGGTGGGATCGAGTTCATCTGGTTCTGGTATAACTAGGACTAAGAGCTTTCGCTCTTAGATTGAGAACACTTCTCAATGTCCTAACCAATCGTGGAAATTATTCCCATTTAATTTGTTGGTCTCAAGGACCGGTCACATATAAAGTGATTATTGTTTATTAGCCATTTATTATACAAAAGGAAATATATGCAATTTAGTCCAAAAACTCCTTTTTGACTTGATTGATTTGAAAAGTTGACGATATAAATTAGGCCTTTAATTAATTATCGCTCCCACTATTTTTGTTCAAATTGATAGCCCTCACCATCAATTCGGAAGATTGTAGCGTACAATCTTCTAGTGGGTCAAGATCCTAAAATCCTCTGAGTCATGGACCAGCTAGGGTTATCACCCACAACTTAGATCTTCCAGGTAGGCAACCTTTGCCAATTGCATCATATGCAACTCTTTGCCATGATCATCTCTATGCCTCAAGGTGTTAGATCCTATCTAGGTCACCTTGTTAAGTCTGACCCAAAGCCAACACGATGAATATGCACCCTGCTAGGGCAGACCCACATATCCATCCTTAACGCTTCCACGATATAGACGGTGCACCACGCTAGGGCGTGCCCACACTTGGTCGATCAAGCTTTTCACGTGTGTCACATTTGGAAGGCATCTAAAACTTTAATATTTAATGAGGGATTTGGTTTTATAGGTACATATACATATCCAATCACCACAATATATAATACGTATCATATACATGCTATATCCCACAGAAAACATACGAAATGATAAAAGCGATGATTATGGCCATCCTAATGTGATTCCTCAAGCCAAGAGGAATCACGGTCATCTAGGTCTACATCACATGCAACATGTACAAGATGAACTCTGTGCTTTGCCTTTACTGGGTTTGATCAACTCATCTCCATGCTTGATCGGCTCGCCATCAGGCTGGTCAGTTGGGTGTCACTAGTCGATCGGTTAGCTCCTCCAACCAATCAGTTTGCCTAGTCGTTGTGCATCTCCTCATGGCCGCCACTCGATCGTCTCGCTTCATGAGCTGGTCATCCAGATCACCAACCGATCAGTTCACTCCTTGAACCGATCGTTTCAATCGTCATCAAATGTCCGCCGTTCTTTGACATAACATGAAATAAAATCTATCTTATTCACATTTGATTTGAGAAAACCCAAGTTACATTTGGGGGGAGTAAAGGTAGGAAAGAAATATCGAATTGTTTTGAGTTACATCAGGAATAGGAGATAGGGAATCGATGCACAGACTGAAATACAAGCAACCGCATACAACCAAGCACACATATATGGTTTATTGGCCTTAACCACGCTATACATCCACCACAAAACTCGTTTAAGGGTGACGTGTATCGAGTGCATTTATAATAAATATCATATATATAAATTGGGATTTGTGGGTTTAGGATTGGACATGCATAAATCCAATTTTATTTGCATCGTATGCAATAAATAAAGGCGACAAACCAAAATCGATCATATCGATAATCCCAAAGTATAGAGCAGTTGACGTGGCTCTGATACCACTGTTGGGTTTTATGGGAGACAGAGAAGGTAGCGGAAATAAAAAAATTCTTCTCCCAAACCAAAACAAAGGAAATGCATCAACGTCTATACAATAGGAAGGATGGTTTGTAGAGGTGTACCTTGTCCCGAGGCTTGCTCGGCGACTTTACCTCACGGATTGCACGGTCTTCACCTCCGGTCTTGGATGGTGTATGTGCAGCTCCTGGTCTCACTGGGACTGTCGGGATTGACAACTATCCTCCGAGCGGCAGAAGTCTTCCGCCTCTAAAGTAGTCCACACAGACCACCTGGAACTCTGATCGCCTTGTCCCACAAGGAATCAGAAGGAGTCACCTCTTGTCGGCGTACTAGACACCAACACACTCTCCTACAACCAGACACTTTCTGTAGTTGTCTTTCCCTTGTTGTGCCTCCCTTATCGGGTAGCACTTGCTCGGGCTCTCTCTCGGTTACCAAAACTAGAGAGAACAACAACTTTACAGAGCAGTCAGTGCACTGAGTTGTTGTTCTGAGAAGCCCCCACTACCCCTATATATATAGGAGGGTCATGGGACATGGTTCTCTATCCCGGGCAATGCGGGATTAATGCAGGAGTAGAAGGGTTCGAGATTTTCCACAAAACAACCAACTGTGCCACCTGAACCGATCGTTTCATACATGAAACGGTCGGTTGGGGAGTTGAGCCGATCGTTTGACACCTCAACCAATCGGTTGGGACCCCTGAGCCGATCAGTTCACTTCTGAGCCGATCGGTTCGTGGTCTTGATCCAACTCAAATTGACTTTCAAATTTGTTTTTGATCAATCAAATATTAATCCTTGTCCAAATCGAATTTGTACAAGTGAAACAAATTGTATTTACAAAATAGTCTTCTAACTTTCCAAACAATCTCAGTTGGACACATAAGCTGATCGGTTCAACCCTTGAACCGGTCGTCTCGGCTTGTCTTGAGTCGATCGGTTCATCACATGAGATGATCGATTCAGCAACCTGAGCTGGTCGGTTCATCACATGAGCTGATCGGTTGGAAATGCAGACTGTGCAAAATTAGTCAATTGCAGTTGCAATCAATCTGATACTCTAATCAATTGGTCCAACACCTTGAACACTATGATTTTGAGCTATCAATTAATTGAGTGTTTAATTTAACTACTAAACTCTTGTAGTAATCAATCTAAACAATGTTTGTGGATAAACTCCTCTTCCAGGTTAAATCCTATGTGTGTGACCCTGTAGGTCCATTTCACGTTGACAGTGAAAGTCCATAACACTTATGACTTCACAAGCAAAGAGTGGTGCCTAGTCACACATCAGTGCTACCCAAGTGAAATAGAAAGTTGTATAACAACTTTCAATCCTACAATCCATGAATGGTGTTACAGCAAATGTATAATTCCTTTGTCACTGATATCCCAAATGAACTCAAGGCATGGAACAGTCATCCTGTCAACGTTCATTCACTTTCTTGATCTCAGAGTAGATTGGAGGAGATATGTATGACATCAATATCACATACTGATTCACACATGTGTGCGCACGGCTTTCTCAATCCTACTCATCAAGTGGCCATGGATATCAAACTCCCTCAAGAGGGACAAATCCCATATCTATCACTAACCCCTCAAAAGCCCCATGTGTCAAATCCACCCAATCATCACCTTTATAACAACCCATGTTTCAAGATTGCGTTTGATGATGTCAAAGTGTACCCAACGACATGTGTTGAGTGTAGTGATTTTAGGTCAAAGAACCACATTCACCACCATCACTGTGAGAACTGACTGGGACTACCATGTCATGGTTCCATGTGTCAAACTCACGGTGGGTCTATCTAGTACACTTGTTCTCTAACAAGTACCTATGTGTTTGGTTTGATATCTCCATATCATGACTAATGAGATTTTGTCATCAACCAACACCACAATCTAGTCTTGTGTATCATTGCTATCTATATACCTTCCACAATGACATCTAACTAGGGACATAATAAGAATGTACAAACTCTTAGCATCTGTATGATCTCATCGGTCAGGTCCTGAACCTGAAGGCATAGGTCATTGAGTATTGTCATTCTCTAGACATTCAATATGTTCTATCATTATCTCATAAGACTGAACCAGAAAGAATTGGAAGCTTGCCTTTGATCTTTATAAAATCAATCTTAATGTATCCCACCAATCATCCCATGATTGGCTCTCAGGGCATACATACCAATAGTTCCAAGGTTGCTTGAGGTTGCTTCAAGAAGGATACTTTAAAGCAGGTTGGATCTACTTTTAGGTGAAGGATATCTCAAGGTGGTGGAGCTACTTCAAGGAGGTGAAGGTTGTTCCAAGGGCTTCATGTTACTTCTAGGTGAAGGATGCATCAAGGAAGGTGATTGTATTTTGTTGTAGCATCCTTGTGAATTAAATAAAATAAATCACTTTAAAAATCCCAATTGGAGACAATTGGGTAGTGGACTCACAACCTTTGATTCAAAGGTTGGAACCACTCTACATCAAAGTGTCTTCCCTATTTCCTCCTCCTTCTTTATTTTAAGATTTGAATTAAATATAAAAGTACCAAAAACTCTATTCACCCCTCTTCTAGATCTTTAAGTTGGTATTAGAGTAGATCTTCAAGGAGACCTAATAGGTCTTTAAGAATGGGGGATAACTTGCTTAGCAACCTCAAAATTGAAGGAACTCATGTGACCCAACCACCACCCTTTGATGGAAGCAACTACACTTATTTAAAAAGAAGAATGGAATTTTACTTCCAAGGGATCAGCCTGGAGCTTTAGAGAATGGTATCTTTACCTTATGGACATCCTACTACTGAGTATGCAACATGGAATCCCAATATAGTAAAGCAAGTTCAATCAAATGAAAAAGCGGTAAGCATATTATATTGTTCAATTTTTGTTGGTAGTTTAATAGGATATCTCCATGTGAAACAACTTATGAAATATTGCATAAACTTTCAATTACACATGAAGGTACACCTCAAGTTAAAAATACCAAAATTAATATGCTTAAATAAAAGTTTGAACAATTTCGTATGCAACCTAATGAGTCTATTAGTGAAATGTATGCAATATTTTTTTCTATTGTTAATAGCTTAAGTGCAATGGGTAAGTACACAAGTGAAGAAGATCAAGTGTTTAAAATTCTTAGATCCTTGCCTCCATAATACAAGATAAAGGTGATGACCATTGAAGAAGCCAATGACCTTACCACATTGAGGATGGAGCAACTCATTGGAAATCTAGAGACACATGAGGTCACCCTTGAAGAAGAAGAAGAAGAAAGACTGGAAGCTGAACTTCAAAAGGGAAAAAGAAAGGACATTGCGTTAAAAGCTACAACCAAGGCTCAATCAAAAGTCATCACCCAAGAAAGTGAGGAAACAAGTGAAGGAGATGATGAAGAAGATGCTCTCATTGTAAATGGTAAGAAATATAGAAGGTATCAATCTAATAAAAATTCTAGTGCTTCTTCCTCTTCTTTTCGGTGCTTTGAATGCAGCAAGAAAGGACAAGTAAAGAATGAATGTCCTAAAACCAATAAAGGAAAGAAATCTTCTTTTAAGAAGAAAGACGGGAGATAAAGCCTACAAAGCAACTTGGGATGAATCAAGTGACGATAGAGGAAGTGGAGAAGAATAAGTGGAGTGTCTTATGGCTAAGGAAGATTGAAATGAAGATTCAAGTGAGGTAAGTATTCTTGATTTATCTAAATAAGAATTAGTTAATAGTCTTGAAGAACTGCATGATATATATGTTGATTGTAAAAGAAAATCAAAGAAGCTTACTAAAGCTAATGATGGTTTGCATGCTAAATTGTATGATCTCACCTCTAAAATGAAAGTCTTACTTCTGAAAAAGATATCTTAAAATCATCTATTAATGATTATAACATCAAGTTGCTTGCCCTAGAAACCAACAATAGTTTTCTTTCTAAAGAGAAAGTTGAGTTTCTTGCTAATATAAATAATTTTCAAACTCAACCTGTTCTATGTACTCATTTGGATTATGATGTTATTGTTAAAGAAAGAGATATCTTGTTATCTAGCCTAAATCAAGCAAAGCTAGACAATAAAGGAAAATGGATGAAATTGTTAAGTTGCAAAAGAATGTTAATAGCTTGAAAAATAATGATATTCTTGACAAAATCCTAGAAAATTCTTCCAGACAAATTGGAAGGAGAGGCCTAGGTTATGTACCCGAAGATAAATCATATCAAAAGATTAGATCTATAAATACAAAGTACCTAAAACCAAGGTCATGTATGTACCTAAAGACAATCTAGCTCGTGACCATAATGTTAAGAAGAGAAATAAAATTGATTTTATTTGATGTCATTATTGTTTATGTCTTAGACATTATTCATTTTCATGCAATTATAAGAAAAACAAGGACAAGGATTTAGTTTGGGCTCCAAAACCTCCAATTTAGAAATGTTGAACATTTAGTTGAGATTTGACCTAAACTTCATTTTGAAATTCATAATGTCTTATCTCAACTAAAATAAGCCTTAACTTGTATATTCTTGTATATTTTGTGTTATCCATAAATAATAGCTTGATTTATTTATATTAAAAATGTTAAATTTACTGAAAATGTACATAATTTCATCTTGGTCGACAAAGAACTCGACTGAGATCGCTTTCGATTGAAGAAAAATTCGATCGGAGGTAGTGGTCTCAAAATTATATTTACTAGAAAGTCTTCCCGATCGACAAATAGTTCGACCGAGAATTCTTTCGGTCAAAGAAAAGTTTGACCGCAGGTATTTCTATTAGAACTGTTTATTGAAAATAAAATCATTCATTTACAATTAAGTTTTATGACTTAAATATGTAAAAAGCTTTTTATTTTAAACTATTATAAATATATGAAATGTTAAAACATTTAAATTAATGCTCTTAACCAAAAGAACCATCACATGGGAATCAAAACCTTCTTATTTTGCAGGCTTGGGTGGTAGATAGTGGGTTTTCCAAACATATGACTGGAAACAATGAGGCTTTCCATACACTTGAAGAAAAGAAGAGTGGAACAGTCACATTTGGAGATAATGCCAAAGATAAAATTATTGGGATAGGTAATATTGGTGTAAATCTTCAAATAAAAATGTGCTACTTGTAGATGGATTGCATCACAACTTGATTAGTGTTAGTCAATTATGTTACAGTGGCTATGATGTGCTTTTTAACAAATCTTGATGCAAGTTGCTCATAGAAAACACTAATGATGTTGTTTATGAAGGGAAAAGAATAGAAAATCTTTATATACTTAGAACTAATTATATGCAAGCCATTATTGGAAACTGCATGTTTCCTTGCAAATTGTGAATCTTTACAATTATGGCATAGAAAGCTAGGTCATGTAAGCTCATATGTTATCAAAAAATTACTTAAATATGATCTTATTCATGGTTTACCTAAACTCTCTTTTGATAAACCTGAAAACTATAAACCATGTACTCTAGGCAAGCAAATGAAACTTCTTTCAAATATAAAGCCTTTCTTAGTACTACTAGATCATTGGAATTTATTCACATGGACTTATTTGGTTCGATGAGAATTCAATCTATTGGTGGTAAAAAGTATTGTCTTGTCATTGTTGATGATTATAGTAGATATACTTGAGCTCATTTTATTTCAACAAAAGATTATACTATTAGAATATTCATTTAATTTTGCTCTAAGATTGAAAATCAACTACAAAACAAAATATGCACTATTACAAGTGATCACGGGGGATAATTTGAAAATCGTATCTTTGAAGAATTTTGTGCATCCCAAGGATATACACACAAATTTTTAGCCCCACGCACTCCACAACAAAATGGGATAGTATAAAGGAAAAAGCAGTCCTACAAGAAATGTCCAGAACAATGTTACTTGAACATAACACACCTAAAACCTTTTGGGCTAAAGCAGTAAATACAGCATGTTATGTTTTAAACTGTGTTTCAATTCACTCCCATCTTAAGAAAACTCCTTATGAACTCATCTTTAACAAGAAAACTAGAGTTGACTACTTTCATACCTTTGGTGCACCTTGTTATATCTTGAACACAAAGGATGATACCCTAAATCACAAAAAGGACTTTTCTTGGGGTATTTGACATATAGTAAGGCATTTAGGATTTACAACACTATTTCTAAAAAAGTTGAAGAATCAATTCATATCACATTTCATGAAATGACAACACAAAGTTCTGAAAATGAAATTGAAATGAAAACTTGAATGATATTATACATCAAATTGAGGATTTAACCATATCAACAAAAGATGATAAAAATTCAGAAATTGAACAACATTATGATGAAGCACAATAGCCTATTCTTAGAATAATTAAAGATCATCCTCAAGACTTAATCATCAAAAATCATTTTGATAAAGTAAAAACTCGATCATCATTTAGAGATGTTGCAAACATGGTCTTTGTATCAATTGTAGAACCTAAAGATAAATGAATCTCTAAAAGATGATTATTGGATAATGGATATGCAAGAAGAGATAAATCAATTCACTAAGAACATTGTTTGAGTCTTAGTTCCTAGACCTCAAGACAAAAACATTATTGGAACTAAGTGGGCTTTTCAAAATAAACTTAATGAAGTCGGGGAAGTGGTTAGAAACAAAGCTAGGTTGGTTGCTCAAGGATATAATAAACAAGAAGGGATATACTTTGATGAGACCTATGCACCAGTATCCAGACTTGAAGTCATTTGAATGTTATTAGCTCTATCTGCCCATAAAGACATCAAACTTTTTCAAATGGATGTAAAAACACTTTCTTAATTGGAATCATAGAAGAAGAAGTCTATGTTTCTCAACCACTTGATTTTGAAATCTTAACAAGCTTGATCATGTTTATAAACTTAAGAAAGCCCTTTATGGTCTAAAAGAAACACTCAAAATTGGTATGAAAGACTTAAGAATTATCTCTCTGATAATGGTTTCTCTATTGGAAAATCAGATTTCACATTATTTTTCAAAACATATGAGTCATATTTTTTAGTTGTTCAAATATATGTTGATGACATTATCTTTGTCACTTCAAATGATTCTTTATGTACTCAATTTAGTGATATCATGCAAAAGGAATTTGAAATGAATCTTATGGGTGAATTGACATTCTTCCTTAGATTTCAAGTAAAACAAACGTCTGCTGAAATTTTTCTAAGCCAAGAGAAATACACTAAGGAACTCTTAAAACAATTTAATATGGAAAATTGCAAACATACTACTACACCTATAGCCACTTCGGCTAAAATTAACAAGGATGAAGATGGTGAACCCATCAATGATTTCGTATACAGGGCCATGATTGGTATCCTATTGTACTTGACCACATCTAGACCAGATATTATGTTTGCCTTTGGACTTTACACTAGATTTCAATCAAATCTATGCATTCTTATTTTCAAGCTATTAAAAGAATTTTAATATATCTTGTCAGCACTAAAAATTATGGTCTATGATATCCTAAAGGTCAATTGTTGGATTTAAAAGCCTACATTGATGTCAATTATGTTGGTTGTTGTCTTGATCGTAAGAGCACAAGTGGTGGTTGTTTCTTGCTGGGAAAAGCCTTAGTGTCTTGGTTTAGTAAGAAAAAAAATACAATTGATTTGTCTACCACTGAAGCTAAATACGTGGCTACAGGTTCATTTTGTGCTCAAGTACTTTATATGCAACAAGGTTTGAATGATTATGACTTTGTATTTTCCTCTATGTCAATTTTATGCGATAATACTAGTGCTATAAACTTGGCTCATAATCCCATTTTACATAGTCGTGTCAAGTACATTAAGACTATACATCATTTTTTGAGAGATCATATTGTTGAATAATATCTATCTTCATCATGTTGATACTGAAGAAAAATTGGATGATATTTTCAGCAAGCTGCTTCCTTTGGATCAATTTCAATATATTAGAAAGAAGCTACTTATTACTCCTCTAGAAGATGTTTTCTTTGATACATTTGCTCAAGATTCTTGATCAAATTTTTGGTATGGCATAAAATTAAAGTGATTTTATTGCATACAATAATAAAATTATTCCTTTACAATGATTTAGTATCATGAACCAATACTTAATCAAGCTCAATTCATTCTAATTATGAAATACTACTCACAACATCATATTCGATTGAAAAAATTCTTGACTAAGAATGTCCTCAGTCGACAAAATTCTTGATCGAGTTTCTCTCAGTGGGACCCTTGGATGACCATGCGAATCTTAGCTGAGAATCTTCTAGATACTCTTTGGACCCAAAAAAATTAACCATAGGTCCCTTGGTTGACAAAATTCTCAACCGAGTTCTAGACCATTGTGAAAAAAAATTAAATTCAACTTTAACCGACTAGTCGTTAAAGAGTTGTTGGGGAGAAGAGTCATCGGGGGCTCAGTTGACCGAGTACAATTCTATTTTTCTATAAATAGCCCCCCAATTCGACCATACTCTTCACAACTCAACTTCTCTCTTCTCCACCACCTTTCTAGCATTTCTTAGAGATACATTTCAGCAACCTTCATCCCCTATCATATCTACCTCTTCTTCCACCACTCTTTGATTAAGATGGCATCCTCTTCGGCTCATGGTGGCAAGAAGCAAGTTTATCCAAGGAAGGGACACACACCTACTCCAACATTGAGCATCATCAGCGATATCCTCTTCAACGTCACAACTTGTTGGAGAACGCTACTTGAAGCTCACCTCAAAGTCACCTCTTCCTCGATGGCCGGTGGAACTCAACGACTTCATCACCCTTCTTGATCTCTCCCAACTTTTCAAGGTGAAAAAAATGAGGAAATTTCTTATCCCTTCTTTTCATTTTTTGTCTACCCAAGATGTCAATGAATTCTACATCAACCTAACTAGATATTCCAATGACCCCTACTCCTTCATTTCCATGGTTGATGGTCTATCTTTCTTTTTTTCTAAAAATGATATCCTAAAAATGTTAGACATAGATGTTGAGTAGTATGCATATTTTCTAGACCTAACCACTGGATATACCATATCCAAATTATCCATTGAAGAAGAAACCATTAATCTTAGTGACATTAAAAAGGCCATCTATGTTCCTAACACCTCATCACATGAACATAGGGGAACCAATTATGCCACTTCTTTAACCCCTGAGGCTAGGATAATAAATCTCATTATTACCCATAATATTCATCCTAGAGCCAGTAAAGCTAAAATTCTTCAATTTAGAATGTGTTTTATCTCTACCATACTTGAAAGTATTCTTATCAACTTCATTTTCATCATCCTTTCCAACATGTTTGATTTTTGAAAGAACCCTCCTTATGCACAATATCCTGGGAGCATCTATCCGTTCAATCCTTACATCCAATATACTCAAGTTCCACCACCACCATCAAATGATCTTACCTATACCCAATATTCACTAATGCAACTACAAGATATAGCTACTCATTTTCGATTCGATCGGGCACCTACATTTCTAGAGGCATATGCTCTCACAAAGACAGGTGCACTTGAATGCCAGACACTTGTCAAATATTATGGTGATACTCCATTATATGGGAAATATCTAGAAGTTGATGTAATTTTAAATTCTTTCAAGCGATATTTCTCTTGTTATCTTATGTCGTGAGTAGTAAGATCTATGTAGTGACTTTATTATCAATGAAATTGAGCTTGTTTGTAGTCACTTGTTCATGACAACAAAATTATTGAGAACTTAATATTAGTTTTGGATTGTGGCTTTCATTTAACATTTTTCATAACACTTTGGTTTTAAAACATGAGTATCCCATTCAAGGGGAGTAAGCTTGAAATGACAATATGGCTATCTTTTGAAATGACAAAGGGGGAGAAATAACAAATAAAATATTTTTCATGAGTTTTATAATCTCTTGGCTTAACATTAATCGGTGCTATATTGCCTTAAGAGATGGATATCATGTTCCATATCTCTTTAGGTATTTTATCACACATTTTATGATATTATGAGAATCTATTTATCTCAGGAATATCACATGTATAAAATCCATCTCATTTAAATTATTATGTTTATATTTTAGGAATATTTGTCATCTTCAAGAAGGGGGATATTGTTGGCTCAATTGGACATTACCCTTTGTTTTGATGATGAAAAACATTTTATTCTTGTGGATCTAACATTCTACTTGAGTATTCCAGGGTTCAAGGAAAAAATGATATCATACTAAGTGGATAATTGAAGATCAATGTGCTTAATTAAAAATCGATGCGCTTAAATATGATTGTACTCAATGTAAATATGTGTACAAGTATATAAATGTACAAGTACTTAGACATCATGTAAATCAAACATTAAATCTTCTCTATCCACTCATATCCCTTATTAGGAGCACCATATAGATTAGAGTCATTATGCTCCATTAGAACATGCATTTGATACGTAGTTCAAGAACCTGAAACAGTAACACTCCCAGTCAAGAAACTAGTCAACTGCGACACCCTCGATTGAAGTTATTGTCGACTGAGAACCTCCTCGGTCGAGCATTAGAGCATCAATAAAAAAACTTACACATTTGTTCTCTAAAATCTATTTCAGTCGAGAATATGGTCGACCGACTCAAACTCGGTCCAAAGCATATGACTGTTAGACCAAGTAGTTGAAAGTTGGGAGTTAGAAATAGACGTTGGGTCACATTTTCATTCAACCTAGGCTCGGTTAAAGAAAAGCTCGATCGAGACATGGTTCGTCGACAAACTTGTCGACCAGACAGGGTTCTGGATTGTTCTTCCAAGCTCAAACAATTTAGCCATTGCTAGCCAACTACTTTCTACCTAACAACTAGTTAAGTACTAAGAACACTCTAAAGACTTCCTAAAAAGTCCTTATATACTTTCAAACCATTCTTATAAATAGGAGAGGCCTTAGGACACCTAATATACACAAGCTACACTTGAGCATCCATTGTAGAGAGCAACAAAGCTAAGAAACACTTACAGTCTTGTTCCTTAAGCTCCAAATTCGTGTCATGTAGCCACAACCTCTTAGCCACCATCCAAGAAACGTCCATCCTATGTGGTTTTAGAGGTATAATTCTTGATATAGGATCAAAGTGCAATACTCCATTGGTGTACTTCCTTTCTTCCAATCACCATTCATAGATTTTTCTATTTGTGCTCCTTGGCTACTTCAAGTGGTGGAGGTTGCCTGAGGGAGCTGGATTGGAGCTACTTCTTGGTGGAGAAGGTTCTTCCAAGGTTGCTTGAGGTTACTTCAAGAAGGCTTCTTTAAAGGAGGTTGGTGTCACTTCCAGGTGAAGGCTATTTCAAGGTGGTGAAGCTACTTCAAGGAGGTGAAGGTTGCTCTAAGGGCTTGAGGTTACTTCTAGGTGAAGGCTACTTCAAGGAAGGTGATTGTATTTTGTTGTAATATCCTTGTGAGGTAAATAAAATAATTCACTTTTAAAATGCCAATCGGAGACAATTGAGTAGTGGAATGACAACCTTTGATTCAAAAGTTGGAACCACTCTACATCGAAGCGTCTTCCATGTTTCCTCCTCCTTTGTTTTAAGATTTGAATTAAATTTAAAAGTACCAAAAGGTCTATTCACCACCCCTTTAGATCTTTCAGACTTTTGTATTTTGGTGGTCCATCCCCAAATGTAGAGTGGATCTCTAAAAACATACTAATGGGAAATTTGGGGGGAGAGAGGAGTGGGGAGAGAGGGAGTGATAACATGACAGAGAGAAAAAATATATTTTGATTTACTAATAACTTACTGACAGTAATAAATTTTTTGTTGAAATGAAAATATTTGTGCTTCTTAAAAAATACTTTATAAAAAGATCAATATCGACATCTTTTGAAGAAATATAATATATAATTTAAAATAGGAGAGAAGAGTAGATGTAAGAAAAGAGAAAAAAAGAGGAGAGGGGAATTTATTTTGCCATAACTTTCAAGCATTATTGAATATTTTGACGAAATAAAAACTGTTACATTAGCTAAAAGGGTATTCTAACAAGACCAATACTGAATTTTTTTTAGAAAAATAACAAGAATATGATGGATCAGTGCTAACAGTTCACTAGACTAGAGATGTCAACTCTGGTATAATAAAATATTAATAGCTAAGTAAAACCCTCCTCTGTTAGGATTTTATCTCGCTTTGTGATGAGTGAAATTTAGTGGAGATAGAAAAATAAGAAAAAGGATGAACGATATCAAAACAACTGACCAGTAATGACAAATTGGATACGAAATTACAACTCAATTAGAAAAATAATGGACTAGAGAGATCAACAATTATGACCAGAGAGAACAACAATCCGTACCAATGATAATAATACATCTTTTTGTGATGATTGAAATAATGAGGAGAGAGAAAACAACAAACTAAACCAAAGATAACAACAAATTGGACCAAAGATAACAACTAATTAAAAAAAAAAGTTGCACTACTTCCATTGTATTCCACATTTTTCCTCTCTTACAAAAACAACAAATAAGACAAGAGAAAATAATAAATTTAACTGGAAATAACAATGAATTAGACTAGAGATAACAAATAAATTAGACTAGAGATAATAACTAAATTTAAAAAAAATGATACTACTTCCTTCATATTCTTTGTATATTCTTTGTTTTATAAAAAAAATTACCAGAGATAACAACAAAATAGACCAGAAATAATAATAAATTGGACCATTATTATAACAACTACTTAAAAAAAAACACTACTTCTCTCCTATTCCTCTTTTTTTTATATAGAAACAACAAATTGGACTAGATATAACAACAATTTAGATCAGATATAACAATGGACTGGACTAGAGATATCAATTGATTGGATAAGAGATAACAACTAATTTTAAAAAATTAATGGCGCTACTTCTTCATATTCTTTGTATTTTCTTGATCTTACAAAACAACGAATTGTACCAGAGATAACATCAAATTAAATCAGAGATGACAACAAATTGGACCACTAATAAAACTAATTAAAAAAATTAGATGCACTACTTCCCTCCTATTCATCGTATTTTCTTTCTCTTACAAAAATAACAAACTAGACTATAGATAACAACAAATTGGACCAGAGATAACAAACAATTGGACCAGAGATAACAATAAATTGGACCAGAGATAAACAAATAAATTTTAAAAACTAATATCATTACTTCTCTCTTATTTCTTGTATTTTCTCTCTTTTACAAAAAAAAAACAAATTGTATTAGAATTAAATATAAACTAGACATGAGATAAAAATAAACCGGACCATAGATAACAATTAACTCAAAAATTAATTACACTACTCCCCCTATTCCTTGTATTTTCTCTCTTACAAAACAACAAACTGAATCAGAGATAACAACAAATTGGACCACAGATAATAACAAATTGTACCTGAGATAACAACAAACTGTACCAAAGATAACAACTAGATTTAAAAAAATTAATGACAGTACTTCCCTCCTATTCTTTATATTTTTGTTCTCTCTTACAAAAATAATAAATTGTACCAGAGATAACAACAAACTAAACCAAACAACAAGCTAGACCAGAGATAACAACAAATTAGACAAGATATAACTACTAATTAAACAATTAATTGTAGTACTTCCCTCCTATTCCTCCTTTTTTCTCTGTCTTATAAAAATAACAAATTGGATCAGAGATAATACCAAATCGGACCTGAGTTTATAATAAATTGGACCAAAGATGACAACAAATTAGACCAGAGATAATAACTAAATTAAAAAAAAATAATAGCACTACTTCCCTTCTATTCCTTGTATTTTCTCTCTATTATAAAAATAAAATAAAAAATTATACTAGAGATAACAACAAACTAGACCAGGCATAATAACAAATTAAACCAAAGGTAACAACTCATTTATAAAAACTATTATGCTACTTCCCTCCTATTCCTCATATTTTCTGTCTTAAAAAATAACAAACTAGACCCAAGTACAAATTGGATCGGAGGTAACAACGAATTAGATCAGAGATAACAAAAAATTGGACCAAAGATAACAACTAAATTAAAAAAAACAATATAACTAGTTTCTTCCTTTTATTTTCTCTCTCTTACAAAAATAACAAATTATATCAGAGACAACAACAAACTAGACCAAAGTAACAACAAAATTGAATAGCACAACAGTCTTGAGATAAAAACACACAAAAATGAGGAGGAGAGAGAAAAATTACACACATTTTAGAATAACAATTCTATTTTTGTGTACTATTTTTAATTAAAAAAATTCTTATCACTTTTCTCAAAAGTATGTCGATATCGATGTTGTTGGAATGTATTTTTTGAAAGAAATTTATAGGTCATTGATCTTGTTAAAGTATGTTTTTTAAAGAATTTTGAGAATTTTATTTTGTAAAATAATATATTTTGAACTAAAATGTATAAGAAAAATAATTTTTTCTCTCATCTTGTTTCTCTCTTTCCAGTCACCCTTCTCCCCTATTTTCTCTCTCCTCTAGCCACTCTGTCTCCCAATTACCCTTTTCGTGATGAGCATCGAGTCGCGCCGACCCGATTCGACCCGTGATCCAGCCCGCATAACTTGATCCAGACCCAAACCGATTTATACTATGGGTGGGTAGGGCCTAAAATTTAAACTCATATTATATTAGGTCCATATATGGGCTGAGGTAAACCCGGGCTCGAGAACCCGAATGGACAGATTAGATTTATGTACATTTTATACTATACATCTATGTTTGCCCTGAAAGAAAAATATATGGATTTCTTGATGCAATATATAGTAAGTATCCAACCAGTGGCAACATGGATAATCTGTAATGAATCAATATGATTAGTGAATTGATACTAGTAAGATAACCATTACTGACATGGATAGACATACTTGATTTCTTTGTTTTGAACTCACTGTGTCATTCAAATGAAACCTTTTGTTATTTAGCTGTATATTTTAACAACTGAATAAAATTTGACATCCATACTTTGATTTGCAATGTATATAACACTTGGAAAAAATCATGTCATTAGCTCACTAAAGAAAAATAAAGAAACAACTCGCTTAGTGCATAGTAGATTCTGCTCATGGTTTTACTCATATGCCCACATGTACGAGACAAATGATCTTTTGTCCTTCCAACATCTATTTTATTATATATACATATAAGACGAGGAAGAAAAAAGCCACGACATTATATATTCCACTTATATTTTTTAAGTCTCATACATTACGAGAAGATGATTTTTTGCTCTTTCAATATCCATTTCATTGCTAGAGGGGATCACACAACTAATGTATACATATTCAGACTATATAGATCACAAAGTATTTATATATTATTTTGGAGGTTGATAACAAAATATATATCATACTAATTTAGTTTTCATATTAGCAAGTTAGATCTAATAAAATTTGGTATGGTCATTTGATGTTATATGGGCAAATCTGAACCCGGCCTGAAACTCAACATTCTTATATGGGGCGAATATGAATTGACATTTTTCAATTTTATATGGATCCAAAACTGGCCGCGACCGTGTTTAAAATGTGAGTTTGAATTTGAATATAGCCCGGCTCAATGATGCTCATCCCTACTCTCAGCCTCTCTCTCTCTCTTTCCCACTCCAACTTTTATTGCAGGTTCCCCTAATAGTCAACGCCTGGAACAGCTGCCTTTGGAGAAGGGCCACCACTAGGGGCCAAATTTCTTTCTGTTCCGCCTCGTGTTCCGCCTTGCGCCTTATATCATTTTCCTAACAATAATGTTGTCACAACTAAGAAAAATCGTCTTGCATGTACGAAAAATCTTCCGCAGCCTCTTGCAACCGCAAGTCGTTCTCTCCCTACCCAACGTGATTAGCGACGATGACCCGTGACTCTGTGGTTCTCTCAAACAAGATATATTATACGCTTCACTCTTTTATCATTTATCTTCGCGTGGCATAGTATATAATATATATTCCAGAAATCTTCGGGAATCCGAGACAGAACATCCTCTGTTTACTTCTTCCCACAACACCGTCCTCCAACAAGATGCTGGAAGAAGTGTACCTTGTGCAATGGTCACTGAACCCCGTCATTCTAGCCGTTGTCCTCCTCCCGACCACCATCCTCCTGTTCTCAATCTTAATCTCATATGGCAGCTGGGGAGCTTCGTCCAGCAAGCTCAACCTCCCGCCATCCCCGCCGAGGCTCCCCGTACTGGGAAACCTCCATCAGATGAGCGCCCTCCCCCACCTCCCTCTTCACTCCCTCGCCCAGAAACACGGCCCGGTGATGCTCCTCAAGATGGGCCAGACACCGAATTTGGTGATATCAACACCGGAACTGGCTATGGAAGTCCTCAAAACGCAGGACCACCTCTTCGCTGGCAGGCCGTCGTTCAAGGCCTCGGAGCTGTTGTCCTATGGGAACAAGAACATCACGTTTGCTGACTACGGGGATCATTGGAGACAGCTGAAGAAGATCTGTGTGACCCACCTGCTGAGCGCCAAAAAGGTCCAGTCTTTCAGGTCCTTGAGGGAAGAGCAGGTGGCTGTCATGGTGGAGAGCATCAGGAGGTCGGGATCCCACGGCAGAGTGGTGGATTTGAGCAAGGTTTTATATGAGTTCACAAACGGTACCTACCTCAGCAATTAACCAATCATGACACCCGAGAAGTCAGATTTTTGCATTTGTACATGTATTCTAAACCATGGTTCATTAACTGCTCTGTTCAGTGTTAATCAAGCATTTCTCATTTAAATAGGAACCATAATAAGAGGGATAACTGGAAGCCAGTCGAGCAGCTCAAGGGTGGCTAGTTTCCGGGAGATGCTGGACGAGGCCACCAGCCTGATAGCTGGATTTCAGATCGACGACGCATTCCCTTCGCTTTGGTGGATTGGATCCCTGACGGGGATAAACCGGAAGCTTAAAGCGTTGTTTAGAAATTGGAATTCATTCTTGAACGGTGTGGTCGACGGCCCCAGAGAAGGAACAGATGATGGATTCGTCGATGTCCTTCTTTCCCTGCAGAAAGATCCTGCTCTAGGACATGTTCTTTCGAAAGACGTCGTTAAAGCGGTTACCATGGTTGAATCTCTTTTCTCCCTATGGCGTCACAAGCTATATACATACATATACTCCTGAACATTCCATCTGTCGATTTTGCAGGACATGACCGCAGCTGGAACCGACACAAGTTACACTGTCCTTGAATGGACTATGTCCGAGCTCATTAGACACCCAGAGGTGATGAAGAAAGCTAAATCGGAGATAACAAGCGTCTCAAACGGCAAGTCCTTCGTACCTGAGGAAGATCTCAACCAAATGCCCTTTTTAAAGGCAGTGATCAAGGAATCCTTAAGGATGCACCCACCCGCCCCTCTCCTGATCCCTCACAAGACCATGGACGACACGTTGGTCTGTGGCTACAATATACCCAAGAACACAAGGGTGATCATCAACGTGTGGTCTCTTGCAAGGGATCCTAAATGGTGGGAGACGCCAGATGAATTCAAGCCTGAAAGGTTCATGGACAGTGGTATTGATTACAAGGGGCAGCACTATCAGTTCTTGCCGTTTGGGTCGGGTAGGAGGATATGCCCGGGGATGTATTTTGCAATGCTATCAGTTGAACTTGCAACTGCTAATTTGCTCTATGGGTTCGACTGGGATTTGCCAGAAGGTGAGGAAGCACTGGATATGGGCGAACACCCCGGGATTACTATCAGGAGGGCCAAGAAACTTGAACTTGTGGCAAAGCCAGTAGATGAAAGCTGAGAGCGTACTCTCAGAAGCTGCAGCGGACACATCATACTTATACTTCTAGTTTCTGGAACAAAAGTTGCGTGTCAGGCGCAAAGTTTGTAAAGTCATTTTCGTATGGAAAATTAGTTACGAACTCAATTGATATCAAAAGTCACACATATGTCGAACTAGGTCAAAAAATTGGCCATCGCTAAGCAGAGTAATTAGAGAAGCACAGTTATGAGACACCGTCTTGACTAGTCCTCTTAATCATAACTATTTCTAGAATATATGAAGAGGAAGATGTTGACACTTCATGTAACTCATTTGAGATCGAACTTCCCCCTATTCCTAGATGCGACATATATAGCATAAAGTTTAAGGGAAGGAGTGGTGGTAACAACGGGGGCAATATTTTCCAATTATGTTGTTATTCAATTATTCAACTCCGTCCTCGAATTAAATAGAGTGGAATGGCTTTCTGTCATATCTCAAATTCAAAGCTGAGCATCTGTGATGGAATTTGGTTTCTTTAGTTTGCTACGCCTTGAAATGGGCTTCATTTGTTCTTGAATATGCTCTTAGAGACTTCCACTCTGTTCATTCTACATGTAGAATGCGGCAACTCATGCATTAGGAATGTCTTTCTTGAGTTGAGTGTGAGTATATATGTCTACAATATACGCATATTAAAGAGGGATATATAAGGCCTCTACTTCACCATTTAGGATTTAGTTGAAGGCAATTTAGCGATGATTTGACCCAAGAGAAAAGCAATGCGTATAAGAAAAACTCCAAAGCGTCGATGTTAACAAAGGGTTGTATAGGACTTACATGTTGCCTTGTACAGGGTTAACATAAGCGCACGGTATATGCATAAATAGGGATGGTTTTCGGAGGTTTGCAATGTTTTGAGGGATTGGGTAGTGGTTGAGTATTTTGTGCTACTCATCTCCAATTAAAAAGACCACAAAGTAAGTTAGCCAAAGAGCATATATATACCAACATCTCCACTTCAACCTTGGAACCATGCATAACCACTAGCCTAGCAGGCGTCACATGCCTTTTTTTGGGTTAAAATTTGGGGAAGCTCATGCTCCCTCACGCCCGCTGACGCGTACTCAAATCACCCAGCAAAATCACCTATCCCCCACCTACCCACCTGCCATCTCTGTCATCGGTCTCCCTCTCATTCCTGCCATCGATCCCTCTCTCATCCTGCCATTTCTGCCCACCTACCTCCACATGTCCCACCACCTATGCTCTTGTTGTATTTTTTTTCTTTTTTTTGAAAGAGAGAAAAAGAAAAGAAGAGGAAAGTGAGGAGAGAGAGGAGGAAAGTAAGAGAAAAAGAGAATAAAGTTCACGCATCGGAATGACAAAAGTGGGCATCCAAACAACAAAAATAGGTGTCAAAAGACCAACAATGGGCGCAAAGGCACAATTAACTTATTTGGGGGTGTCAAGTATCCATGTTTAGGCGCACTTACCCATTAACTGGGCATCACTTCATGTGTCACTGGCTGTTGATTAAGTTTATTATGTTTAAGACGACATTATCTTG
Source organism: Alisma plantago-aquatica (assembly GCA_963693085.1). Classification (NCBI taxonomy): domain Eukaryota; kingdom Viridiplantae; phylum Streptophyta; class Magnoliopsida; order Alismatales; family Alismataceae; genus Alisma; species Alisma plantago-aquatica. The sequence goes on along the minus strand of OY856409.1, from coordinate 715,161,734 downwards.
TTTGGGTGTCAATTACCTATTTTTGGACGCATGTACCCATACATTGGCTGTCATTTTATGTGTGAATGAGTTGTTGATTAAGTTTATTATGTTTTGAGTGTCATTAACTTATTTAGAGTAATGGCGCCCAAAACATGATGAACTTAATCAACATACCATTAACACATAAAATAATGTCCAATGAAAGGATAACTGCTCCTAAAAATGGATAATTGACACCTAAAATAAGAAAATGGCGCCCAAAACTTAATGATGTGAATCAACGTCCAATAGCACATGAAATGACATCAATGAATGTGTAAGTGTGCTCAAATATGAGTAATTGACACCTAAAATAAGTTAGTGGTACCTAGAACATGATGAATTTAATCAACGCTTAATAACACATAAAATGACGCCCAATGAATGGATAATGATATCCAAAAATAGATAATTGACAACCAAAATAAAATATTGGCACCCAAAACTTAATGAATTTAATCAACGTCCAGTAGCATATGAAATGACGCCAATGAATGAGTAAGTGCACCCAAAAATGAGTAATTGACACCCAAAATAAGTTAATGATACCCAAAACAAGTTAATGATGCCAATTAATGAGTAAATACGTCCAAAACATGAGTAATCGACACCCAGAATAAGTTAGTGGTGCCCAAAACATGAACTTAGTCAACGTCTAGTAACACGTGCAATGACGCCCAATGAATGGATAACCACGTCCAAAAATGGATAATTGACACCCAAAATAGGATATTGGCACCCAAAACTTAATGAAGTTAATGAACGTCTAATAGCACATGAAATGACACCAATGAATGAGTAAGTACGCCCAAACATGAGTAATTGACACCCAAAACAAGTTACTGACGCCCAAAATATGATGAACTTAATCAACACCCAGTAACACATGAAATGGCGCCGAGTGAATGGATAACGAAGCCCAAAAATGGATAATTGACACCCAAAAAAGATATTGGCGCCCAAAACTTAATGAAGTTAATCAACATCAAGTAACACATGAAATGACGCCAATGAATGAGTAAGTGTGCCCAAACATGAGTAATTGACACCCAAAACAAGTCAATGACGCCCAGTGAATGGATAATGATGCCCAAAATGGATATTTGACACCCAAAATAAGATATTGGCATCCAAAATTTAATGTAGTTAATCAATGTCCAATAGCACATGAAATGACGGCAATGAATGAGTAAGTGCGCCCAAACATGAGTAATCGACACCCAGAACAAGTTAAGGGTGCCCAAAACATGATGACCTTAATCAACGCCTAGTAACACATGCAATGACACCTACTAAATAGATAACAACACCCAAAAATAGATATTTGACGCCCAAAATAAGATAATGGCACCCAGAACTCAATGAATTTAATCAACATCCAGTAGAACATTAAATGATGCTCATCAATGAGTAAGTGTGCCCAAACATGAGTAATCAACGTCCAGAACAAGTTAATGATGCCCAAAACATGATGAGCTTAATCAACGTCCAGTAACACATGCAATGACACCCAATGAATGGATAGTTGTGACCAAAAATGGAAATTTGACACCCAAAATAAGAAAATGGCGCCCAAAATTTTTAATGAAGTTAATCAACGTTTAGTAGCACATGAAATTGACAACCAAAATACGTTACTTGACATCCAAAATAAGTGACCAACGCCCAAAATTCAATGGTCTTAATCAATTTTATTTAACCAGTAAATGGATAAGTGGCACATAATCACTTCTCTCTTTTTTTCTTTTTACTTCCCTCCTCAAATATATCAACATTAGTTTTGTTGGAATGTATTTTCTACAAAGAATCTAATAATTTTTATTTTGTCAAAAAATTCGTTATGGATTGATATTAACTTTTGTGTTGTTGTGTTAATGAGAAAATAATTATCCGCAATATAAAAAACTCATTCTTTATTGTGTATCATTTCTTCTCCGAAGTATATCAAAATCAATCTTGTTGGATTATATTCTTTATAACGAAACCAATGGTTTTTGTTTCATCAAAAATGAATTAAAAGTTATAAGTAAAATAAATTTTCTCTGTTATTCCTCTATCTCACGTATTTAATCTTTCCAATCAGCCCTTACGTCATCCAAAAATTGACAATGTAATGTCATTAACAGCTCACTGCTTGTCAATACCACTATCCAAAAAGGCAAAATTTATCAAATCTTCGTAAACCACTCTTCTCCATGCGCGTAAGTGTGTGAGTGGTTTACACGCTTGACCAACACATTTCCATTTTTTTTATGTGAATTAGAGTCTATTTGGTAGGTTGTAATAGAATTAAATTGGGTATTTTGAAAAGTATAAAGATCAAACATATGTAGTTGGAATGATATGGATGTTTTGATAGGATGTACTTCAAACTTAAAGGTTTCATTTCATTTGTTTGCTATGTTGGAAATTTTTGTACCAATATATAAAAAATTTGCTTCCGTAGTCTTGTTTTTACTCACGTTGTGCGACAGAAGTGCATTATGCCTCAGGATGGGGGTTAGGCAGGTAGCGCATATCATAGGACCATATCCATGTATCACACGGAGAGGTGCAGGGAGCGCATACGCATTTCGTAGGGATAGCTGTAGTTTGACATCGTCCGCCATATATAACTAGCTGTATGTAGAAAGCAGAACCTACACCGACTACACATAGTTTAGGGCGTAGTACCTTTTTTCAGAATTTGGGCTAAATGAGGTAGAGCGGTGTGGTTCCAAATCAACCAGGTGCACCATACTACACTACTAATGAAATTTTTACTGAAAATCATTGCATTTGAACCCTACAGTTTTATCTTACGGCATGCCAAACAGGGCCTTGCCGAGGTTCTGTCCGAACGAGATAAAAAGAGTAACAGTGCGAGGAGATAAATCATCACCCGGATATCAATTTGAATGGCCCAAAAAATAATGTGCAGCGGTCCGGTTTTCCACTATAACACTTTTTTTGACTCTCATGTGCTCTCACTTTTCTCATTCTAACTCGTTTTCTCTCTCATCTTTCTCTCTTATAAAACTTTGTCTCTCTCTACCTCTTTCGCTTTCTCTCCTAGCTCACCCTCTCAAGCTTCAACTCGTCATAGCTTGGAGGCGGGACGTCACGAGCTGAATTGGTCGAGGAACAGTTTATTTTGGACGGTCCAACATCACCAGAGACCTTGTGAGGTTATTCTATCCATTATCTGCTGAATGAGCTGCGAGGTGGACGAAGGAGCTTCGAGCTGCTCCTCGGAAGGACAGTGAGTTCTTCGCCAGGAATGAAGGCGCACAACGTGAGGAAGGACGGTAAACCGTATCGGAGTGAGTACAATTAGTTCTTCGTCAACAAGGAGAGCTTGACATTGATCGTTGGTTCCATATAAGTGAAACATTGTAGGCAAACCTAAATTTGATATTCTTTAGGTTTTTTTCAAATGCATGTATAGTTTCATTTGAGATGAATGCTGAGAAAGTACTGATTTTGGACAAGAAGTCTTCTTTAGTGCTGCATGCATGTTCTAAATGGGTATGCTACATAAAAATCAAAACTTCTTATAGAAGGAAGGATGTATTAATATAGTACGACACTACTAAAATATTTGGTACAGAAATAACATTAAATTATTAGAAAATTTGGTATTTTTTTGTGCATCGTTAATAAAGAGTGTTGATGTCTTTTTTAAGGGAAGCAATGAGGCTATCTATTCGTGGCGCTCTCCTCCTGCACACTAACTTGTAAAAGTATTACAAAAGACCGATAATTACAAAAAAATATTTGGTAGTACTAATACCATTACACACATCACTAAAAACAAGGTTGCTAACCTCTTAAGGAGGTCTTATATAGCTATAAGGTCCAAGATTGTTTTTTAGGTGATCCATAGCAAGCTAGTATGCCATCTTACTACTATCTCGACTTTGATACACCACCTTTTAATTCTCCTTCAAATTCCTTTGGATGTCGATTATCCAATTAGCGTGCATAGGGTTCAACGAGTAGTCTTCATAAACCATGTGAGTTGCACCTTGATTGTCAGTGGCAACCTCAATGTCTTAGAAATTGCACTCTTCTGTAACGTCAAGTGCAAGGTTAATAGCACCAAGTTTTGCCTTCAAAATGTCTTCTACACACCTACTTTCACCCACACCATCTTGCCATAGGCCCCAACTATCTCTCACAACTGTCACAATGGTTGCACTTTTCCCCTTCACTACCGAATCGACATTGATTTTGATGCATCCCTGCAGTGGTAAGATACGTTTTTGCCTGGAAGTATCTTTGTTTTGCACCAAATTTGTATCCCAGATACCTTCACTCAGTCACTTCTAGTGATTGATGAAGTAAACCTAGTGCGATGTGGTCAGGATTGTTATACCTACAGCCAAATGTTGTTCACATGTATATGGTCTCTCAAAGCATGTAAAATAGTCTCCTCATGATTGCTATACCTACTACAAGTACCATCTCTCGTCATATTACTCCTCAATCTGATGGAGTCTGTAAGGATAGTACTATGATTCACTAGCCACATCAACATTTTTATCCTTGCTGCTACCTTGGAGCCCCATATTATTTTCCAATCATGATCTCACTATATTTCATTAGGCTCCATGAGGATCTTGTATGCAGATTTGGTGAAAAACATACCATTGGTCCTATGTTTCCAAGTATGCACATCCGTCATAGCATTTTGAATAGGTGTCTTGATATTTGGGATGTGTGTAACTATGTCGTCTGGTAACCAAGCTTTCAAAAACTCCTGATCCCATCTACCCTACAAGTTGACCAGACAACTGATTTGTGTGTCCCTCAGATCTGTAGGTATTGATTTTATGGTATGGTCTCTAAGAACTCCATCTTCTAGTGCCCACTGATCCATCCAAACGTTAGTTCTTTCTTTGTTAATCAATGTCCTATAAGAGTGTTTTTCAATTGAATCCTTTTCCTGGACCACAACTCTACTGATCTAAGATAGATTTGGACTAGGTCCCTCTCTATAGTCCTTGTACTTCTTATGCATTATCTGACCCCATAATGTTGGCCTACCCTTAATAATGTCCCATGCATAAGGATTAATGCATGATTCCAATCCCTCATGGATTTCACACCCAATCCTCCATTGTCTTTGTTGCTCATAACTTTGTCCCAAGCCAAAATGAAAACTAGTTTGTGGTTACTGCTCCCTCCCCAGATAAATTGGTGAATGTTACCATCTACTCTATCATATTGATTTTGAGGATCAACCACCGTCTGCATGGGATGGATGCCAATGTAGCTTTATCCATACAGACTCTTTTTGTCGAAGATAAGCATCTTGATGACCATGCATTGATCCTTCTTGTGATGTTCTCCAAAATTTCAATACAGGTGCTTCTGGTAACCCTTGAGTGGATGATTGGGACATCCAAGTACTTCCCAAGATTGTTGGTATTCAGGAAACCACTTCTTTCACATATCTCGTATCTCACATCATGTGATACACTCTTGGTAAAGAAAATGCATGTTTTATTCATCAATATCCTCTCCTTGAAGCCTTTCCGAACTCTCTAAAGCACTTTATTGTAATCTGGATGGTCCTCTTATCAGCTTTTAGAAAAAGGATAAGGTTGTCCGCAAAGCACATGTGAGCTATCCTCACGATGCTCCCAGAAAATTTTACAAGTACTAATGTTGGTACTTTGTAGTGTGAAAATATCAATCTATTATAAAGATTTTTTTGTGCTTTGCATTAACTGCTAAGAAATTAGGACTGCAATGTGGTAAAGAAGTGGTTTTGTGGTACATGTAAATTAGAGGATATACTTTGTGGTTGATCTTGGTATTTTATTTGGGGACCGATTCTTTTTATTAAAGATTAAGTGAAAGTGGCTTCTGTAGAATTATTGAGTACAATGTAGAAGACAAATTGGTATATGAATTAATAATATTAGGCACCATTCTTGACGGTAGAAGTGGTATTCTCAAACAAATAAATTGTGATGATATACCCAAATTAGAGGATATACTTTATTGTTGTTGGTATTTACATGGGATTCTTTTATTACTATTAACATGATGCATATTCTATGAAATTATTAGGTATTTGTTGAACAAAAAATGTTATATTTATGATGAATATTAGTATTATTTATTAATACTAATATTCACAACAAAAAAATATTAGTATTATTTATTGATGATAACAATTGTGACTATTTTTGGATGGATAATAAATAGAGTTAGTAATGGAAAATAAGTTGGCATATGGTTGAATTATAATTGGATTGTTATTTTTGCTTAAAGACTTCTTTAGTGCTTCGTGAGTGTTCTAAATGGGTATGGTATTTAAAAATCATATTTTTATATAGAAGGAAGGATATAAATAGGTACCACACTATACTAAGGGTTTTGGTACATATATAGCATTAGGTTGTTGGAATGCGTGGTATTGTTTGTGTGCATTGATACTATGAACTATTAATGTGTGTACATTGTAGTGTGAAGATCTTTAATATGTTAAATAGATGTTTATTTTTTGGGTTCTGCAATAACTGGTAAGAAATTGGGACTACAATTTGTTCAAAATGGAAAATACAAAATGGGAGCATTTACTTTGTTGTTGATGTTGATAATTTATTTTGAGGACATATTTTTTTATATTTTGCCTCCAAAAAAAATCTAGATTCAATTATGTAATATCCAAAAAGTGGTTTCTCTAGAATTTTTGGGTACGATGCTTAAAAAATTGGTATATGGATTAATAAATTATGTATTGTTCTCGGTGGTAAAACAAGAATTATTGTACAAATAAATTAGGATGATATTATGTTATCAAAGAGGGATATGACTTGTTGGTGGTACAATTTATTTGGGATTGTTTTTATTAGTATAATGTTGAGAAATTAGGGACAATTTTGAACAAAATTTGGTATAAGAGTAAAGAATAATTGGTATTTTGTATGGAATAGTAGTAATTTTGTCCATTTTGGATGGATTAAAGTTGGTATGATTCTGAAAGAAATTTGGTATATGATTGAATATGTTTTAGTATTGTAGCCACCAGTAAAAGTGGTTTTATTTTACAAATAAATTGGGATGATATTCTGATACCAAATTATAGGGATATACTAATTGGTATTGTTGTTGCTAGTAATTTATTTGGAATAGTTTTTACTAGTAAATAACCATCCATTACCAACATTTCCAGCCTCCCTGACTCCCTTCTATCTATTTGCCACTTCCTCGCATCCTCCTCTACTAGTCACTCTACTTCCCATGTCTTGTCTATTTTTTCAGCTCCACTTCACTCTAACGCCTATCTATGTGGATATGTGAATAAAATAGGTGCATAATACTTAGCCCATGTACACGTCTAAATCTAATGGCGGGGGTGACTTCACATGAGTAGTTGTGCACATGTGTTTCTCTAATGCATACCCACTTCTATAGTAGTGCCAACACCCTCACTTGACAGTTCTTTATGCTTCTTTCCTAGGAACAACGACAAATCGATCCACCCGCCATGCCATCTTGTGTCGCCATAATGGTTGTCACCACAATTACCAAAAAAAATAAGACATTGTCTATTTAGTGAGTGGCAAAGAAATCACCCTCAACCCATGGTGTTGTCCCTATCTGCTGCCTATCTGTCATGGTAGACGGATCCAACAAGTGTAGGTTCATGGCCTTCTTTCTTATGGTGTAGGTTTCGACTTGTATGAAGACTGACCAACACATTTGCAACAACTATCTGACGTGGTTTCCTTTTTATGGTGATATCAGCATGATTCATTGTCCAGAATGATATTTTGATTTTGGGATGATTCTTTATGTTAAACAAAAAAAAGTAAAAGGTGTGAATGGTGAAATCAACATTGGATAAGAAAATAAAGCAAAAGGCCCTAATCCCAACTCTCCCATACAAATTATGCCTAAAGGTTAGATAAATCTCTTTTTCTGGTTGCACAAAGATCCATTTATTTTTCTATCTATATATGTCTAGTCGGGTCATGTAGCACATTGACTCGCATTATTGGTTATAAGCACGACGTGTTGTAAAAATAAAATACCCCGTGTAAGTTTGTAAAGCATAAAAGGGCATCATGCTATTTTTTATCCTTCCTCCTCTTTGACAATTTTACTCTCCCACAACCCCTATTTGCATCTCTTTCTATGTGTAGGGGAATACTATTTACTTTCCACATCAATTACTGATTATTTTTGTATTTAGTATGTGGGGGTATAGAGATGAGTTAGGGAGTACATGAGGTGGGAGAGAGAGAATGTATGAAGAGGGAGTATGAGGGAGATAATATGTACCAGTCAAGGACATTATAATCTCCATGGAGCTTCTTATTATTACACACATCTATCATGTGATGTCTTTTTGGCGCTTCATTCCCACTAAGCATCTTGCTTCTAGTGCATCACTGGTGTATCTCTTTCCTAATAATGACACTATTCTTTTTCATGCTTCTGGTGCATCATCAATGTACATCTTTCCCAATGACATTGTGTTTCTTAGCACGTTTGTTGGTCTTCTATGCTTCTCTTATTCCAGTTTCTGCCACTTTCATGCAAGTTGTAGGATCTCATACATTCTTTTTGTATTTAGTATGTGGGGGTATAGAGATGAGTCAGGGAGTGCATGAGGTGGGAGAGAGAGAATGTATGAAGAGGGAGTATGAGGGAGATAATATGTATCAGTCAAGGACATTCTAATCTCCATGGAGCTTCTTATTATTACACATATATATATCATGTGATGTATTTTTGGTGCTTCATTCCCACTAAGCATCTTGCTTCTAGTGCATCCCTGGTGTATCTCTTTCCTAATGACACTATTCTTTTTCATGCTTCTGGTGCATCATCAATGTAAATCTTTCGCAATGACATTGTGTTTCTTAGTACGTAGGTTGGCCTTCTACGCTTCTCTTATTCTAGTTTGCTACTACTTTCATGCAAGTTGTAGGATCTCATTTACAACATTGATACATGTTAGGATAGAGCTTGTTGTGCTTATTCCATCGTCTTGTTCCCTTTGGTGCTAGTCTATGATTATTATGCTATATTTCATAAGCTAGATGGTTACTTTTGTAGAAGCTCATCAATTTCACACCTACAAATACACACATGCAAGTTTGATGTTCGTCTAGATTTTATATTCACTAAGCAATTTTATTAGTGTCCTCTCGGAGTTGCATCCGCACTTTGTCAAGTGCCATGATGGTTCTTATGATGATCTACTTGGGCTTTCTTGATGATGTCTTGTAGGAAAATATGACATCAGGTAGGTAGCAAAAATATTTTTTTTACTACCATAATTCCAATTAAACCAGCAGATCGCGTCAATAATTATATAATGGAAAGGATGATTTTGGGGATATACCTGGTCCTAGAGCAAGTTCAATGACAATATCCTCATCGTTGTAGTTGTGAACTTGTCTTCTAGTTGTACTGGGACGGTTTCTGTTGAAGCTCATGGTCTTCTCCACAGACAGCATGTTGAAGTTGCCCTCCTAAAGGCAGGCAATGACTTCCACGCCTCTATGGAAGTCTACATAGACCATATAGAACTCATGTTGTCCTACTAGAACAGACAGGAAGGGGTTGCCCCTCCCGTTAATGTAACTGACACCAACTTACTCTCCCACACTTGTTCTCCCTTACTATCCCTTCTTTTATCATGTAGGACTTGCTCAGGCTCTCTATTGGTTACCATAACTAGAGAAGACAATAATTATCAGAGGCAATTGAGTTGTGTCTCTAGGAAGCCCCCAATACCCCTCTATTTAAAGGAAGGGTTAGGGTCAGGTTCCCAGACTGTGTGAGAGTGGAAGGAACCAAAATTTCACAAATTTTTGCAACCTGTGATAGGTAAAATGGTCAGTTCACCGGTGAATCGATCTGATCACCCAGTGAACCGGTCATTTCAACATGTTTTCCAATCACAATTATATTGACAACTCTAATCCAATTAATGCACGACATGATGTCAGCACTAATCCTTGATGCAATCGAATTGCACATCTGAATTGGGTGATTCATCTAATGAACTGGTAATCTCACAACCATGAGTCGATCGGTTCACACAGTGAACTGGTAGGTTCATGCTTGGTTCATCCAGAATTCAGCCAACACAATATTTAATCAACATGACACTCCAACTGACCATTTTATCATATGAACTGATCAGTTCAGAGTTCAACCAGTTGATTTGTTTGCTTGAATTGAATAAGTAAACACTTTAGCTATCAATTCAATTATCATTCATGATTAACAGTGAACTGGTAGGTTCATTCCAGGTTCATCTAAAATTTAGCCAACACAATATTCAATCAACCTGACACTCCAACTGTCCATTTTATCATATGAATCGATCAGTTCAGACTTCAACCAGTTGATTTGTTTGCTTGAATTGAATAAGTAAAAACTTTAGCAATCAATTCAATTATCATTCATGATTAAACTACTCTTCTAGGTGTATCCTATGTGTGTGACCCTATAGGTCCCATATTACGTTGAAAGTGAATGTCCATAACCAATTATGACATCATAAGCAAAGAACGATGCCTCATCACACATCATTGCTACCCAAGTAAATGGAAAGTTGGAGAACAACTTCAACCTACAATCTATGTTTGGTTGCGGTGTTTGTATAGTTCCTCTGTCACCGATATCCAAATTGAACTTGTGGCATGGAGTAGTCATCCTCTTCAACATTTAATCTTTATTCCTTTCTATAGGAGATTGTCTGAGATATATGTAAGCTCAATATCACATATTGACTCACATGTGCATGGACATGAATTTCTCAGTCTCACTAATCAAGTGGCTAGGATATCATACTTCAGTAGGAAGGACAAATCCCACATACATCACTCATAGTCATCCCCATGCATCACAATGCGCCCAATCATCACCTCTATGGCAACCCTTATTCATGATCACGATGGATGATGTCAAAGTATACTGAACTACATGTGATGAGTGTTGTGACTTCAAGTCTAAGAATCACAATCGCCACAAACACTTTGAGAACTAACTATGACTGCCATTTTCATGGTTTCCATGTGTTTCTCTCATGATGGGTCTGTCTGATACACTATTCTCTAATAAGTATCTATGTGCTTGGTTTGACATCACATATCATTATTGATGAGATTCTATCATCAACCAACAAACACTCTACTCTTATGTGTTATTGTTGTCTATCTACCTTCCACAATAACATCTGACTAGGGATGTAATGAGAATGTATACTCTTAACATTTGTATGATCTCATTGTTCAAGTCACATACTTGTAGACGTACATCATTGAGTAATATCATTATCTAGACATTTATTATGTTATTTCTTTATCTCATAACTAAATAAAACATGATAAATTAGAAGCATGCCTTTATTATCAATCAAATTGTTTACAAGTTATGCCATTAAAATCATCATATGATTGGCTCTCTAGGCATACATACCAATAGACTTCCACTTGCACTTAGAGCCAATCACTCATGAATTTCAATCCAAGTGATCTAACATGACCATCATGTTTTTGCTGCGAAGTTCTTAGTAAAGGGGTCTGCAAGATTGCTCTCAGTTGGTACTCAATAATTATCACATCTCCTTGTTGTTTGATCTCTCATATCAAATGGAAGTGCCTTTGTATATGCTTGGAACACTAATGTGATCTAGGTTCCTTAGCTTGTGTAATAGCTCCATTATTGTCACAATATAGCTCAATTGCATCGCTAATGCTTGGAACAACCCCAAGTTTAGAGATGAACTTCTTGAACCATACAACCTCCTTTGTTGCATTCGATGCAGTAATATACTCGACCTCTGTTGTAGAATTGACAACTGTCTCTTGTTTGGAACTCTTCCAACTTACAACTCTATTGTTGAGGCTAAATACAAATCCTAATTGTGATATGTAATCATCTTTGTCAGTTTGGAAGCTTGCATCAGTGTAACCTTTTACCACCAACTCATCCTCTCTGTCATAGACAAGCAACTAATCCTTAGTTCTTCTCAAGTACTTCAGGATATTCTTGATGACTGTCTAGTGAGCATCACCTAGATTTGATTGATATCTTCTCATCATGCTCAAGGCATATGAGATGTTGGGATTGGTACACAACATTGCATACATGGTAGATACAATTGCATATGCAAATGGAATCTTACTCAAGTGTATCCTTCTTCACAAGAACTGGGACATTGATATTTAGACATAGCAACTCCATGATACATGGGTAGGATTTCCTCTTTTTGAGATTTCCATGTTGAACATATTCAACACTTTTTCAATGTATGTACTCTAACTTAGTATAAGAAGCCTTCTAGATATATCTCCATAGATTTAGATCCCCAAGATGTAGGATGCTTCGCCTAAGTCTTTCATAGAAAACATATTTCCCAGTCAAGTATTTACCTTTTGTAAAGTAGGGACGTCATTCCCCATCAATAGTATGTCATACAATATGAGTAATACAATCACGCTCCCACTAACATTCTTGTACACATAAGTTTCAACTTAATTTTGAGTAAAGCCAAAATATTTGACTATCACACCAAAATAAAGATTCTAGCTCTGAGATGCTTTCTTCAATCTATAGATTGACCTTTGTAGCTTATAAACTTTATTTGCATCTTTTAGATTTATGAAACCCTCTAGTTGTGTCATATACACATCCTCGAGAATATTCCCATTAAGGAATGTGATTTTAACATCCATCTGCCAAATCTCATAGTCATGATAAGCTGCAATTGCAAGCATGATCCTAATGGACTTAACCTTGGCCACTGGAGATAAGGTTCCGTCATAGTTAACACCTTGAACTTGTCTAAAACGCTTTGCAACCAATCTGCCCTTAAAATGTTTTTATTTTACCATCCATGTCGGTCTTCTTCTTGAAGATCCACTTGCACCCTATGGGATTTACCCCTTCAGGTGGATCCACCAAGATCCATACCTTATTGGTGTACATGGATTCCATCTCAGATCTCATGGCCTCAAGCCATTTCTCAGACTTTGGACTCTCAGTAGCTTTTAGATAGGTTTTTGGTTCATCATGTATGACCAACTCACCGCCTTCTTGAGTCACAAGATATCCAAATATTTTAGGTTCAAGGCGTGTCCTACTAGATCTACAAGGTCCTTGTATTACTTGAGGAATATGATATTCCACAACACTTTGTGATTCTCTTTGTTCCTCTTGTACATCTCATGGTTTAATGCTTTCTTGTTGGTCTCGAACCTCTTCAAATTCCACTTTCGTCCCACTGATTCCTTTGGAAATGCAAGGTCTACAAGGTCTAGGAATGCAACATCTCTGGTGACAAACACTTTGTTGTCAGATAGGGAATATAAGTAATATCCTCTTATCGCCTTAGGATATCTAACAAAATAATATTTATCATGTTTAGGGCCAAGATTTTTCAGAAAACATTTTCCTTACATAAGCTTCACATCCCCAAATCCTCATAAAAGACATATTGGGACGCTTCCTAGTCCATATTTCATATGGTGTTTTTTGAACTAATTTAGATAGTACTCGGTTTAGTATAAACATGACAGTTTCAAGAGAAAAACCCCAGAAGGTAGTCAGAAGTTCAGCTAAACTCATCATAGATCACAACATACCCCACACGGCCGTGGTTGTTGTTGGTAAGGAGAGGGAGAAGGAAGAAGAAGAAGAAGAAGAAGAAGAAAGGAGGGCCTACTGTTGGTAGTAGCTTGGAGACGGAGGCGGCGGTGAGCACACCAGCGACAGGAGACGGTGCAGAGGCAGGCGAGCAGAGAAGGAGAGGCGCCGGCATCGAGCAGAGAAGGAGAGGGTGCCGGCAGTGAGCAGAGAAGGAGAGGTAGGCGGCGGCAGTGGTGAGCAGCTGCATCAGTAGTAGGCGGCGGCGCAGAGGCAGGCGGCAGGTGACGCAGCAGCAGGCGGCGGCGACGCAGCAGCAGGTTGGGAGTCGTCAGAGCAAAATCGCACGATCTCAATGAAACAGAAGAGAAAGGGGGAAGAGTTCGATGTGCGTGGGGGATATTAAGTTACTAAATGGCGTCGGTTATTCATAACAACCGACACCTTTATTATTAGGTGTCAGTTATACAAAGACAACCGACGTCAATTGGACATTCCTTTACCCTAATTTTTTTGGCGGGGACGACGTGCGCACCCTTATCAGCGTCGGTTATTCTAAGAAAACCGACGCCCATATTGTAACTTTTGGTGCAAATTTTATCTTCATTCAACGTCAGTTATTAGGTAAAACACCGACATTGTATCTGATACTTTGGCGCAATTTTTTTTGCTCGAAAAAATTGGATTTCACTAGCTACTTTAGGCGTCGGTTGTTTATTCTAGAACCGACACTAAATAGAAAGTGATACCTGTGTCTGGCCACTCGTATACGATATATGTCAGTTTGTGTTGTAAACCGACGATGTAGGTTTTAGGCGTTGGTTCTTATTTAATAATCGACGCATGGAAAGTGACTTCATAAGCCATTTCTGTAGTAGTGAATGGGTGATTCCTTCTTTTTGATACACCATTATGTTGTTGTGTTACAGGTGGAGTCCATTAAGATATGATCCCATGGGCTCGCAGAAGGTCCTCAAACTCTTGTCTTAAGTATTCTACACCTCAATCAAAATGAAGTGCCTTAATACTTTTGTCAAGTTGGTTATGTATTTCATTTATAAACTCCTTGAACCAGTCAAGAGTTTCTAACTTATGTTTCATCAAGTAAACATAACCATAACTACTGAAGTCATCAGTGAAGGAAATGAAGTATTGATACCCACCACTAGCAGTTGTTCTAAAAGGCCCACATACATCAGTATGTATTAGTCCTAGTAGATCACTAGCCCTCTCATTGTTACCATTGAATAGATTCTTGGTCATCTTACCCAACAAACAAGATTCACATGCCTCTATTGATTTAAAATCAAAAGAGTCTAGATAATCATCTTTATGGAGTCTAGATATGTACTTCTCATTTATGTGCCCTAGATGAAAATTCCAAAGGTATGTTTTATTTGATTTTTTGAGTTTTAGTCTTTTGATATTTACATTACAAAAATATATCTTTAAGTCCATACAAGAAAGGCCATAAGACCATGGGGCTTTGCCCCATCTTTAGAAATAGAACATCAACTATTCTTAATATGAAATTCGTATGCATCCTTGTCCATATAAGATATAGAAATGATGCTTCTATTAATGGTGGGTACATAATAGCAGTTCACTAACTCTATTATAAGCCATGTGGGTAGAGATAAACTATAGGTTCCAATTGCAGTGGCAACAACTCTTGCTCCATTTGTGACTCGCAGTTCAGCCTCACCCTTTATTAAAGGCCTACTTCTTTTCAGATCCTGCATATTAAAGCATATGTGAGATCCACATATGATATCTAGTGGCCAAGATGAAGAAGAAGATAGGTTTATCTCAATAACATTTATACTTGAAGTGGAGATCACCATCCCTATCTTCTTCTTCCTGAATTCCTTCAAGTACAAAGGATAGATTCCTCTTGTACTTTTCTTTCTCCTTGTCTTAAGTGTTGAAGATCTGTATTTGAGCTTAGCCTCAAAACTCTTAATGTCCTTGATTTTATCCTTGGATTTGACTCTATTGATCACCATTATGGATTTGTCCTTCTTCTTCATTGATTCAACATTTATCAACATGCCAAATAAATCTGATAGCGGTATGGCCATTTTCTTTAGGCGATAACACTCAATAAAGTGGCTATATGATTCAAGTAATGATTTTAGAATCATATTTGTGGACAACTCTTTGCTCAAGGAGAATCCCAACTCTTCAAGATGATCCACATGTCCAATCATATTGAGCATATGGGTCATTACAAAGTCTCCCTCTATCATATTACACTAAAAAAATGCCTTTATAGAATTGTGCCTTCGTTGCTCTATGAGATTATGGTTCATATTTAAGATGCATTAGCATCTCCAGAATCTCGATGTCCTTGCATTGCTCATGCAAATCATCATTTATGCATCTTAGAATAAGTTACTTTATGTCTATGGCATCATTGACATGCTTCCACTAAGTATCCACTTTAGCCCTAGGCGCATCAGGAGCATGTAATTTTGGCACTAGTTTATATCTAGGACATATAGCCACTTTATGAAGAGTACTAGCACTCTTCATTGAGAACCCTTCTCAATGTCCAAAATGATTTGTGGAAATTTTTCCCGTTAATTTTGTCCTTCCTAAGGACCAATCACAATGATGATTTGATTTCCATTTAATTATAAAAGAGAAAATTTTGCATTTTGTCAAAAATCCTTTTTGATTTGATTTGGAAATATATGACACTATTCAATCATGCCTTTAATCAGTTATTACTCCCACTATTTTATTCAAATTGATAGCCCTCACATATCATTTTAGAAGATTGCAGCGTACAACCTTTTAGTGAGCCAAGATCCAAAATAATATAACTATCACCCAACTAACACCAGCATCCATAGTCAAATATTAAGATAGGCAACCTTTTCCAATTGCATCATATGTAATTCTTGGATAGATGATATACACAACCCCCTTGCCATAGTCATATGTATGCCTTTGGTGCTTAATCCCATTAAGGATGCCAGTTAAGCCTGACCTAAAAGCCAACACGATAGATATGCACCCTTCTTGGCAGAAATGACATGTCTACCATCACATTTCCATGATATGGGTGACGCACCACGTTTGGGCGTAATCTACACTTGGTAGATCAAGATATTAATGTGTGTTGCTTACGAAAAACATCTAAAACTTAATATGTTATTTGAGGAAGTTTGTATTTATAAATACATATACTTTATCTAATCACCACATATATAGTGTGTGTCAAATACATGCTATATCCCACAACAAAAACATGTAATAAACAAAAAGTGATGGTTATGGCCATTCTAATGTTATTCCTTTGAGACAAAAGGAAATACCACAACATAGGATCTACATATCATGTAGAAACATGTTGTTGATGAATATTCATGCTTACATCTTTGGTTTGATCGATTCATCCATTGAATCAGTCAAATCACCTCTTGGTCGGTTGGTTGGTCATCTCATGGTCGTCTGATTTGGGCAAAATTGGCAAAAATGGCACCAAGTTGCCTTCAATCACATCTAAGCCTATATTATTGAACTTAAAGCAGTAAAAAAGCAAATCCTATCTTAAACATGTAAAAATTATCAAAAATCTACATGATATGCAATGAATGGCAAAAAGAGGGAGTATGGCTCCACCCCTAGGGTTCAGGAGAGGCAGGGGATGAGGGGGACGAGGTGGTGGCGGGGGACGAGGGTTGGGGAGTCCCTATCGCCCTGCGGAGGATGAAGTGAATGAAAATGGGGAAAAAGAAACACCGTCCATGGAGACCTCCCAACACGTGGTTGGCGATGACACACAGAAACAACACTCCCCTATACCCTCCTTTAAGGAGGCGGCAACTAAAGGTTTCAGACCAAATCTACCCAACCCGATGTCCCTTGACACCCTGAAGACGGAGGACATCAAGATTGACAACATAGGGGTCCTACCTTTGTTCATAGTTAACCTTGAAGTCCTACCACCACTACTAGCGTCGTAGAGAAATGTCATGATCGTCAAAGCTGAGGGCCTTAACCTAGGATACCATGCCCTAGTAAACTACATCCAAATCCTTTGGGGTCTCTCTTATCAATATCGTGCCATTGATCTTGAGTATGGATACTACATAATACAACTAGAAAGCAAGACAGACTTCATCAAGGTGATGTCTGGAGGTCCTTACATGATCTTTAGCAACTATTTGTCGGTGCAGTCATGGTACCCGGAGTTCAGACCCACAAACCAAATTCCCTAGAGGCTCATCATTTTCATCAGGATCCCTGACTTTTTGATACACCTTTACCAAAATAAGCTTCTCGAGAGCATCGGTAACACTATCAAAAGAATGATCGGAATTGATGAGAACACAGTCTAAGGTAATAGGGGAAAGTTCGCAAGATTGGCGATAGAGGTTGACACATCAAAACCCTTACTACCAGGCTTCATTCTCAATGGCGTGTAGCTTCACCTTGAGTATGATAATCTCCCCCAAATCTACTTGCGATGTGGAAGCTTGGGTCACAAGGACTTCGATTGTCGCTTCATTGAGGTAGGGGAACCTACGAGTAAGCGAGCACCAACATATTCAACCTCAATACATGCCAGGAAACCAGACAAGAAAATGACACCACCAAAGAAAGACGGAGCAAACACGACTTCGTCCATGACCCTGGCTCTCGGCACGGATAAAACCAAATCTGAGAACCCTCCTATTGAGGAAGGTGAGGGGATCCCTGGAGGCAGCAGGCTTCAGCGAAAGCGGGCAGAGAAGAAGAAGCAAGACGCTCCACCCTCAACCAATAACCCTGACCCCTCCAACATGGTGATAACCCTAACAGACAATGAGGTAGTCTAGGGAATACCCTCCTCATCTAACATGGTTACCCCGTTCTAGTTTGGCTCTGGGGATGTTGGCAACCTCCCCCCTCTCCATTTGGGCTCCAAGCTGACTGGGAGCCACACGGTGGTCCTACAGAATCGACGAATCATCGTGCAGGCACCATCCAAAACCGCTGAAAGAATCCATAAAAAAGGACGGCTTTCCCAACAACTCTCAAGCTCCTCCTCATTGTCTAAAAAGGTGCTAGATTTCCACCTCCTACAGAATGACATGGAGTCATTAGACACGACGGACAAGGATGACAAGGTTGGGCTGCGTGCAGCCATTGCCTAAACTCCTTCCCACCTCAAACCTATTTAATGAATATTATAAGCCTAAACATACAAGGAGCTTGCTCTGACAATAAAGTCCACTATATGAAAGAACTTCGTCATAGTTACAGACTGTACATCATGGTTATCATTGAACCCCGCTACAGTGGTCCTACTGCAGATGAAATCATCAGGAAGATTGGGTTCCCATCTTCTCACCGTGTTGAAGCTTTGGGTTTCTCAGGAGGCATATGGATTCTCTGGGACAACGCCAGATGCAATGTGGAGATCCTCCTTAATCATTGTTAGCTCATCCATTATCGGCTTAATGGCAACCTCCTCTTCACAGTGATCTATGGAAGCCCCAACCCATCACTAAGGAAGTTGCCCTGGCAATGCCTTCCCTCTCTCATGCCGCCATCAGGGGATCCATGGTTGGAAATAGGTGATTTTAACACCATGCTTAGTAGATCAGAGAAGCGTGGCAGTGCTTTCTTCAACACAACCTCATCCACCCTATTCCACGAATGTTTCCTCAACACGGGTCTCGTGGACCTTGGCACCTCTGGCCAACTCTTCACCTTCCAACATGGATTGGTTCGTGAGAAGCTAGACAGAGCCATAGCAAATGAAACATGGCTGCTCACCCACCCAAACACTAGCATCCAGGTCCTTCCTCGAGTGACCTCAGACCACACATGTTGCTCATCACCACCGGGCCCAAAGGCCCTTCTAGTCGTGCACATTTCAGAATGAGAGCTAGCTGGAATCTTGAGGAGGGGTTCTTGCCCTACCTAGCTTCTAGCTGGGACACTTCTGTCTCCTTATCTGATGGCCTCCCACCATTCCAATCTGCCGCGACCAAATCAAATCGTGATGCCATGAGGAACAGACATAAAGAGAAAAGACTGACATTACTCAAACTGGACGACATCCAAAGAAGGCCCGACTACATCGAGCGTGTGGACGTCGCTACCCGAGCGATAGAGATCCAAGAGCATTATCATTGCATCCTTCTCGTTGAAGAGACCGACTAGAAGAAAAAGGCACACATTAACTGGCTGAACCTTGGTGACCGTAATACGAGCTTCTTCCAATCGTATGTATGGGCCAGGAGACACCAACACAAGATCTCAAGATTGAAGGACCAAGTAGGATGGTGGATCTCAAACCCAAACTAGCTCTGATGCCATGTCCATTCCTTTTTCCTTAATCTTCTTACCTCCTCATCACCTGTATCTATCCTGCGCACTAACACATTCGTAGGTAGCTTCCCTGTCATTACAAAATCCAATCTAAGGGCTCTAGAAGCCATCCCTTCGACTGAGGAGATATGAGACGTCATCTTCGCCATGGCACCCTCGAAGGCGCCGGGACCTGATGGTGTCACAGTCGATTTTCTACAACACCACTGGACTCATGTCAGGCCATCAATGGTTCATACGATCCAAAAGGTTTTATGCACAGCGACAATGGAACTGGTGATGGCGAACTCACACATGATGTTGTTGCCTAAGATGAAAGGCCCACAAAGCTGCAGCGATCTCCATCCCATCTCACTCAACAATGTCATTTTCAAGGCCATATCCAAGACGATAGTAGAATGCATCAAACCATTCTTGAATGACTGGATATCACCCTACCATTCAAGCTTTATACCCGAACACAAGATCACTGACAATGTCCTTTTGGTCCAAGAAGTGATCCATTCCATGAGAACCAAGAAGGGCACCAAGAAGTGGATGGCCATCAAGATGGACCTATCCAAAGCTTTTGACAGAATGAACTGGATCTTTATCTAAAACACCCTTTCCAAAGTAGGTATGTCAGAGCATTTGATTAACCTTATAATGGCCATTATCCAATCTGGCGAGACGTCCATCCTGTGGGAAGGCACACCTATGACGTCGTTCAAAGCAGTATAAGGGGTGCGGCAAGGGGACCCTCTTAGTTCTTATCTATTTGTTCTATACCTAGAATGGTTTAGTTAGATGATTCAACTCTCCTCATCTAAAGGTGAATGGAAACCTATTGTTCTTAATAGAAGAGGCACACCTCTCACGCATGTCTGCTTCATAGACGATATCGTTCTACTAGCAGAAGAAATGGTCACACAGGTGACAAACATCAAGAGGATCTTGTGATCTTTCACCCTTGCGTATGGTCAGGTGGTTTCTACAGAAAAATTCTGATGTTATTTCTTGGCCAACACATCTAACTCAGAAAAATGCATCATCAGTAGGAAGTTGGGCTTCCAATCTACGACTGATCTGGGCAGATATCTTGGAAATCCAATTCTACATAAACGAATCAACAAATCCACCCACTCTAGCATTCTCGACTCAATTCAAAGTAAGATGAATAGTTGGATAGTGAGACACTTATCTCTTGCGGGAGGGATCACCCTGGCTAAAGCCACACTACAAGTGATCCCCACCTACACAATATAATCTACCTTGATCTTGCCCGCCCTATGTGACGACATCAACAACCATATACGTAGATTCATTTGGCAAGGACCAGGGAATCATAAGAAAATGTCTCTTATCTCTTAGAAGAAAGTGTCCATGAGCAAAGATCATGGCGGTTTAGGTGTCAAGGACGCCAAAGACCAAAATGAAGCTCTTATGCTGAAAAATGTTTGGGCGTTCATGAACGACCCCAGCAAGCTTTGGGTGAAGATCTTCAAGGAGAAATACCAACATAGAAATGCCTCGTCCAAATCCTCATGCTCAATAGCCTGGAGATTCATCTCCTCTAACCTGCTCAAGGTCCAAGCTACATGCCACAAAGCTATAGGAAACGGCAGAGACACCAATGTCTGGTTCGATAAATGACTAGCAGGCTCAAACATTCTTGCCATGGCCCCTGACCATCCCATCCCTACAAACATTGCAGACCTGTGAGTCTCATCAATGTGTTTAGACATTGGCGCATGGGACTGGAATTTTGTTCAATCCCAGCTTCCTAAAGCCATGTGGGACATCCTGAGGACGATGCCTCCTCTTGACTGGGATGCAGGCCCGAACAGGTTCATATGGTCCCACGATAGTAGCGGTGACCTCACGGCCAGATCATCCTATCGGTGGCTAAGGCATGACAAGGAACAGCCTGCCCCAAGAGACTGGATGTCCATCTAGAGGAGACAACTCCCTGAGAGGATAAAAGTGTTCCTATGGTTACTCCAACATAGAGCTCTCTTAACCAATGTTGAGAAGTACCGTCGACATTTTGATGTATCCAGAACTTGTCCACGATGTAATCTACATGATGAAACAATATTACATTGCTCGGGGACTATCCTAAGAGTGCAGCACTCTGGCAAGCCTTCTCCCCCACCTCAGATTTCTTCCTTGATGACGAGGATAGCTGGGTTGACAAGATTGTGAAAGGTTCCCATGAAAATTTCTCTCCGACCTTGCTCGCAGTGGTGACATGGAACCTCTGGACTCTCCGCAATGACGAGACACACGGAGGCAAGGTTGTGTCGATAGCTATCGCCATCCGCTTCATTCATCTGAGATCAGAAACGATCCTGAAGAACCTGAGCCCACATATCCCAACAATGATGGTGAATTACAACACTTTCCAGTGGTGGGGAATGCATATGCAACCCAAACATATCATCCTCACCGATGTCACTCATGTTCAGAATTCCTTGAAATCAAGCTACAGATGCATAGCGCTCAACTCTACAGGAATGATTATGGCTGGCGTAGGCCACCCTACTAAGACATCATGTACAACAGAAGTAGAGATCATCGCCATCATACAAGCTGCCTCTTTAGCCCAAAGCCACACTTGGGAAGAAACACTCATCGTCACAAACTCAACCACAGCCTTTCAAACACTGACACAAGTCAGTTGTACTCAATCCAAATTATGTTCCTACCACCATAATTGGAAGAAGATCACACTTAGCAATCCCTCGCTCGTCGTCCTTCGCAATCCCCGAGATTACCTCACCTTAGTTGATTCAACTGCCAAGTTTGTTCTAAAAAACAACACTTGTGTAGCTTTTACTTCTTGGCCACCTTGGCTACCTTGTACGAGCACCATAGACTTATCATTTATTCCTGTACTTGCTTCTGACAATCAATAAATAAAGCTTTTGGTATAAAAAAATTGGCAAAAAGAGCAAAATTTTTGAAAATTACACAAAAATGACAAGAAAGTGAACTACATGGCATGCAAGTATGCAAAGCAAGCACACAAAGCATGGATACACAAGTATGAGAGATGGTTATACTGTTTGATCATCTTGAGCAAAAATTTAGAATAAGGAACATAGAGGAAAGTGGGGGTAGAGAAAGGGCTTACCGCCCTACCATCCCAAACTTTTAAATCATGTTGTCCTCAACATGAAATAGAAGTCTAGAGTGATAGGGTAGGGGGCATGGAGTCATGGTAAACAAACACCAACAAGGGAGAGAGATCTCTAGGTGTCCAGTGAGAAGGGGATATCCACCACAGCCATTTTGTATTGCCTCCTCCATGGCTGTGCTATGTGGCATGGCCGTGTTGGTCACCTTCCTATAGCTTTTCTACTAATTTGCAATCTTATCTTCAATTATGATCTTCTCCTTGGTTGGCTCTTCCATGCATCATCTTTCCTCCATTACCTGTTCTAAAATGATTCACAAACAACAAAACCATCAAGTGTAGTGTGTGTGTGTGTTTTCTTGGAAAGTGTAAAAACAAAGCAAAAGTATCAAAAAAAAGGAGGGTTGGGTGAAAAATTCCCAAACCTATGTGGGTTGCCTCCCACAAGTGTTGAGTTTCATGCCTTCATTTGGGCTTGCTGTTCTTTCATCATCAACCATTATCCCAAAAAAATATTTGCATTCCCATCATAGGCAATCCTCTCAAATGCTTTCCTTGATTGATCTTCATTCCAAGGGTCATGCGAGCTTCTCAAGTATTTTTTAGTAGTTTTCTCTCCTTGGGGATCATCATCATAGACCTTAATCAACCTTATGACCTTCAAAAATTTCATGCCATACTTTTGCTCTCTCTTGAGGAATGGGTCTTCATAGGCATCAAAGAGAGGGGTCTCAATCATATGGGACACTTGCAAACAAGGACTTTCCGACAATTTCTCTTCATTAAGATATTTGTCAACTTGATTCCCTCCCTTGATAAGCTTCTAAACAACCTTGTCACACCCCATGATTGAAACCATATCCATTTGCTCATAGGGAGTAGGGGGAGCATGTGATAGTTGTGGTGGTGACACTGGCATTAATGCCCTTTGGAATTGAGGTGGAGGAGGGAATTGAGGTTGGAAGGTGAAATGGTGGGAAGGTTGTGGTGATGGAGGTGGTGGGGGTCTGTAAGACTTAGGATAGCCTTGGAGGTGGGGTTGTGGAGGAAATGGATGGGTTCATGCATTTTGGCCTTCCATCTTATCTTCCCTGAGTGGCTTGTTACATGCACAAGGCAAAACCAAACAAAAGAGAACAAGTTTGTAAGCCAAAATACACAAAGAATGCAAAGAAATTTTAATAAAGAATATCAATGATGAAGGCAGTAGGAAAAGTCAAAGAAAAACTAACTATCTAGGTCGAGCGCCTTTCTCCCCGACAATGGCGCCAGAAAGCTTGGTGTGTCGGACCAAAAGTGTACACACTAGCCAACAAGGGGTGACTAGATACACTCCATGAGACTCAAACACATGTATGGATCTTTCAAAATTTATATTAACCATAATAGAGTCAATCACAATACCAAATAGGTCACCCGTAAGCGCATGGGGTACTATTGTAGCATAGGTGATAGGCAAGAGTAGGGGTCAATGCTCAGGGAGAAAAGGGGGCACTAGAGCTAGGTCAGTTTTGCTGGGTTCCTACTACGGAGACTACAGTTAAGGGTTTAAAGGTGATTCGATTGTTAAACTAGGTGAACAAGAAAGCACAGAAAGCAAGAACAAAGCCTAAGTTAACCCTAGACTAGATTAAGACTAAGTATGCAAGAAAAGACTAAGCAAGGTATGAAAAGGCAATTTACACTAAGGCAAGCAATAGAAAAGCATAAGAGCAAGTAAAGAGATAAACTAGCAAGAACAAGGCAAAAACAGGGCAAGAAGCTAACTAAGCAAGAAAAGAGCTAACTAAGCTAACACTAGCTAGGAAAGATGAAAATTGGGGTTTTAAAGCAATTAATGAAGGTGTGGGCTATTTAGGGGATGCATTTATCACTTAATTTGGGGGTGACATATGAACATTATGATTCCATTTAGATTATCCAAACCAAATAACATGTTAGATTCTAATGAATTAACCTAAGCTACTAACTGGCCATGGATATGCTAGGTTGTGTATAGGGGAACTAGTCCCTAACACCCCATACTACCCTTGCGAGGATCAATTGGGTTAGGGATTAGGTTTAATTCAATTAGAGTCTAATCAAGTCTAGGTTTCTAGATTAGACACTCCTAGGGCAATTAGGGGCCGAGGGTAGTAATGGGGAGGTGAAATTAGGGCTTTGGACCCCAATCCTCCCACATTCTAGCCTTGAGAAGGCTCCATGCTAATTGCACTAGAATCACCTAAACTAGCTACTTAGATCTCTCAATTAGGCTTAGGGAGATTGATTAGGATGTAGGAAGATGGGAGGTAGCCTAGGGATCCAAGAATTGGACCTAGGGGCAAATCCCAAAATTCACATATATAAGTAATTTCCCTAAATTCCTAGGTGATTTCACACACAAACCAATAAGCAATTCATGGAGAATGAGATATAAATAGAATATAATCATTAAAAAATGGAATTACAAAGTTTACATGTCATTTCCCCCCAACATGGTGTCAAAGTAACATAATTTCCCCCAAGAAGCCCATCAAAAGGAGCCAAGCTACTCATGGAAATGGAAAATACAAAAAGAAAGGAGAAAGAGGTCAAAGAAGCCATGGATCTCGGTGTAGATGATGAAATCCTCCTCTCTAGCTGCAGCAAGACATCCTCCTCTCTCCTCTAAGGTGCAAGGGTATGGAATGAAGGGGATTATGGGTAGGAACTAGGATAAACTAGTATTTTGGTGGTGTAAATGGTGAAATGGAGTGGAATCAAGGTGGAAATGGAGTGGAATGGCTAAGGGGCAAAAATGGGGATCTAGGAGGTGGTGGAAGGTAGCTTAGGGTGGCCTACCTCATCCTCCAGCAGCCACCCACATATATATAGGTGGGGAGGAAGCAATAGGTCAAGTAGGGGTAAAGTGGTAAATGTAGTGGAAAAAATAGCTAGGTTTTGTGAGTAGCATGGTCGTGGTGGGTAGGGGTGAGCACAGTTGTGGTGGGGTGCAACGATTGTGTGAATTAAAATGGTCAAAAATGTCAGGGTGTTTTGGGGGAGTGGATGGCTGGTAGCATGGCTGTACTGGGTAGCACGACCGTGTTTGGAGCTGGTAGCACGGTCGTGCTGCGTGGCACGACCGTGTTGGAGGGTCGCAACATGACCATGCTGCATAGCGCAACCGTGTTGGGGCATGTTTTGCAGCTGCTTCAAAATTGAGATTTTTCCTGTGATTTCTTCATTTGCAGCACGACCGTTTCGTGTTACTACGACTGTACTGGGGGCTTTGCTTGCACTTTGAGTTCAAACTTCATGACCCATGGACTTCTTTTCTTAAGCTTGACTCTTGGCCACTAGGGGTAGGTTGGGGGAGCTTTGGGGACTTCTTTGGGGCCCTCCATCTCTGTCGTCCATCCAAGCGTGGTCCAAGTACCTGAAAAACATGCAAATAATGTCCATAAGTGCATTTTACACAAATATGCATATTAGGGGAAACACCATGCAATCTAACATGTATAAATTTGATTGAAATGAAATATGACACAAGATGTAGCCCTAAAACAGGGTTGCATCACCACCCCAAATTTGAAACATACTTGTCCTCAAGTATGCTCCAACTCAATCTCTCTGTAAAACTTTCACAATTAAGAAATGACAAATGCAATGCAAAGGATGATTAGTGTTGAATGGGATCAAAAATGACTAAGTACATGCATTCCACATCTCTCCTCTCTTGCTTTCACAAACCAATCATGAAAAGAGCACAAAGCATATGAACTTCAAATATAGTGTATAAAACACAAGCTATCCATATTTCTTTCATGTAGTTCTGGGTAGACCTTTTCATGATGGCGTTAATCAAGGATGACTAAGAGTGTTGTTTAACCTTCATGCATTCAACCTTATATTTCAAATCACACCAAATGACCCACGGGGTTGCAGAAAAGGGAAAAATGAGTTAGGTTTGATGTTTCCTAGCTCAATGGGCATGAAAACGGAAGAAAAGATTGTGATAAGATTTTAGAGTGCTATTACATAGAGCACTCATCTTTTCTTTATTTAGATGCTCTTAAACAGGAGCACCTTTTATTTTATTTTTGCATTTTTTTTCTTTTTCTTTGCCCTTGGTGTAGGTAGGGCATATGGTGATGAGAGTGAAGTGGTGAGATATAGATGTGGCCACCCCATACTTTTGGAAGTGGTCACAACTGATATGTGCACTTTGGCATCCTTTCATGAGGCAGAGGGGTAAGAAGATGGTGAGTGAAGAGTCGGTTCAAAGAGGGGTCATTGGCGTGATTCTCAACATAAGGTCTCCTGCATGAAAATTAATCCAACACTTCATCCAACAATATCACACCACATGAATGAACAACCTGAAATTGATATTTCTATCAAGTGATTTCATAGGCACTAAGCGCTCATAGCTTGCTCAAGTCAGAATTCAACCAAATCATTCACAAACACAAGAGAAGTGGTGGGCATGTAAAAATTCAAGCATTGATACCATTTAGCAACAAACAATGATAATTCACTTGCATTTGTCAAAGGTCATCATTTTTAATCCAAAAAGTAGAGATTGGGTAGAAACACACTTTTAGGCAAGAAATCTCAAATTTGGGCAAAATTAACCAAAACGGTGCCAAGTTGCCTTCAATCACATCTAAGCCTATATTATTGAACTTAAAGTAGTAAACAAGCAAATCCTAGCTTAAACATGCAAAAATTACCAAAAATCTACATGATATGGAATGAATGGCAAAAAGAGATTTTTTTTTTAAATTACACAAAAATGACAAGAAAGTGAACTACATGGCATGCAGGTATGCAAAGCAAGCACACAAAGCATGGATACACAAGTATGAGAGATGGTTATACTGTTTGATCATCTTAAGTAAAAATATAGAACAAGGAACATAGAGGAAAGTGAGGGTAGAGAAAGGGATTACCGCCCTACCACCCCAAACTTTTAAACCATATTGTCCTCAACATGAAATAGAAGTCTAGGATGATAGGGTAGGGGGCATGGAGTCGTGGTAAACAAACACCAACAAGGGAGAGAGATATCAAGGTGTCCAGTGAGAAGGGGATATCCACCACGGTTGTGGTAGCCACCATGGCCATTTTGTATTGCCTTCGCCACGGCCGTGTTGGTCACCTTCCTGTAGCTTTTCTACTAATTTGCAATCTTCTCTTCAACTATAATCTTCTCCTTGGTTGGCTCTTCCATGCATCATCTTTCCTCCATGTACATGTTCTAAAATGATTCACAAACAACAAAACCATCAAGTGTAGTGTGTGTGTGTTTTCTTGGAAAGTGTAAAAACAAAGAAAAAGTATCAAAAAAAGGAGGCTTGGGTTAAAATTTCCCAAACCTATGTGGGTTGCCTCCCACAAGCACTGAGTTTCATGCCTTCAGCTGGTCTTTTTGTTCTTTCAGCATCAACCGTTGTGCAAAAACAAAATATTTGCATTCCCATCATAGGAAATCCTCTCAAATGCTTTCCTTAATTGATCTTCCTCCCAAGGGTCATGCGAGCTTCTCAAGTATTTTTCAGCAGTTTCTCTCCTTGGGATCTTTCAAATTTTATATTAACCCTAACACAGTTGATCACAATACCAAATAGTTCACCCGCAAGCGCACGTGGTACTATTGTAGCATAGGTGATAGGCAAGAGTAGGGGTCAATCCTCAGGGAGAAAAGGGGGCACTAGAGCTAGGTCAGTTTTGTTGGGTTCCTACTGCAGAGACTAGGTTTAAGGGTTTAAAGGTGATTTTATTGTTTAACTAGGTGAACAACAAAGCACGAAAAGTAAGAACAAAGCCTAAGTTAACCCTAGACTAGATTAAGACTAAGTATGCAAGAAAATACTAAGCTAGGTATGAGAAGGCAATTTACACTAAGGCAAGCAAGAGAAAAGCACAAGAGCAAGTAAAGAGCTAAACTAGCAAGAACAAGGCAAAAATAGGGCAAGAAGCTAACTAAGCAAGAAAGGAGCTAACTAAGCTAACACTAGCTAGGCAAGATGAAAACTAGGGTTTTAAAGCAATTAATGAAGGCGTGGGTTGTTTAGGGGATGCACTTATCACTTAAGTTGGGGGTGACATATGAACATTATGATTCCATTTAGATTATCCAAACCAAACAACATGTTAGAGTCTAATGAATTAACCTAAGCTACTACCTGGACATGGATATGCTAGGTTGTGTATAGGGGAACTGGTCCCTAACACCCCCTACTACCCTTGCGAGGCTCAATTGGGTTAGGTATTAGGTTTAATTCAATTAGAGTCTAATCAAGTCTTAGTTTCTAGATTAGACACTCCTAGGGCAATTAGGGGCTGAGGGTAGTAATGGGGAAGTGAAATTAGGGCTTTGGACTCCAATTCCCCCACATTCTAGCCTTGAGAAGGCTCCATGCTAATTGCACTAGAATCACCTAAACTAGCTACTAAAACCTCTAAATTAGGCTTAGGGAGATTGATTAGGATGTAGGAAGATGGGAGGCAGCCTAGGGATCCAAGAATTGGACCTAGGAGCAAATCCCAAAATTCATATATATAAGCAATTTCCCTAAATTCCTAGGTGATTTCATACACAAACCAACAAGCAATTCATGGATAATGAGATATAAATAGAATATAATCATTAACAAATGGAATTACAAAGTTTACATGTCATTTTCCCCCAACATGGTATCAAAATAACATAATTTTCCCCAAACAGCTTACCAAAAGGGGCCTAGCTACTCGTGAAAATGGAATATATAAAAAGAAAGGAGAAAGAGGTAGAAGAAGCCATGGAGCTCGGTGTAGATGAAGAAATCCTCCTCTCTAGCTGCTGTAAGATGTCTTCCTTTCTCCTTCAAGGTGCAAGGGTATGGAATGAAGGGGATTATGAGTAGGAACTAGGATAAACTAGTGTTTTGGTGGTGGAAATGGTGAAATGGAGTGGAATGAAGGTGGAAATGGAGTGGAATGGCTAAGGGGTGAAAATTGGGAGCTAGGAGGTGGTGGAAGGTAGCTTAGGGTGGCCTACCTCGACATCCAGCCACCACCCACATATATATAGGTGGGGAGGAAGCAATAGGTCAAGTAGGTGCTTCAAAACTGAGATTTTTCTTATGATTTCTTCATTTGTAGAACGACCGTTCTGTGTTAACACAATCGTACTGGGGTCTTTGCTTGCACTTTGAGCTTCAAACTTCATGATCCATTGACTTCATTGCTTAAGATTAACTCTTGGCCACTAGGGGTAGGTTGGGGGAGCTTTGGGGACTTCTTTGGGCCCCTCCATCTCTCTCGTCCATCCAAGTGTGGTCCAAGTACCTAAAAAACATGCAAATAATGTCCATAAGTGTATTTTATTCAAATATGCATATTAGGGGAAACATCATTTAATATAACATATATAAATGTGATTGAAATGCAACTTGACACAAGATGTAGCCCTAAAATAGGGTTGCATCATGTACTAGTCACCAACTTTCTCTCCCACAATTGTTCTTCCATGCTATCCCTCCCGTTATCATGTAGGACTCGCTCGGGCTCTCTATTGGTTACCACAATCAGAGAGGACAACAATTGTCAGAGGTAATTGAGTTGCGTCTCTGGGAAGCCCCCAATACCCATCTATTTATAGGAGGGGTTAGGGTCAAGGTTCCCAGCCTGTGTCAGAGTGGAAGAAATTATAATTTCACAAAGTTTCGCAACCTAAGACATTAGAAATGGTCGGTTCACCAGTGAAACGATCACTTGGCATGTGAGCCGATCAGTTCACCCATTGAATCAATCGTTTCAACATATTTCCCAATTGTAATTGTATTGGAAATTCTAATCTAATTAATGAATGACATGACGTTATCACTAATCCTTGATGCAATCGAATTGCACATTTGAAGTGTGTGGTTCATATAATGAATCGATCATCTCATGACCACGAGCCAATTGGTTCACTCAGTGAGCTAGTCGGTTCATTTATGGTATATCCAGAATTCAACCAATGCAATATTCAATCAACATGATACTCCAGCTGGCTGTTTCATCATATGAGCCAATCAATTGGGAGTTCAGCTAGTTAATTTATTTGCTTGAATTGAATACCTACTTTGGAAATCAATTCAATTATCATTCATCATAAACTCCTCTTCTAGGTGTATCATATGTGTCTAACCCTATAGGTCCCATATTACATTGGTAGTAAATGTCCATAACCAATTATGACATCACAAGCAACGAGCGGTGCCTAGTCACACATCATTACTACCCAAGTAAATGGAAAGTTGGAGAACAACTACAACCTACAACCCGTGTTTGGTGTTTCAATGTTTGTATAGTTCCTTTCTCACTGATATCCAGATTGAACTTGAGGCATGGAGTAGTATTCCTCTTCAACATTAAATCTTTTTTCCTTGTTATGCAAACTATTTGAGATATATGTAATCTCAATATCACATATTGACTTACATGTGCATGGCCATGCATTTCTCAGTCTCACTAATCAAGTGGACAAGATATCATACTCCAGTAGGAGGGACAAATCCAATCTACATCACTCAGATTCATCCAATGTGTCACAATGCACCCAATCATCACCTTTATGGAAACCCTTATCCAGGATCACAGTGGATGATGTTAAAGTATATCAAAATACATGTGATGAGTGTAGCGACTTTAGGTCTAAGAACCACAATCACCACTAACACTATGATAACTAACTATGACTACCATTGTCATGGTTTCCATGTGTTACTCTCATGGTGGATTTGTTTGATACATTATTCTCGAACAAGTATGTATGTGCTTGGTTTGATATCACATTTCATGAAAGATAAGATTTTGTCATCAACCAACACACACCCTAGTCTTATGTGTTATTGTTGTCTATTGGCCTTCCATAATAACATTCAACTAGGGACATAATGAGAATTTATATTCTTAACAACCATATGATCTCATTGTTCAAGTCACGTACTTGAAGACATAATTCATTGAGTAATATCATTCTCTAGACATTTATTATGTTATTTCATTATCTCATAACTAAATAAAATGAAATAAATTGGAAGCATGCCTTTATTATTAATCAAATCATTTACAAGTTATGCCATTACAATCATCATATGATTGGCTCTAAGGCATACATACCAACAGATAGCCAATCACTCATGAATTTCAATCCAAGTAATCTAACATGACCATCATGTTTTTGCTGTGAAAGTGCTTTAGTCAAGGGGTTAGAAACATTGCTCTTAGTTGGTACTCTATAAATCTTCACATCTCCTCATATGATCTCTCTTATGAGATGGAATCGCCTTTGTATATGCTTAGAATGCTAAGGTGATATGGGTTCCTTAGCTTGTGAAATACCTCCATTGTTGTTACAATATAGCTCAATTGCGTCATTGATGCTTGGAACAACCCCTTAGAGACGAACTTATTGATTCATATAGCCTCCTTTTCTGCATTTTTAGCAATATACTCGACCTCTATTGTAGAATCGACAACTGTCTCTTTCTTGGAACTATTCCATCTTACAACTCTATTGTTGAGGCAAAACAAAAATCCTAATTGCAATATGTAATCATCTTTGTCAGTTTGGAAGCTTACATCGGAGTAACCTTTTACCACAAACTCTTCCTCTCCTTCATAGACAAGAAACTAGTCCTTCGTTCTTCTCATGTACTTCAGGATATTCTTGGCGACTACCCAGTGAGCATCACCTCGATGTAACTGATATCTTCTCATTATTCTCAAGGCATATGAGATGTCAGTATGGATACACAACATTTCATACATGATAGATCTAATTGCAGATGAATCTTACTCATGTGTGCCCTTTCTTCACAAGAATTGGGACATTAAGATTTTGAGATGGCAACTCCATGACACATGGGAAGGTTTCCTCTCTTTGATCTCTCCATGTTGAACCTCTTCAACACTTTGTTAATTATATGCTCTAAATTAGACCATGAACCTTCTTAATCTATCTCTATAGATCTTAATCCCCATGATTTAGAATGCTTCTCCCAAGTCTTTCATAGAAAATGTATTTCCTAGTCAAGTCTTTACCTTCTTTAAAGTAGGGATGTCATTCCCCATCAATAGTATGTCATACAATATGAGGAATACAATCATGCTCCCACTAACATATTGGTATGTATGCCCATAGAGCAAGTCATGTGATGATTGTAATGGGATACTTTGTAAATGATTTGAATAATAAAGGCAATTTCCAATCTATATGTTTTAACTGTTTCTGAGATGATAGTGTAACATGATAGATGTCTAGAGAATTGTTTTACTCAATGATGTATGCTTTTAGGTTCAGGACCTAAACGATGAGATCATACAGATGTTAAGAGTATACATTCTTGTTTAGTCCCTAGTTAGTTGTTATTGTGGAAATAACCATAGACATCAATAACACTAAAGACTAGATTGTGTTTTGGTTGATGACAGAATCTCATTAGTCATGATATAGTGATATCAAACCAAGCACATAGGTACTTGTTAGAGAACAAGTGTACCAGACAGACCCACCGTGAGAGTGATACATGGAACCATGATTTGGTAGTCATAGTCAGCTCTCACAATGATGGTGGTGAGTGTGATTCTTCGACCTGAAATCACTACACTCAACACATGTCGTTGGGTACACTTTGACATCATCAAACGCAATCCTAAAACATGGGTTGTTATATAGGTGATGATTGGGTGACTTTGACACATGGGGCTTTTGAGGGGTGAGGGATAGATATGGGATTTGTCCCTCCTAAGGGAGTTTGATGTCCATGGCCACTTGATGAGTAGGATTGAGAAAGGCATGTGCATGCATGTGTGAATCAATATGTGATATTGATGTCACACACATCTCACCCAATCTGCTCTGAGATCAAGGAAATGGATGAACGTTGAAAGGATGACTGTACCATGCCTTGAGTTCATTCAGGACATTAGTGAAAAAGGAATTATACATTTGCCGTAACACCATTCACGGATTGTAGGATTGAAAGTTGTTCTCCAACTTTCTATTTCACTTGGGTAGCACTGATGTGTGACTAGGCACTGCTCTTTGCTTGTGAAGTCATAAGTGTTATGGACTTTCACTGCCAATGTGAAATGAACCTGTAGGGTCACACACAAAGGATTTGATCTGGAAGAGGAGTTTATCCACAAACAATGTTTAGATTGATTACTAAAGGATTTTAGTGTTCAATTAAACACTCAATCAATTGATAGCTCAATATCATAGTGTTCAAGATGTTGGACTGATTGATTAGAGTATCAGATTGATTGAAACTGCAATTGACTGATTTGGCACAGTCTGCACTCCCAACCGATCGGCTCATGTAATGAACCGATCGGCTCAGGTTGGTGAACTGATCGGCTCAGGACAGGTTGAACCGACCGGTTCAAGGGTTGAACCGATCGGCTCAACTGGTCCAACCGAGTGAGTTGGGAAAGTTAGGTTGGCAAGAAATTTATCTTCGTTTCACTTGTCCAATTTGATTGGAACAAGGATTGGTATTTGGATCAATTCGAAACAAAAGAGGAAAAGTCAATCGGGAACTGACCAGGGAAGTGAACCGATCATTTCATAAGTGAACCGATCGGCTCAGGTCCCCAACCGATCGGTTCATGCTTGAAACGATCGGTTCAACTGGTGCAGTTGGTTGTTTTGTGGAAAATCTCAAACCCTTCTAATCCTGCTTTAATCCCGCATTGCCTAGGGTAGAGAACCCTATCCCATGACCCTCCTATATATAGGGGTATTGGGGGCTTCTCAAAGTACAACTCAGAACACCAATTTCTCTACAAAGTTGTCGTTCTCTCTGGTAGTGGTAACCAAGAGAGCTCGAGCAAGTGCTACCCGATAAGGGAGGCACAACAAGGGAAAGACAACTGTAGAAAAGTGACTGGTGGAAGGAGAGTGTGTCGATGACTAGTACGCCGATAGGAGGGTGTGACTCCTTCTAGTGCTCTGTGCGACAAGGCAATCGGAGTTCTAGGCGGTCTGTATGGACTACTATAGAGGTGGGAGACTTCTACTGCTCGGAGGATAGCTGTCAATTCCGACAGTCCTGGTGAGACTAGGAGTTGCACAGAAACCATCCAAGACTGGAGGTGAAGACCGCACAAGTCATGAGGTAACGTCGCTGAGCAAGCCTCGGGATAAGGTATGTCTCTACAAACCATCATTCCTATTATATAGACGTTGACGCAATTCCTTATTCTAGGTTTGGAGAGAAGAAATTTTTTGTTTCCGATGCCTTCTCTGTCTCCCCTAAAACCCAACATAACCTTCTTGAACACACAAGGTTCATCTTCATTTTGAGTAAAGCCAAACTTTTTTACTGTCTCGTCAAAATGAAGATTCCAGCTTTGAGATGCTTGATTCAATCCATAGATTGACCTTTGTAACTTACATACTTTATTTGCATCCCTTGGATTTATAAAACCCTCAGGTTGTGTCATGTACACATCCTTGAGAAGATTTCCATTAAGGAATGTAGTTTTAAAATCCATCTACCAAATCTCATAGTCATGATAAGAAGCAATTGCAAGCATGATCCTGATGGACTTAACCATGGCCACTAGAGGTTTCATCATAGTTAACACATTGAACTTGTATGAAACCCTTTGCAACCAATTTGCCCTAATAGTTTGTATTTTACCATCCATGTCGGTCTTCTTCTTGAAGACCCACTTGCACCCTATGGGTTTTGCCCCTTCAGGTAGATCCACCAAGGTCCATACCTTGTCGGAGTAGATGGATTCCACCTCAGATCACATGGCCTCAAGCCATTTCTTAGACTCTGGACCCTTAGTTTCTTCCAGATAGGTTGTTGTCTCATCATCTATGACCAACTCACACCTTCCTGAGTCCACATTTCTAAATCTTTCAGGTTCAAGGCATATCCTACTAGATATAAAAGGTCCTTGTGTTACTTGAGGAATATGATATTCCACAACACTTTGTGATTCTCTTTGTTCCTCTTATACATCTAATGATTCAATTCTTTCTTATTGGTCTCAAACCTCTTCGAGTTCCACTTTCCTCTCAGTGATTCCTTTGGAAATACATTCATTTTCTAGGAATGCAACATCTCTGGAAACAAACACTTTTTTGTTAGATAAGGAATAAAAGTAATATCCTCTTGTCTCCTTAAGATATCTAACAAAATAATATTTATCATATTTAGGGCCAAGATTTTTAGGAAACATTTTCCTTACATAAGCTTCACATCCCCAAATCCTCATAAAAGACATATTAGGATGCTTCCTAGTCCATATTCCATGTGGTGTTTTTCAAACCGATTTAAATGTTACACAGTTTAGTGTAAATGTAGAGGTTTCAAGAGAAAAGCTGCAGAAGGTAGTTGAAAGTTCTGCTAAACTCATCATAGTTTGCAAAATATATAGCAATGTGTGATTCCTTTTTTCTGATACACCATTATGTTGTGGTGTTCCAGGTGGAATACATTGAGATATGATCCCATGGGCTCATAGAAGCTCCTAAAACTCTTGGCTAAAGTATTCTCCACCTCGATCAGAAGAAAGTACCTTAATACTTTTGCAAACTATGATGAGAAAGTTAGTTATGTTCTTCATTCATAAACTCCTTGAACCTGTTAAGATTTTATGAGTTACATTTCATCAAGTAAACATAACCATACCTACTGAAGTCATTAGTGAAGGTAATAAAGTATTGATACCCACCTCTAGAAGTTGTTCTAAAAGGCCAACATACATCAATATGTATGAGTCCTTATTGATCACTAGCCCTCTCATTATTACTAGTGAAAGGGTCTTGGTCATCTTGCCCAACAAAGATTCGCATGTCTCTATTGGTTCAAAATCAAAAGAGTCTAGATATCCATCTTTATGGAGTCTAGATATGGGATTCTCATTTATGTGCCCTTGACAAAAATGCCAAAGGTATGTGTTGTTTTAGTTGTTGAGTTATAGTATTTTGGTATTTATGTTATAAGCATTTGTCTTTAAGTCTAGAAAATAAATACAATCAGACATTGGGGGCATTGTCCCATCTTTAGAAATAGAACATTGACCATTCTTAATATAAAATTCATATGCATCTTATCCATAAAAGATAGAAATATGATGTTTCTATTTATGGTGGGTACATAATAACAGTTCAGTAACTCTATTACAAGCCATGTGGGTATAAATAAACTATAGGTTCCAATTGGAGTGGCATTCAACTCTTGCTCCATTTATGACTCGTAGTTCAATCTCTCCCTTTCTTAAAGGGCTATTTCTTTTCAGGTCATGCATATTGGATCATATGTAAGATCCACATCCGGTATCTAGTACCCAAGATGAAGAAGCAGATAGGATTATCTCAATAATGTATATACCTAAAATGGAGATCACCATCCCCATCTTCATCTTCATGAATGTCTTTAATTACAAAGGATAGATTCCTCTTGTAATTTTCTTTCTCCTTGTCTTGAGTGTTGAAGATCTAGATTTAATCTTAGCCTCAGAACTCTTCATAGCCTTGCTTTCATCCTTGGACTTGACTCCGCTGATCACCATCATAGATTTGTCCTTCGTCTTCCTTACTTTGACATTTATCAACATGCCAAGCAAATCTAAAAGCGATATGACCATTGTATTCAAGTGGTAACACTCTATAAAGTGGCTATACAATACAGGTAATGATTTCAAAATCATATTTGTAGCCAACTCTTAGCTGAAGGAGAATCCCAGTTCTTCAATATGATCCACATGTCCAATCATATTGAGTACAAGCGTCTCTACAGAGTCTCCCTCTGTCATCTTACACTCAGAAAACACCTTTATAACAATGTGCCTTTGTTGCTTTTTAAGATTATGGTTCATATTCCTACAATGTGTTACCATCTCCAGAATCCCCATGTCCTCACGTTGCTCTTGCAACTCATAGTTCATGCATCTTAGCATAATGTACTTTATGTCTAGGGCATCATTGGCATGCTTCCAGTAAACATCCACTTTGGCCCTAAGCGCATCAGGAGCATGTAATTCTGGAACTGGTTTATCTAGGACATACAGCTTGCACTCTTCATTGAGAATCCTTCTTAAAGTCCAAAACTAGTTTTGTACTTTGTCTCATTAAGTATGTCCTTCCTAAGGACCAATGGCAATGATGTTTGGCTGCCATTTGATTCTATGAGAGAAAATTTTGCATTTTGTAAAAAATAATTTGTGATTTGATTTGAAAATATTTGACAGTATTCAATTAGGCCTTTAATTATCTATCACTCCCACTATTTTATTCAAATTGATAGCCCTCACACATCAATTCAGAAAACTACAGCGTACAACCTTCTAGTGAACAAAGATAGAAAAATAATTCAACTATCACTCGACCAACGCCAACATCCATAGTCAATTATTAAGGTAGGAAACCTTTTCCAATTGCATCATATGCAATTATTGGATATATGATATGTGCAACCCCTTTCCATAGTCATATGTATGCCTCTGGTGCTTAATCCCATTAAGGACACCAGTTAAGGCTAACCCAAAACCCAACATGATAGATATGCACCCTGCTTGGGAAAAACCTGCATTATAACCATCACACTTCCATGAGATGGATGACACACCACTCTTGGGTGTAACCTACACTTGGTCGATGAATCTTTGTGTGTGTGTTGCTTATGGAAAGCATATAAGACTTAATATGTTATTTGAGGGAGTTTGTATTTATGAATACATATACTTTATCCAATCATCACATATATAGTACATATCATATACATGCTATATCCCACAACAAAAACATGCAATAAACCAAAACTGATAGTTATTGATGTGTGTATTTATATCATTTATTCATGTTGTTTTACTCGCTTTTTAGGGGTTGTTGTGTTTCTATTTCCTAGTTTTAGCTTTTTATTCACTCAAATGCAATTATCTTTAATTTTACAAACTTTAGAGAATTTGTATATATATATTATGTAGAACCAACCAAAATTGTGCAGCAATGCCCAGATGGATGATGAATCCCTCTCGATGCAATGCCTCAAGGGAAGGAAGGCCTGGAAGCTTTCTATTTGATCACCTTCCAACCACGTAGTCAAGCGAGCAGTTCTGCCATTGCCCGACTTGAGCTGCTCTCTACCCAGAGTTATCCAAATTTCAATGTCCTGACGCGCGCTCTCAACATCCATCCCATTTCGATTCACATCATGCTGGTCTTCTAGAGGATCAGACGTTAGGTCCAAATTGATTAACCCACATGAGTCACCTATTAGACAAAGTACAAGCCATGTAATCAGATGCCTTCGACCACAAGTGTTCAACTTTAGGGTTTTGGAGGCGAGGAATGCATCTATAAAAGGGAACCCTTATCGTCCATCAAGAGGGGACTCTGATAGGTGATTAGAAGCCACATTGTGCAGCACAAACACTAGCGAGGATCAAAGAGCAGGCAGCTGAGTGGGGAGATTGGTCTTCATGCACCAGGCGTCATGGCCTTCTCCATCGTTCCTACTATCTCTTTGAAGTTGTCCCTCCCCATGAGCGAGTAGATGCCTTGTTAGGGGCATGGGGACTAGCTATGAATGCATGTATTTTATCTAAGCTTGTATCTAAACTCAACATTATAATTGCTAAATAAAGTATCATTCTGCTCAATGCCTTGCTTTGCAAATTGATGACTTGTTTCGCATATATGTTATAATCATGGATATGCAAGTTGTTGTGAGCGTTAGAACACCAAAATGATCTTATTGCCCCCTGAGTTGTCAATAAGTGATAGTGAGGTGATTGAACTTTTATTTGCTACGTGTCGAGGATGGTCATAAGTAAGGGAATTCAGTTGGTATGGACATGGAACTTAGGCACCGAGGATGGTCAGTTTTAAGGGAGTTGATACCAGGTGACGACCTATATCCCGTGATGGTGTAGAAACTAAGCCTCAATTTATCAATGAATATTAAATAGTTAGATCTTATTTGGATAATTACATAGGCCTGGGTAGTGAAAACCCAAGCCCTGGTTCTCTTTACTAACAATTATTTATTACTTTAATCTATGTTTCTTTTGGCAACAATTTAGTTTAATCAATATTTCAACAACCGGATGATAAATATTACTCTTAATACTTCTAAATTTATAAAACTACTTAAAAAGGTTGTCCTTTAGGTTTGATCCTAAAGTATACTACAATAATGCTTCTTCTTGTATGGAGTGGGGAATTAGTGCACTTCTTTTAGTTAAACCTAGAAGTTATTCTTTTAGGGTTTTTCTTAGTGCGGCATTTCAAGCTGCATCAAAAATTGGCTCCGTTGTTGGGGACAAAAGTAGTTAAATATTTTCCTAAGTATAAGCATAGTTAGGGTTTTTTCTTTCTTTTATTTATTTATTTATTTTTATTAATAATATTGAAAACCGTCTAGAATCGAATGCACCACTCATGGTCATTCTTTCTCTTTTTAGGTACTTCTAGCCTATGCAAAGATCCAGAAGTCTTGACTTGGGATTATTATTGGATCTTGAAATCAAGAAAACCCTTAGGAAACTTCATAAGCAGAAGTCCATGGCGGATGTGGTGGCTACAGAAGCAACTATCCAAGCATGCATTGATGCAGCTATCACAACTCAGTAAGAATTACTCACTGTAGAAGCTGGAGAACATGCATAGCCTGAGTTCAAGACCAGCCTCAATGCCACCCAAGCCACTGAGCTCATGAAAAAATTATGGGATTTCTCCATCCCTAAAGGCACCGACTTGACTCATCCAGTCCAACCTCTAGTGACCCGATCGAGATCAGAGCCCAATGGGTCAGTCTACTGCAAAATTCCACCTTTATTGGAAGGATCAGAGATGATCGTCGAGAACATCTTCAAAAATTCATCAACCTTTGATCGATGATAAAGCCATCAAATGTCATT
Organism: Alisma plantago-aquatica; assembly: GCA_963693085.1. Classification (NCBI taxonomy): domain Eukaryota; kingdom Viridiplantae; phylum Streptophyta; class Magnoliopsida; order Alismatales; family Alismataceae; genus Alisma; species Alisma plantago-aquatica. Next base: position 715,120,783 of record OY856409.1, on the reverse strand, counting down.
GATGATGCCATATGACTGCAACTCTTCAAATACTCTCTTACAGATAAAGCCAGAGCATGGTATAACACTCTTCGAGGGGATCCAATCAACACATGGGAGGACTTACAGAATAAGGTATTAGAAAAATTCTATCCTCCTTCAATGACATAATCGATCTAGGATAGATTATAAGATTCAATCAAGTGTCCAAGGAATCCTTGTATGAAGCCCTAGAACAATTCAATGAACTTCTATACAAATGCCCGCACCACGACATCCCAGAGAATCAAATCATTTAATTCTTCTATCGAGGGGTGGATGATGAGACAAATAAGTTCCTCGATTCCTCCTTCAAGGGAAATCTTACGCAATAGAGTTTTGACGACCCCGTTAAGATAATCAACCTTGCGGCAGAGAATCAGACCCACTGGACCAGACGCTCGGGCAAGGGCATTTTTAAAGTGTCCATGGTAGAAGACCAATCAGAACTCAAATATATCTCTGAGCGTTGAAAGCTCTCTCCATCTAGCAAGATAATCTCAAGAAGTCCTTCAATGCATATGAGAGAAAGAGCCAGACTCCCCAAGTATAAATCATTGCACCCTCGTGCAAATTTTGTCATGCAGTGGATCACAACACATTCCATTTCCAACAGCTATACATTGCATTCCATGAGCATCAAGTCCAACAAAAGTACTTAGTTACTCAAGTCGAGGACGTGAAGACAATCCACAACATTCCAGAGCAAGACTACTATAATCCAAATCAAGCTTGAAGTCTTCCTGGTTTCCAATATGAGAACCCCGCTGGAGGCAAAGGCCCAAGTCAGATCTTGACACAACCCACCCAAGCTAGAGCATCAATAAGATATAATGGCCCGTGCAACCAGGGAAATTTTAGATTCAATTTTCCTAGCTTGAATTACCAACAGTGGCAGCAGTATCAAAATCCAAAACAAGCCCCACCACTGCAAATCAAAGCCACACCAATGCAAGACCCAATGAAGACACTCTAGGAAATGGTGGCGTAATATCAGACCCAACTTGTCTATGCCACAACAAATAAAAAGGCATTGTAATCTCAAATTGTCTGGTTGGAAGCTAGCCAAGAGCCCCCAATGGGCACAATCACTGGCCATCTAGAAAACAACCCCAAGCATCTAGAGTAGTCATAATAGTTGAAAGCTGTAACGACCAGGTCAGGGAATATGTATAGTACACCTCCTGCATGTACTCATGCCGACAAAAGTGAGACCACCCCAATCAAAGTTCCTAATTGCTCGATTGGACGCCCTATGGATGGAGATTTACAAGATTAGATGATGGAACCTCCCGAGATGCCAACGCAACCCATCATTAGCAAGAGTTTGATGGAAGAGACTCTGAAAAAACAACTTTGAACCGCAAGCAACTCTAATGAACACACCACATGTACCCTATGCAGGATGTTTCAAGTAGACCAAGCTGGGTGACTGACTAGTGAAATTTAAGGACTTCGTAATGAGAATCTATGATAACATATCATTCCTCAATCTGTGGACTGAAGCACCAATATGGCACAAACACCTCAAGATGATTCTGTCCGAAAAGTGTGTGGCCCAGGAAACCAAGACATTAAAGTTAATGCCAATAGCCTCCAGCGTCATATGGAATGACCTAACTTGAAAGAGAATTGACCCAAGATCCATTTGTATAGATTGCTTCTTGGGAGATGACACATGCTATAGGGGACTCACTGACTTAGATGCTAGCATATCCATTACTCCTTACACTCTATACCAGCACCTAGGGTTCACAGATCTCTTACCCATGACAATGACCATTCAGTTTGCTAGGCCTGAAAATTATCAAAGGCATCCCGGTGAAGCTAGGTCATAACACCTACGTCCCATGTGATTTTGTGGTCATGCATATCAAATAAGACAACTGGTTCCTACTCATTCTAGGATGACCATTCCTAGACACAGTGAGAGCTCTAGTGGATGTTAAAGCTAACAAACTCATTCTACGACTAGGGAAGAAGACTATTGAATAGTGACTTCTTGAAGATTTGAAAGAGGGTGCATAATTTGATCAAAGATTTTAAGGTGGAAGATAATCTGGAACCACAACAAATATGCCCGCAAGATGACAATCAAGGCAACAAGGCCCTACCCACGGGCAAGCCATGCACATCATCTAACCACAATCCAGGGCTCATGAATTTGAAGGGTAAGGGTTTGAATACCTTGTTCGTTGGTTTAACTTCAAAAACACTACTATCGACCGAGTTTGCGACGCTAAACTGGGATGCTTACTGAGAGGCAACCGAGCCCTTTTTTCCCTTTTTGTTTTTTCTGTTATTTTTATTCCTTATTTTCTTTTGACAAACTCATTTTAAAAAAAGAGCAAGGGGAGAAGGATAAGGAAGAGTATTGTAACATACTCAATTCTAGACGTATAGGTCAATGCTCCCTTTTTCTAGGCCCCTACTTGCTTATGTGGTCATCAAATACCTTTTCACCAATTTAGAATGTGTTAAGATTAGGTAGACACTGACAGAATTACATATTCAAAAGATATGAAAATATAAGATAGAATAACCATACTATATTCAATATTAAGGTAGATGTATAAATACAATATTCAATATAAATCTCTTGATCTAACCTACTCGAATACTAATATGATTAAAAGACGAAATAAAGTGAATATATGTAGCCTTCAATGCCAAAATTCATTGATTAAGAGTATTATATGCATGAAGTTGGCACATAATAGACAAGCTATAAACTATAATATCAAACATGTTCAAACATAAAATTTGTGCAAAATTCGGGTTCATTTCATCCCATTTAGCATACTTGTCAATTTTCATATATTTTTAGTATTCTTTACACACTCATTCCAATTTTGTGGAGAAAACATCAATTTATCTAAGTTGGATCGATTTAATGAGTTTCATCGTTGTGATTAACCTACGTTCCCAATAGTTCTTCATGTCACACCATTTCTTCTATTACAGTGCTTTATGCTCGATTTTAGGCGGATCCAGTCTCGGTTGACCCGATCAAATAGGCGCGTTGGCGTCTTCTTTGCCCACACCTTCACAACGGCCCCAACCATGAGAGAAGCGCCTTCCGTGGTGTGCTCCCTGCCCTTGATATTACTCTGATAAAAGCCAATCTAGGGCAAGAAACGTTGCCCTTTCCCTCCTCATCTTCATTCGGTGTCGATGACCCCTACTTTTCTAGATTTTAATAGCCCCAAAGCCCATTTCGAACTCAAATTTTGTCCTTCCCCTGTTTCACCTCAGCGGCACCTCTCCCATCTCTGGAGGCCTTCGTTCCTATAGGCTTATGCCTCGAGTTGGTCACTGACTACACAGAATTGCAACGCTACCGCTGGTACTCCTCGGTCAACCTATGATTATCATTCTTTGACTCCATCTAAAAGCAATGATAACCAGTGTGATGAATCATAGTAAGTGAAATTCTTTTATTTTTAAAGTTCATGAACCTCGTGTGTTGATTCCCTCACCAAGTGCCCATGAGAGAAACTATAATTTAATGATCCTTACATCTTCGTAAGCTCGTCTTATGGCTTAGAGTGCCTGGCTGCAATGTTTTGTACGGAATTGGTGTTTTAATGAGTCCTCCTCCTTCCCCTTGGGCGGCCATGGCTTAAGCTTTCTACAACACCTGGTCAGGCAGAGCCTGTTGAGCCCCTCAGGTTCAGGAATAGTCTTTAACCTCTCATGGATCCTTGGTCATCCTTCAAGCTCGCCTATTCACCCCAGTGACCTTCTCGACAATAACTTGCACCCTTGTTACCATTAGGGTCGATTCAACAATCTAGGGTTGCTTGCCCTTTTGTCCAGACTCATAGTTTAATAGGTATGATATGAATCGAGGATTTCTACTAATAGCTCGTCTCATTGATTATTGCATTAGATTTTGAGTTGAATCTGAGGACATGATTGGCTATAGTTCCAGTTCTTCGCGGATTGAAATGGCACAATTGCAGATGCATTTGTCTACTTTTGTCCTGATGAATTCTTGCATTATCGCCTAGATACAATTTCGTTGTTTTTTTTCTATTCGTCCTTGCTTTTGACTGAGCACAAGACATGAGAGGGTTTTCCTAATTATCCAGTCACAATGCATGAATTCAATGTCACATGTGAAGGATACCATTTTTCAGCCTTTTTCTCTTATTAATAAATAAACAAAAACTGAATTATGGGTAAAACACATAGCTAACGGTTGGTTAGTAATATATATATATATATATAATAAGAAAAATACAACAGATCTAATGAAATAGGGTTTGAGCCCGAATTTTTATCTTGTAGTACGGACATTTCCTAAGTAAGGGATTCAATAAAATTTGTATTAATTTGATGCACAAATATTATGATTAGGTGGTGAAGGCCCCGAATTTGAGCCTAGAGACTGTTATTGAATATTAAGTCTGATCATAAGGTATGTACATCCTCTATTTTATTTTGGGCATTATTTGATTGAAACCTACATTCATTTAATGAGGCACCTCTTGAACTGTTATTCTCCTTGAAAATCCAAATGCTTGGACATTTATATTTCCTGGTCTTAATACATCATATATCTGTGGTTGTTGAAATACTTTGTTCATATGGGTCCTTGACCCCACTTGCTATGATTGCCTTTTTATGAAAAGTTGACTAAAATGCTAGTCTTGCCTCTCTATTTTATGCATGCTACATGTTTGACTAGAATATCTAGAATAGTGGTACTTATGTACAACCATACTTATATAGGGCATGCGTATTCCGCCTGGGGTGTGCTTTTCCACCCTTATTTATTTTAGGCCATGATCCTATGGTGTTATGGCCCTATTTTAGGTATATTTAGTCTACATTATTATGCATGCAAATATTTATTGCTTCAATTGAGATTTGGTTAAATGATATGGCAAGACATTTTCATCTGATGCTTGTATTCTAAATCTTTATATGCCTCATTTCTTTTGTTACGTTTCTCTTGAACATACCTAATTGCAAATAGCCCCCTTTCCTTGTGGGAACATCTCTTTTTGCACTTTTAACCCTATATAATGCCCAAAGTGTTTTATATATGTACATACTCAGCCTTTGCTGACCTCTTCATTGTTTCCTATGTTTTGGGTGATGTTCCCTTCCACCCAGGTTTAGGTACATTGGAAGACAAGAGCTCAAAAAGATCTCTAACACGACATGAACTTAAGGATAGCTTGGAATGGTTGGGTTACCCTCTGTTATTGGTTTTAGTTGTACTTAGTTCAAGTTTTTTTTTTTGTAAAATCACCCATTATGGTGAGGAAAAATTGTATAAATGAATCATGAAGTGACTTTGTAATAGTTTTGTTTCCGCTAATTTATTATTACATGGCTCTTGTATTATATCATTTGAGTGGATCCCATTTCGGGTCCCACTCTTTACAAAATAGTATCAGAGCCAAAAGCAGTCGGTAACTTGACTATTTCAAGTTATCCTACATTATTCCTTAATTAGGTACCTAGGCAACCTTTTGAATGTTATTGCCAGGCCTGTTTCTTTGAAGTGATTTACCAATTAGTATTTGAATCTATCCAAAAATTGGTCAATATGTTTTCTTACAACACATCGATTGTTGAAGCATAGTACTTGATAAACCTCGATTACCCTACCCTCTCTCTGGCGGTAAGGACACTACATTGGAATTGGCTCTTCTAGTGATACATTCATATCTTCCGATTTATGGGAGGCTATCTAGACTACATTATGTGTAGGTTGACTTGGACACTCATAGCTAGGTGTAACCCTAGTTATCACATGAGACCCCTTTCATTTGACGTCGTTCTAGCATGCCTATCATACATTTCACTTGGTTACTGAGCATGCATGAATGGAAAATACTAAATCCTAAATTAAAATTAGGGTTAAGATTCCCTTGATGTTAAGTGTCATTCTAAACTAGATCAACTATGGTTATAGCATGTCGTGTCCTCGACGCGAGTATCTTAGCATAGTTATGCCTGATGCCATCCTCGTAAGGGTAAAATTCCACCCTCATTGGGATTGTTATGCTCGTGTAATAGAATCGATTGATGAAAGTTATAAGTTTTAGTAGGAATCCTTAGATTATCACCTCTCTCAGAGTACTTGGTTTGTCTAGTAATTGAGATGGGTATCTGGACTATATAGGTTACCTTATCATGTGAAGGAACTACGGTGGAGAAAAACCCTAAATCACTTCCTATCATGTTGGGTAATCTCATGTTTCCATTAGGACTCAGGATGAGGTAGTGGGGATTAGGATTAAGAATGAAATGGGGAATGGTGGATGTCATGCTTTGGTAGGTTTTGACTGATGATTGGTTGTGAGTAATATAAACCCTTCGCTTTCTCACGCTTACATATTAGAGAAATAGGAGGATTAGATCCCATTTTGTAGAAGGAAGTGGTGATAGGATAGTAGTGTATGTGACAGATTGTGGAAGGTGGCTTACTTGGTTCTCAGACCGATTTTGGTGCCAATTTTGCATCTTCATCGCCAGTCCTTTATCGCTAAACTTATTTTCATTATTAAATTATATGTATAAAAGATTTTTGTTTTATGATCTCATTGATAATTTTTAGAACCAGGTCACCACCACAAGTAAGTTGAGTAGTAGAGAAGGTCTTGAGTGAGGTACCCTTAGATGACATGTTCAACCTTAGTACCCTAGGCCTAAGACTGACATAGTTAGTTGTAAATATTCATATCATACCTTGTGGATCCACTCTTCTGCCCCTCTAGGCTATGCACTAAGTTATAGTTTAAACCTTTTAAGGGGAGGATTTCGTACAATTTATTCATTAGGAATCAAACTAACTTAAGGAATAACCAGGATTAATAACAGCTTAAATAAGTAAAACTTAGATAACTCCTAGTAATAATGTCAAGCATATGTAGAGGCTACCAAATCGGGAATTCCAGACGAGCCTTTCTAATCATACCATCCTACCGATTACATTGATGATTAAAATAAATTTTAAATTTTTATCATGAGTTATCCTTAAAGGATGTATTTAAGTCAAATAGGGGCAAAAGTAAAATTTCACTTAAAAGCTCGAGTTAGTATCCTATACCCCAAATTGTTAACAATTAAATGATAAGGATGACTTTGCACTAGATGCTAGGATAAACACACTATGTATGATGGAATTTGTGAACATTTTAACATGTGATCAAAATAAACCAAAGTGAAACTAAACTAATTACACATTAATCAAATCATATGTAATGTAATGTGTAAGTTTAAATCATGAAGGACAAACTCAATAAGTGGCATACAATACACTATAGTCTCCAAATATGAATGGCAATCAAGTGTGTAGAACAAAATCCTAATCTTATACATTTGCCCTAATTTTCTGTATAGCTTGTAAAAAATGGTTTGGTAGTCAAACACAAACTAGTTTATTTTCCTGGTAAAAAAAAATAAATTGTAATTATATTCAACATAGAGAGCCCTAATATTAGAAGAAAAAGAAGACATATATGTTTGTTATACCCTACTTCCTATAGGCACCTAATATTTAATAGACTTGGTAATCACGAAGAAAGATGAACTTAATAGTAATAATGATAGGAATCATGGTGTTTATAAATTGATGTTTTTATACAAGTTTAGTTCACCAATTTAGTAATCACAATGTGAATGGTTCTATTGGGATATCTATGTATAAAGATTGGTCATCCATGCTTAAGTGAAGGAGAATGAGGAACTATAAAATAACCTAGTGGAATTATGTGTACAGTGGTGCAGTGCGTGTAAGAGCATAATGAATCTACCATAGGATAACATGTAAGCTCAGTGTATGTGGCTCCTCTAAGATAATCTACGTCTTGGTGTTAAAAAAAAATCTAGCTCAGCCCAGAGATATTACGGGAATTTTATGCATGACGTAATGTAGGTTCACCATGGGGTTTTGGATATAAATATGATATGGAGTGTTGTACAATAACCCTTTACATGAAGTGTATTAGAAATCTTAGATGGAATTTAGAACTATGACCTAGTACACTCAGATAGTGATGGATGGATTTCGGGGACAAAATCCTCTTTAAGGGGTGGAGTGTTGTAACATACTCAATTCTAGACGTATAGGTTAATGCTCCCTTCTTCTAGGCCCCTACTTGCTTATGTGGTCATCGAATACCTTTTCACCAATTTAGAATGTGTTAAGATTAGGTAGACACTGACAGAATTACATATTCAAAAGATATGAAAATATAAGATAGAATAACCATACTATATTCAATATTAAGGTAGATGTATAAATACAATATTCAATATAAATCTCTTGATCTAACCTACTCGAATACTAATATGATTAAAAGACAAAATAAAGTGAATATATGTAGCCTTCAATGTCAAAATTCATTGATTAAGAGTATTACATGCATGAAGTTGGCACATAATAGACAAGCTATAAAATACAATATCAAACATGTTCAAACATAAAATTTGTGCAAAATTCGGGTTCATTTCATCCCATTTAGCATACTTGTCAATTTTCATATATTTTTAGTATTCTTTACACACTCATTCCAATTTTGTGGAGAAAACATCAATTTATCTAAGTTGGATCGATTTAATGAGTTTCATCGTTGTGATTAACCTATGTTCCCAATAGTTCTTCATGTCACACCATTTTTTCTATTACAGTGCTTTATGCTCGATTTTAGGCGGATCCAGTCTCTGTTGACCCGATCAAATAGGTGCGTTGGCGTCTTCTTTGCCCACATCTTCGCAACGGCCCCAGCCATGAGAGAAGCCCCTTCCGCGGTGTGCTCCCTGCCCTTGATATTACTCTGATAAAAGCCAATCTAGGGAAAGAAATGTTGCCCTTTCCCTCCTCGTCTTCATTCGGTGTCGATGACCCCTACTTTTCTAGATTTTAATAGCCCCAAAGCCCATCTCGAACTCAAATGTTGTCCTTCCCCTGTTTCACCTCAGCGACACCTCTCCCATCTCTGGAGGCCTTCGTTCCTATAGGCTTATGCCTCGAGTTGGTCACTGACTACACAGAATTGCAACGCTGCCGCTGGTACTCCTCGGTCAACCTGTGATTATCATTCTTTGACTCCATCTCAAAGCAATGATCACTGGCGTGATGAATCATAGTAAGTGAAATTCTTTTATTATTAAAGATCATGAACCTCGTGTGTTGATTCCCTCGCCAAGTTCTCGTGAGAGTTAAACTATAATTTAATGATCCTTACATCTTTGGAAGCTCGTCTTATGGTTTAGAGTGCCTGGCTGCAATGTTTTGTACGGGATTGGTGTTTTAATGAGTCCTCCTCCTTCCCCTTGGGTGGCCATGGCTTAAGCTTTCTACAACACCTGGTTAGGCGGAGCCTGTTGAGCCCCTCAGGTTCAGGAATAGTCTGTAACCTCTCATGGATCCTTGGCCATCCTTCAAGCTCGCCTATTCACCCCAATGACCTTCTCGACAATAAGTTGCACCCTTGTTACCACTAGGGTCGATTCAACAATCTGGGGTTGCTTGCCCTTTTGTCCAGACTCATAGTTTAATAGGTATGATATGAATCGAGGATTTCTACTAATAGGTTGTCTCATTGATTATTGCATTAGATTTTGAGTTGAATCCGAGGACGTGATTGCCTGTAGTTCCAGTTCTTCGCGGACTGAAATGGCACAATTGCAGATGCATTTTTCTACTTTTATCATGATGACTTCTTTTGTGTTGCATTATCGCCTAGATACAATTTCATTATTTTTTTTCTATTCGTCCTTGCTTTTGACTGAGCATAAGACATGCGAGGGTTTTTCTAATTATCCAGTCACAATGCATGAATTCAATGTCACATGTGAAGGATACCATTTTTCAGCCTTTTTCTCTCATTAATAAATAAACAGAAACTGAATTATGGGTAAAACACAGCTAACAGTTGGTTAGTAATATATATATATATATATATATATATATATATATATAAAATAAGAAAAATACAACAGATCTAATGAAATATGTTTTGAGACCGAATTTCTATCTTGTAGTACGATTATTTCCTAAGTAAGGGATTCAATAAAATTTGTATTAATTCGATGCACAAATATTATGATTAGGTGGTGAAGGCCCCGAATTTGAGCCTAGAGACTGTTATTGAATATTATGTCTGATCATAAGGTATGTACATCCTCTATTTTATTTTGGGCATTATTTGATTGAAACATACATTCATTTAATGAGGCACCTCTTGAACTGTTATTCTCCTTGAAAATCCAAATGCTTGGACATTTATATTTCTTGGTCTTAATACATCATATATATGTGGTTGTTGAAATACTTTGTTCATATGGGTCCTTGACCCCACTTGCTATGATTGTCTTTTTATGAAAAGTTGACTAAAATGCTAGTCTTGCCTCTCTATTTTATGCATGCTACATGTTTGACTAGAATATCTAGAATAGTGGTACTTATGTACAACCATACTTGTATAGGGCGTGCGTATTCCGCATGGGGTGTGCTTTTCCACCCTTATTTCTTTTAGGCCATGATCATATGGTTTTATGGCCCTATTTTAGGTATATTTAGTCTACATTGTTATGCATGCAAATATTTATTGCTTCAATTGAGATTTGGTTAAATTATATGGCAAGACATTTTCATCTGATGCTTGTATTCTAAATCTTTATATGCCTCATTTCTTTTGTTACTTTTCTCTTGAACATACCAAATTGCAAGTAGCCCCCTTTCCTTGTGGGAACATCTCTTTTTGCACTTTTAACCCTATATAATGCCCAAAGTGTTTTATATATGTACATACTCAGCCTTTGCTGACCTCTTTATTGTTTCCTATGTTCTGGGTGATGTTCCCTTCCACCCAGGTTTAGGTACATTGGAAGACAAGAGCTCAAAATATCTCTAACATGACATGAACTTAAGGATAGGTTGGAATGGTTGGGTTACCCTCTGTTATTGGCTTTAGTTGTACTTAGTTCAAGTTTTTCTTTTGTAAAATCACCCATTATGGTGAGGAACCATTGTATAAATGAATCATGAAGTGACTTTGTAATAGTTTTGTTTCCGCTGCTTTATTATTACATCGCTCTTGTATTATATCATTTGAGTGGATCCCCTTTCGGGTCCCACTCTTTACAAAATGGTATCAGAGCCAAAAGCAGTCGGTAACTTGACTATTTCAAGTTATCCTACATTATTCCTTAATTAGGTACCTAGGCAACCTTTTAAAGGTTATTGCCAGACCTATTTCTTTGAAGTGGATTACAAATCAGTATTTGAATCCATCCAAAAATTGGTCAATATGTTTTCTTACAACACATCGATTGTTGAAGCATAGTACTTGATAAACCTCGATTACCCTACCCTCTCTCTGGCGGTAAGGACACTACATTGGAATTGGCTCTTCTAGTGATACATTCATATCTCCTGATTTATGGGAGGCTATCTAGACTACATTATGTGTAGGTTGACTTGGACACTCATAGCTAGGTGTAACCCTAGTTATCACATGAGACCCCTTTCATTTGACGTCGTTCTAGCATGCCTATCATACATTTCACTTGGTTACTGAGCATGCATGAATGGAAAATACTAAATCCTAAATTAAAATTAGGGTTAAGATTCCCTTGATGTTAAGTGTCATTCTAAACTAGATCAACTATGGTTATAGCATGTCGTGTCCTCGACGCGAGTATCTTAGCATAGTTATGCCTTGATGCCATCCTCGTAAGGGTAAAATTCCACCCTCATTGGGATTGTTATGCTCGTGTAATAGAATCGATTGATGAAAAGTTATAAGTTTTAGTAGGAATCCTTAGATTATCACCTCTCTCAGAGTACTTGGTTTGTCTAGTAATTGAGATGGGTATCTGGACTATATAGGTTACCTTATCATGTGAAGGAACTACGGTGGAGAAAAACCCTAAATCACTTCCTATCATGTTGGGTAATCTCATGTTTCCATTAGGACTCAGGATGAGGTAGTGGAGATTAGGATTAAGAATGACATGGGGAATGGTGGATGTCATGCTTTGGTAGGTTTTGACTGATGATTGGTTGTGATTAATATAAACCCTTCGCTCTCTCACACTTACATATTAGAGAAATAGGAGGATCAGATCACTTTTTGTAGAAGGAAGTGGTGATAGGATAGTAGTGTATGTGACAGATTGTGGAAGGTGGCTTACTTGGTTCTCAGACCGATTTTGGCACCAATTTTGCATCTTCATCGCCAGTCCTTTATCGCTAAACTTATTTTCATTATTAAATTATATGTATAAAAGATTTTTGTTTTATGATCTCATTGATGATTTTTATAACCAAGTCACCACCACAAGTAAGTTGAGTAGTAGAGAAGCCCTTTAGTGAGGTACCCTTGTCTAACATGTTCAACCTTAATACCCTAGGCCTAAGACTGACATAGTTAGTTTTAAATATTCATATCATACCTAGTGTATCCACTCTTCTGCCCCTCTAGGCTATGCACTAAGTTATAGTTTAAACCTTTTAAGGGGTGGAGTTCGTACAATTTATTCATTAGGAATCAAACTAACTTAAGGAATAACCAGGATTAATAACAACTTAAATAAGTAAAACTTAGATAACTCCTAGTAATAATGTCAAGCATATGTAGAGGCTACCAAATCGGGAATTCCAGACGAGCCTTTCTAATCATACCATCCTACCGATTACATTGATGATTAAAATAAATTTTAAATTTTTATCGTGAGTTATCCTTTAAGGATGTGTTTAAGTCAAATAGGGGCAAAAGTAAAATTTCACTTAAAAGCTCGAGTTAGTATCATATACCCCAAATTGTTAACAATTAAATGATAAGGATGATTTTGCATTAGATGCTAGGATAAACACACTATGTATGATGGAATTTGTGAACATTTTAACATGTGATCAAAATAAACCAATGTGAAACTAAGCTAATTACACATTAATCAAATCATATGTAATGTAATGTGTAAGTTTAAATCATGAAGGACAAACTCAATAAGTGGCATACAATACACTATAGTCCCCAAATATGAATGGCAATCAAGTGTGTAGAACAAAATCCTAATCTTATACATTTGCCCTAATTTTCTGTATAGCTTGTAAATAATGGTTTGGTAGTCAAACACAAACTAGTTTATTTTCCTGGTAAAAAAATAAATAAATTGTAATTATATTAAACATAGAGAACCCTAATATTATAAGAAAAAGAAGACATATATGTTTGTTATACCCTACTTCCTATAGGCACCTAATATTTAATAGACTTGGTAATCACGAAGAAAGATGAACTTAATAGTAATAATGATAGGAATCATGGTGTTTATAAATTGATTTTTTTATACAAGTTTAGTTCACCAATTTAGCAATCTCAATGTGAATGGTTCTATTGGGATATCTATGTATAAAGATTGGTCATCCATGCTTAAGTGAAGGAGAATGAGGAACTATAAAATAACCTAGTGGAATTATGTGTACAGTGATGCAGTGCGTGTAAGAGGATAATGAATCTACCATAGGATAACATGTAAGCTCAATGTATGTGGCACCTCTAAGATAATCTACGTCTTGGTGTTAAAAAAAAAATCTAGCTCAGCCCAGAGATATTACGGGAATTTAATGCATTAAGTAATGTAGGTTCACCATGGGATGTTGGATATAAATATGATATGGAGTGTTGTACAATAAACCTTTACATGAAGTGTAGTAGAAATCTTAGATGCAATTTAGAACTATGACCTAGTACACTCAGATAGTGATGGATGGATTTCGGGGACAAAATCCTCTTTAAGGGGTGGAGTGTTGTAACATACTCAATTCTAGACGTATAGGTTAATGCTCCCTTCTTCTAGGCCCCTACTTGCTTATATGGTCATCGAATACCTTTTCACCAATTTAGAATATGTTAAGATTAGGTAGACACTGACAAAATTACATATTCAAAAGATATGAAAATATAAGATAGAATAACCATACTATATTCAATATTAAGGTTGATGTATAAATACAATATTCAATATAAATCTCTTGATCTAACCTACTAGAATACTAATATGATTAAAAGACGAAATAAAGTGAATATATGTAGCCTTCAATGTCAAAATTCATTGATTAAGAGTATTATATGCATGAAGTTGGAACATAATAGACAAGCTATAAAATATAATATCAAACATGTTCAAACATAAAATTTGTGCAAAATTCGGGTTCATTACATCCCATTTAGCATATTTGTCAATTTTCATATATTTTTAGTATTCTTTACACACTCATTCCAATTTTGTGGAGAAAACATCAATTTATCTAAGTTGGATCGATTTAATGAGTTTCATCGTTGTGATTAACCTACGTTCCCAATAGTTCTTCATGTCACACCATTTCTTCTATTACGGTGTTTTATGCTCGATTTTAGGCGGATCCAGTCTCTGTTGACCCGATCAAATAGGAACGTTGGCATCTTCTTTGCCCACACCTTCGCAATGGCCCCAGCCATGAGAGAAGCGCCTTCCGCGGTGTGCTCCCTGCCCATGATATTACTCTGATAAAAGCCAATCCAGGACAAGAAACGTTGTCCTTTCCCTCCTCGTTTTCATTCGGTGTCGATGACCCCTACTTTTCTAGATTTTAATAGCCCCAAAGCCCATCTCGAACTCAAATTTTATCCTTCCCCTATTTCACCTCAGTGGCACCTCTCCCATCTCTGGAGGCCTTCATTCCTATAGGCTTATGCCTCGAGTTGGTCACTGACTACACAGAATTGCAACGCTGCCGCTGGTACTCCTCGGTCAACCTATGATTATCATTCTTTGACTCCATCTCAAAGCAATGATCACCGGCGTGATGAATCATAGTAAGTGAAATTCTTTTATTTTTAAAGTTCATGAACCTCGTGTGTTGATTCCCTCGCCAAGTGCTTGTGAGAGTTAAACTATAATTTAATGATCCTTACATCTTCGTAAGCTCGTCTTATGGTTTAGAGTGTCTGGCTGCAATGTTTTGTACGGAATTGGTGTTTTAATGAGTCCTCCTCCTTCCCCTTGGGCGGCCATGGCTTAAGCTTTCTACAACACCTGGTCAGGCGGAGCCTGTTGAACCCCTCAGGTTCAAGAATAGTCTGTAACCTCTCATGGATCCTTGGTCATCCTTCAAGCTCACCTATTCACCCCAGTGACCTTCTCGACAATAAGTTGCACCCTTATTACCATTAGGGTCGGTTCAAAAATATGGGGTTGCTTGCCCTTTTGTCCAGACTCATAGTTTAATAGGTATGATATGAATCGAGGATTTCTACTAATAGGTCGTCTCATTGATTATTACATTAGATTTTGAGTTGAATCCGAGGATGTGATTGCCTGTAGTTCCGGTTCTTCGCGGACTGAAATGGCACAATTGCATATGCATTTTTCTACTTTTATCCTGATGAATTATTTTGTGTTGCATTATCGCCTAGATACAATTTTGTTGTTTTTTTTCTATTCGTCCTTGCTTTTGACTGAGCACAAGACATGAGAGGGTTTTCCTAATTATCCAGTCACAATGCATGAATTCAATGTCACATGTGAAGGATACCATTTTTCAACCTTTTTCTCTTATTAATAAATAAAACAGAAACTGAATTATGGGTAAAACACATAGCTAAAAGTTGGTTAGTCATATATATATATATATATATATAAAATAAGAAAAATACAACAGATCTAATGAAATAGGTTTTGAGCCCGAATTTCTATCTTGTAGTACGGTCATTTCCTAAGTAAGGGATTCAATAAAATTTGTATTAATTCGATGCACAAATATTATGATTAGGTGGTGAAGGCCCCGAATTTGAGCCTAGAGACTGTTATTGAATATTATGTCTGATCATAAGGTATGTACATCCTCTATTTTATTTTGGGCATTATTTGATTGAAACATACATTCATTTAATGAGGCACCTCTTGAACTATTATTCTCCTTGAAAATCCAAATGCTTGGACATTTATATTTCCTGGTCTTAATACATCATATATCTGTGGTTGTTGAAATACTTTGTTCATATGGGTCCTTGACCCCACTTGCTATGATTGCCTTTTTATGAAAAGTTGACTAAAATGCTAGTCTTGCCTCTCTATTTTATGCATGCTACATGTTTGACTAGAATATCTAGAATAGTGGTACTTATGTACAACCATACTTATATAGGGCATGCGTATTCCGCCCGGGGTGTGCTTTTCCACCCTTATTTCTTTTAGGCCATGATCCTATGGTGTTATGGCCCTATTTTAGGTATATTTAGTCTACATTGTTATGCATGCAAATATTTATTGCTTCAATTGAGATTTGGTTAATGATATGGCAAGACATTTTCATCTGATGCTTGTATTCTAAATCTTTATATGCCTCATTTCTTTTGTTACTTTTCTCTTGAACATAGCTAATTGCGAATAGCCCCCTTTCCTTGTGGGAACATCTCTTTTTGCACTTTTAACCCTATATAATGCCCAAAGTGTTTTATATATGTACATACTCAGCCTTTGCTGACCTCTTTATTGTTTCCTATGTTCTGGGTGATGTTCCCTTCCACCCAGGTTTAGGTACATTAGAAGACAAGAGCTCAAAAAGATCTCTAACACGACATGAACTTAAGGATAGCTTGGAATGGCTGGGTTACCCTCTGTTATTGGCTTTAGTTGTACTTAGTTCAAGTTTTTTTTTGTAAAATCACCCATTATGGTGAGGAACAATTGTATAAATGAATCATGAAGTGACTTCATAATAGTTTTGTTTTTGCTGCTTTATTATTACATGGCTCTTATATTATATCATTTGAGTGGATCCCCTTTCAGGTCCCACTCTTTACAAGTATCACAAATTTGACAAGCCTAATCAATGGATAACTGGCATGATGAGCAAGCCTCATAATAAAATTATCTTGTACTTCCATAAACCCTTTGTTTCCCAACAACTCGAATGAAGGAAGGAGACTTCAAAATCTTATGAAACGATATGAGAGGTAGAGAGTGGGATACGTGGCCTGATGAGATCCGTCTCTCCATTTTCCATAAATGTTTTTTTTATTTTTTTCCTTGTAGATAATATGTCCTTATCTTTTACGAGAAGTAATATTTTTTGGAAATATTACCATTTTTATCTCACTCTGATTATTAGTATTCACTGCCATATTTTTATTTCAAGAAATGATTGATGTGAAGACCCTATGTGCTAGGGATAATGTGTGCATGGTGTAACCGCCGATTCTTTTTAGGGCACTCGTATTATCTCCTTGATGTAGCTATATAATCGACAAAGTGTAAGGCTTGACAACACAAAAACATTTCAATCATTAAGCACACTCCAAGCCTCCATATTCCTCAGCATCGACTTTGCCAATGGCAGCACCAAACACCAATATCAATGACGGATTCCAACGATTGGGCGACATATCCCCATCGGCCGATGAGATCCCATCAGACTGTGATCTACTGTGCTACTATTCCTAGGACACTTATGTCCCTTGGGATCTCTAAGTCATGCACCCGACACATCGGTGAGGCATGCTAGTGCCAGACTCAGATCCACTGATCAACTAGCTATATGATCATCAAGTCATTGCCCTAGAAGTAAGGCTCTGGCTAGACACAGGCAGTGGAGAATGGGGCGTGCGACCCTGGGAACCATCACCACCACCAAACAAAGATCATGGAAACTGGTGGCCAAGGCATCACTCAGATCGAGCCGCCATCAATGGGACACAAACCCATTCCTTGGGTTCTATTATGTACCCTTGGATGAGCAAGCACCACCATACTCCTCCATCTCCACCTCCAACGCTCTCCATATAAAATATTCTCCATCTCTAACTTCTATCTCCTCAAGGATGGGCATAATTTTGAAGTTGGGGTGGAGGGTGGGTGGCATGCCATCTCTACCACCCCAACTATAATCTTTCCCTTTTTCATCCTCAAACATTTCTTTCTTATTATTCTCTATTTTTTGCATTTGTCTTGTTTTTTGTTTTTATTCAAAAAAGATTGTGAATTGTGACCCTTACCTAGTCGGTCACTTTGACGTATGTTAAAAATGGAAAATATATGAATGAACTGTCCCCTTTTCTTTTTCTCAAGCTAACCCTTAAAAAGGAAGTTTTAGGGAATAAACATGTCTTGAACAGTTCTAGTCCCCGATGACATCAACTAAGCATCCTTCCCCATAGAAGTGATGGTAAGTGTAACATCCCTGACCTAGGTTATGCTTTAACCCTAGGTGTTTTGTTTAAGAAAGATAATTATATGCTTGATATTATCTTTTGAAAAGTAATTAAGGCTCAAGAGGAACTTATATTTCAATTTTAGTCCATTTTGAATAATGTTGAAAGTAATGTTTTACTTGCTTTGGACTAAAGTGCATATTACCCAAGTTGAGGGGTTAAAATGCAAATTGTGCATGATAATATATTCCTCATGTGTTGAAGAATCATGGGAATGAATATGATGCAGAGGTATGGCTAGTGAAAGCCTGAGTACCAAGAAAGAGCTGATAAAATAATGTGTGTGCATTAAAACCTAGTTTTGGTGTAATGTGCAATTTACCCAAAACCCAGGGTTCAATATGCAATTTACCACTTCAAAATAGTCCCTAATATTATTGGCATCGTGTAGAGGCAATAAAATGAGAGGGGCATCTCATTTGAGCTACTTTGAAGGAGAGATAATCTTGATATTAAAATAATCAAGATTTAAGCATATTTAAAATAATGCAAAAATAATTATATTAAATGGATTGCTCTTCAACCAAAATTGTGTTGGTTGAAATCCACATAAATGGACGTACTTGTGCCTTGCAAAGGCAAAGGAAAGATCTATGTGAGTGGAGAACCCACTCACATTAAGAAACTAAAAAGAATTATCCACTAACTTATGGATAATGATATTATAAAGGTTAAGATGCTTAATTTCTTTTCCCTTAATTCATGGATAATGGAAGGGAGTTCGGAGGTGATAAAGATACCTTTGCATGCAAGGAACCAAGGGGGAAGAGGTGGCACCAATTTCGGAATTAAAGGATTTGTATGAGGCATTTTCTCTCTCATTGATTTTCTTATAAAAACACCTTTTACCACTCAAACCAAAGGATTTTTCGAATCCACTTCTTCTCTTTGCTTGAAAAAATGACCAAGGGAGATAGCAGCAGCAGGAGGACGACCCCCAACCTGTTGGTAAGATTCTTGACCTTCGTTCACTTTGATTTCATGGTGGAAATCACAAATCAATGCATGATTTCTTCTTATCTCAATCCCATCTCCAATTCTAACCATTCCTTTTCACTCAAAAGCTTGAGGAACGAACCTTGTGGTGTGAAAAAGCTTCTTCCACCATTGTTGATGTGAATTTCCAAGCTTTGAAGCTCAATTGGAGGCAGGTTATATAACTTGAACCCCTATTCATTGTTATTGAATTCAATTTCTCAATCAATTATGTTCAATTTCTCTTCTTACAATTCCTTTGATTAGTTGATGCAATTACCATGATAATGGCAGTAGTTTTCGATGGACTAAGGCTTGATGATGATAACATCATCTTAGGCACACTTGCCTTTCTTTTGTAAACGGTTCTAAGACATTGGTCTAAGTTTCACCAAATCGTTCGGAGGTTTAGATCCCAAACCGTTTGGATGGGTTGACCGTTTGGATGGGTTGACCATTTGAGTTCAGGACCCTAGTACATGTTGGATAATGATCTAATGGATCCAATTGATTAATTCAATATATGGACAATCCTCCAATTAGAAACCCTAATCGGGTTAAGTGTTGAATTTTCAATTGGTTGACTAAATGTTTTGGGTTGATTAACCCAAACGGTCTCAAGACCGTTTGGAGGTCACCCAAACGGTCTCAAGACCGTTTGGAGGTCAACCAAGACCATTTGGAGGTCTATGGTTGAGTATGATTGAGTAATTGAAGATTTATAGATATCAAATCGAAATGCAGTCAATAGCTAATGTGATGATCAATCCAATGATCTAAACCCTAATTGGATTTCACAAATTTTAATGAATGATGGGGAAAACGGTCTCAAGACCGTTTGGAGGTCATCCAAATGACCTCAAGACCGTTTAGAGGTCATCCAAACGACCTCAAGACCGTTTGAGGTTAGGTCAAAACCCTTATTTCAATTGAATTACTTCAATTGAATTAGTTCCACAATGTTAACCATTGTTGGTTCCCCGAATTCAAAACCCTAATTGATGGTCCAATTGAAGGATGATTCAATAGTTCAATTGATGAATGAATCAAGGAGTCAATTGATAGGCAGTTCATTGATGGAAACCTTGAATTGATCAAGTGTTGAAAAACCTTTTTGGTCCATTCAGTTTTGAGAGGGTTTGTACCAAACGGTCTCAAGACCATTTGGGTCCAAACGGTCTCAAACTGTTTGAAGACCCAAGTCCATACGGTTTCAACACATTTCTTGCTTAAACGGTTTCAAGGGCAATCTGCCCAAATGGTTTCAAACCATTTGAATTCTAAGAGACCAAGACTGTTTAGGGTCTAAGTAATCAATGTTTGAGGTTCAACATGATTAATCCATTTGGATATCTAATGTAATTGAAGATTCAATTGGTCAATTTCTCATGTAATTGAAGGTTCAATTGATCAAATCTTCTAGACACCTAATGCATTTAGATGGTTGATACCCTTAGTGGGATTAATCATTGATGCATAAGGATGCAATAACTCAATACATCATGCTAACCCTAAATGCATGTTTTTGAATAAAGAGTAGGCTCAATCTAATCAGGGATTGAGTAGTGGACATCCTAAAAGAGGATGAGAGAGAGAGATTCATACATGTAAGATAATCATGTAGCAATCAAGCCTAATAGATTCAAAATAGGTGTGATATATATAATTTAGGGTATGATCCTTGATAAAGAGATCATGAAATCCTAATTGAGTTAATTGATGAACTCAAACCCTAATTTAGGGCAATTATGAGTGAAACCCTAATCTAGGAGGATAATGTGATATGAATTCAGAGTAATGTCATGAGTAACCCTAATTCAGGGTATTTTAATGTAAAAAGCTAATTGGGATGAATAGTAAACCCTAATTGTGGATTATTGAATATAAGCCCTAATCTAGGGTGATGTGATTTGAATAGTAAACCCTAATTCTAAATAGGGTGAAGGTGTGTGAAACCCTAATTCTGAATTATACTATATAGTGTGAAACCCTAATATTAGATAATGAAATGATGAATCATTGTCCTAATTGAACAAAGGGGATGAGTAACCCTGATTAAAATGAAATGGGAAACCCTAACCCTAGCAAGGGAATAGTGGTGTTACTCTGGAATAGCATGGAACTGAAATATGATTGATAAATCTGTTATCATGTGTGCTAACCATGCAGGTATCCTGAGATGATGAACATAGCCAGGTATGAGCTATGATGCTTTATTTATTGAAATTATTTATTGGTCCTTGTGTGCCATAATATGCCTTGTTGCTTAGTAAGAGGTAACAAGAGAGTTAATGGGTCTCAAGTGCCAGATGAGATGCTTGTGTAGCAAGTGTCATGTGTACCTTGGTCAGATGACCTGAAGGTGATGGTTACTTGAAAAAGTGGTAACAATGCCCAGTGATGAGCTAAGGGTTTGAATACCCAGAACCATATGTTTATGGCATTGAGTTTGAAATGAGGGACTGAGATCCCAATGTCTTCTAAAGACTGAGATGTAACTGATGAAAACAGTACATGTTTCTTTATAGCATTTGTCCTAATAAGTTATGTTTGAAAACTTGACTGATGCTAAAAGAATATGATAATGTACTTAATTAATCAAGTGAAAGCTATTCATGTAGTAGTCTGACCATAGATCCATCATCATTAGTAGTTGGTGATGGTGAAACAGGTTTTCCTATGGGATCTCTTGGAGTTCGCATATTTTTGAATATGTGGGGGTTAATGGGCAAAAATATTCGTACGTCCTGATGGGGGAATTGAGGAAAGGTAAACATTAAACCTCTCAATCCTTCATTATATGTGCTGGGATGGATGTATCACTAATCTCCCGATGATGTTAATTCCGAATCGATGGAGGTAAACATGAAATCTCTCGATTGCGAAGAGAGTACAGCCGCCACTGTAGCTCTATAGCAAAGATGTCACTATACCCTGGCAAGCTATGTAGCAGAGACACAAGATGTCCTGCATGTGATCTCGTACTGACTGAGATGTGGGAAGTCATGGAAGTCGGCACTTCCATTGACTTTGTACGGTACTAATTTCGACTTCACAATGGTCGGTTGGAGTATGAGCGGTATACCTCATCTCCTCGGAGCTTAAGTATATTTGTAAAATGTAATCAACCGTGTAGTGTATTTGCATAAGATTGAAATATGAGAACCACTGGCTGATGTTATATTGCTTAGCATGTCCTTGATACATAAATATTACTTATGTTCTTTAATTTAGTATTGAATAAGAGACATGCTGCCTTATCAAGTTATAGCTGAAATACTTGAATAGGAATGTTGCTCTAATCTGCATACATATTGATTTATCTGCCATTGAAATATATTATCCCACTGCTCAATTTATTTCTATTAAACTGCAATAATAATGTTTTCAGCGGAGAGTTATATCTCTCACTGGGGCAATTTTACAAATTGCCTCACCCCCATGGGATCCAATGTTTTTAGGTAGACGCAGACAAAGAGGCAGAAACTCTGTAGCAGGGGAAGAGCAGTAGCAACAACTACAAGGATAACAGTAATCCTTCAGGTGGAGACACTAGCTGTGAAGTTTTGTATATATGTAAATAGAGTCCTATGTGTCGTCTCTGTACTCTCAGGTCCTCAGAGTCAGTAGTCAGTTTAAAGAAACGATCTGAGATTTTGGCGTAATGCCTTAAAGTTTTTATGTTGCTTGTGTATAGTTCGACAAAGCAACTGTTAATGAAATTTTGAAATGACATGGTACAAGACATGTACATGTGAACCAGTATGTAACTAAAGTACTTTGGTCTTTTATGAAAGAGTTTTCCCTTGAATGGATCTCTTTGTAAAAGTTTTTAATTTTTAGTGATTTTTAGTAATCCGCTGCTAACGATATGCTTCCACATTAGTTAATCGTGTTTTTGTGAGTTGGATGCCACAAGTTTAGTGGTATCAGAGCTCTAAGTTCGCTGAGTCTACAAAGACATAGGATTAATGTCATTGAGTCTGTTCTATGTGTTTTCCAGTTTATCTGATAGTGTCTTCTGCTCATATAGGAGAAGAAGAACTTGAAGATGTCTAGATCACATGACGAACATGTTGCTGAGAGAAGTGTTGCTGCACCAGGACGAGGTGTAAGGGATCAAGCTAGGGAGGAACCCGTGCCTGAGATTCCTCATCTTGATCAAGCTGCATTAGAGGACCCAACTTTCCATACCCTGTTCGGGAAGTTTATGGCGACTATGACGAATATGGCGGATAGGATGCCACCACATGCACCAAGGACACCAGCCCACAATGAAGGACAAGGAGCTGGAAAGACCTTTGAAAGGCTTCGCCAGGTGGGAGCCACAGACTATGCTGGTACAGCTGACCCAGCTGATGTAGATTTATGGTTGACTGAGCTGGAGAAAGCCTTCAGAATCCTTATGATTCCTGAAGATGAGAAGGTGAGGCATGCAGTGTACCTACTGAAGGGGAGTGTTGGTCATTGGTGGACCATCGAGGAAGGGAAAAGACCAGGAGTTGAAGTCAGATGGGATGAATTCTGATGTGAATTTGTTGCTAGATACTTTCCCAAGGCGTATCTAGATGAGATGGCAGAGCTCAAGAAACAACTACAGGAGTTGCCTAAGAAAGGATTTATCTGACCGAGTACTTCACCATGGGGTGCTCTGATCTTCTTTGTTAAAAAGAAGGATGGGTTGATGCAGTTATGCATTGACTATAGATAGTTAAATAAAGTAACCATAAAGAATAAGTATCCTCTGCCAAGGATTGATGATTTGTTTGATCAGTTGTGTGGTGCAACTATCTTTTCTAAGATAGATCTGAGGTCGAGATACCATCAGTTGCGTATTAAGGAGAGTGATATACCTAAGTCTGCCTTTAGGACAAGGTATGATCACTATGAGTTCATAGTTATGTCATTTGGACTAACTAATGCACCAACTGCATTCATGGTACTCATGAATAGAATCTTTCGACATTTTCTTGATCAGTGTAAGTAGTCTTCATAGATGACATCTTAATCTACAATAGAAATGCTCAACAACATGAGCTACACCTCCATAAGGATTTGACTTTTCTAAGAGAGAATAGGCTATATGCTAAGTTTAGCAAATGTGAGTTCTGGTTACCAGAATTTTCTTTTCTAGGACATGTAATATCTACTTCAAGTATTCGTGTTGATCCTAAGAAGGTAGAATCTGTCCTGCAATGGGAACAGCCGAAGACACCAACAGAAATATGCAGTTTCCTAGGTTTGGCAGGCTATTACAGGAGGTTCATCAAGAAATTCAGTTCTATAGCTTTACCCCTAACCAAGTTGATTAGGTAGTTGGTTACCATGGTAGGATGGTAGTACCTGATGTCGATAACTTAAGAAAGTTAGTTCTGGAAGAAGCTCATTCTTCAAAGTATGATATGCATACAGGGAGCAGTAAGATGTATCATAACTTAAAAGATATGCATTGGTGGCCTGGATTGAAGAAAGATGTAGCTGAGTTTGTTATGTGGTGTCCGGTGTTTCAGTAGGTTAAAGTTGTACATCAGAAGCCCACAGGAACAATGCAACCTCTGCCTATACCGCAGTGGAAATGGGATCATGTAACCATGGACTTTGTGGTTGGTTTGCCTAGAACAGCCAAAAGTCATGATTCCATTTGGGTGATAGTTGATAGGTTGACAAAGACAACACATTTCTTACATGTCAAAACAACCTACACTATTGAGAAGCTTGCACAGATATACATAGGTGAGATAGTGCATTTGTACGGGGTTCCAGCTACTATTGTATTTGATAGAGGTCCCCAGTTTACGAGTCTTTTTGGGAGTGACTCCATAAAGCTTTGGGTACGTAGTTAAGGTTTAATACAACCTTTCACCCACAGACAGACAAACAATCTGAGAGGACCATACAAACTTTGGAGGACTTGCTTAGAGCATGTGTCCTTCAGTTTGTAGGAAGTTGGGATCTACACCTGAGCTTGATAGAATTTGCCTATAATAATAGCTATCAGCACAGTATTGATATGGCACCATATGAAGCATTGTATGGTAGATGTTGTAGATCTCCTTTATGCTGGTATGAAATAGGGGAATATCAACTTTTGGGTCCTGAGCTAGTACAACAAACAACTGAGAAGATTAAAGTAATACAACAACAGTTGAAAGCGGCCCAGGATAGATAGAAATATTATGCTGATAAGCATCGTAGACCCTTAGAATTCCAATTTGGAGACAGGGTATACCTCAAGGTTTCACCTTGGAAAGGTATCCTGAGATTTGGAAAGAAGGGGAAGTTAGCTCCTAGATTTATGGGGCCTTATCCAATCATTGAAAGAATGGGAAAGGTAGCCTATAAGCTGGAGTTACCACCTGAGTTGCATAGATTGCACCCAGTATTCCATATCTCTATGCTGAGAAAGTGTCATCCTGACACAGAGTTAGTTCTACAACCTGTGGAGGTAGAACTAAATGATGATATATCTTATGTTGAAGGACATGTGTTGGTTCTTGACAGAAGAATTAAAAAGATGAAAAAGAAAGACATTTGTCTTGTAAAAGTTCTCTGGCATCACCGTGGCATTGAAGAAGCTACGTGGGAGTTAGAGGAAGAGATGAGGAGGAAATACCCTACTCTTTTCTCTTAATGTTTTTGTTAATGATTTCGGGGACGAAATCCTTGTAAGGGGAGGATAACTTGTAACATCCCTGACATGGGTTATGCTTTAAGCCTAGGTGTTTTGTTTAAGAAAGATAATTATATGCTTGATATTATCTTCTGAAAAGTAATTAAGGCTCAAGAGGAACATATATTTCAATTTTAGTCCATTTTGAATAATGTTGAAAGTAATGGTTTACTTGCTTTGGACTAAAGTGTGAATTACCCAAGTTGAGGGGTTAAAATGCAAATTGTGCATGATAATATATTCCTCATGTGTTGAAGCATCATGTGAATGAATATGATGCAAAGGTATGTCTAGTGAAAGCCTGAGTACCAAGAAAGAGCTGATAAAATAATGTTTGTGCATTAAAACCTTGTTTTGGTGTAATGTGCAATTTACCCAAAACCCAGGGTTCAATATGCAATTTACCACTTCAAAATAGTCCATAATATTCTTGCAATCTTGTAGAGGCAAGAAAATGAGAGGGGCATCTCATTTGAGCTACTTTGAAGGAGAGAGAATCTTGATATTAAAATAATCAAGATTTAAGCATATTTGAAATAATGAAAAAATAATTATATTAAATAGATTGCTCTTCAACCAAAATTGTGTTGGTTGAAATCCACATAAATGGACGTCCTTGTGCCTTGCAAAGGCAAAGGAAAGATCTACATGAGTGGAGAACCCACTCACATTAAGAAACTAAAAAGAATTATCTGCTAACTTATGGATAATGATATTATAAAGGTTAAGGTGCTTAATTTCTTTTCCCTTAATTCATGGATAATGGAAGGGAGTTCGGAGGTGATAAAGATACATTTTCATTCAAGGAACCAAGGGGGAAGAGGTGGCACCAATTTCAGAATTAAAGGATTTGTATGAGGCATTTTCTATCTCATTGATTTTCTTATAAAAACACCTTTTACCACTCAAACCAAAGGCTTTTTCGAATCCACTTCTTCTCTTTGCTTGCAAAAATGACCAAGGTAGATAGGAGCAGCAGGAGGACGACCCCCAACCTGTTGGTAAGCTTCTTGACCTTCGTTCACCTTGACTTCATGCTGGAAATCACAAATCAATGCATGATTTCTACTTATCTCGATCCCATCTCCAATTCTAACCATTCCTTTTCACTCAAAAGCTTGAGGAACGAACCTTTTTGTTTGAAAAAGCTTCTTCCACCATTGTTGATGTGAATCTCCAAAGCTTTGAAGCTCAATTGGAGGTGGGTTATATAACTTGAACACCTATTCATTATTATTGAATTCAATTTCTCAATCAATTATGTTCAATTGCTCTTCTTACAATTCCTTTGATTAGTTGATGTAATTACCATGATAATGACAGTAGTTTTTGATGGACTAAGGCTTGATGATGATAACATCATCTTAGGCACACTTTCCAACAAGTTTCTTTTGTAAACGGTTCTAAGACCTTGGTCCAAACGATTTCACCAAACCGTTTGGAGGTTTGGATCCCAAATCGTTTAGATAGGTTGACCGTTTGAGGTCAGGACCCTAGTACATGTTGGATAATGATCTAATGGATCCAATTGATTAATTCAATATATGGGCAATCCTCCAATTAGAAACCCTAATCGGGTTAAGTGCTGAATTTTCAATTGGTTGACTAAATGTTTTGGGTTGATTAACCCAAACGGTCTCAAGACCATTTGGAGGTCACCCAAACGGTCTCAAGACCGTTTGGAGGTCAACCAAGACTGTTTGGAGGTCTAGGGTTGAGTATGATTGAGTAATTGAAGATTTTGAGATATCAAATCGAAATGCAATCAATAGCTAATGTGATGATCAATCCAATGATCTAAACCCTAATTGGATTTCACAAATTTAAATGAATGATGGAGCAAACGGTCTCAAGACCATTTGGAGGCCATCCAAACGACCTCAAGAACGTTTATAGGTCATCCAAATGACCTCAAGACCGTTTGCGGTCAGGTCATATCATAAATTGATGATGATTCATTAATTTCAATTGAATTAGTTCCACAATGATAACCATTGATGGTTCCCCGAATTCAAAACCCTAATTGATGGTTTCTTGATTATAAATCCTATTTCAATTGGGTTCAAAATCCTAATTGATGGTCCAATTGAAGGATGATTCAATAGTTCAATTCATGAATGAATCAAGGAGTCAATTGATAAGCAGTTCATTGATGGAAACCTTGAACTGATCAAGTGTTGAAAGACCTTTATGGTCCATTCAGTTTTGAGAGGGTTTGGACCAAATGGTCTTAAGACCGTTTGAGTCCAAATGGTCTCAAGACCATTTAGGTCCAAATGGTCTCAAGATCGTTTGGGTCCAAACGGTCTCAAACCGTCTGAAGACCCAAGTATATACAGTTTCAACACATTTCTTGCTTAAACGGTTTCAAGGGAAATCTGCCCAAACGGTTTCAAACCATTTTAATTCTAAGAGACCAAGACCGTTTAGGGTCTAAGTAATCAAAATTGTTTGAGGTTCAACATGATTAATCCATTTGGATATCTAATGTAATTGAAGATTCAATTGTTCAATTCATTTGAATATCTCTTGTAATTGAAGGTTCAATTGATCAAATCTTCTGGACACCTAATGTATTTAGATTGCTGATACCCTTAGTGGGATTAATCATTTATGCATAAGGATGTAATAACTCAATACATCATGCTAACCCTAAATTCATGTTTTTAAATAAAAAGTAGGCTCAATCTAATCAAGGATTGAGTAGTGGACATCCTAAAAGAGGATGAGAGAGAGAGATTCATACATGTAAGATAATCATTGAGCAATCAAGCCTAACACATTCAAAATAGGTGTGATATATATAATTTAGGGTATGATCCTTGATAAAGAGATCATGAGATCCTAATTGAGTTAATTGATGAACTCAAACCCTAATTTAGGGCAATCCTGAGTGAAACCCTAATCTAGGAGGATAATGTGATATGAATTCAGAGTAATGACATGAGTAACCCTAATTCAGGGTATTTTAATGTAAAACCCTAATTGGGATGAATAGTAAACCCTAATTGTGGGTTATTGAATATAAACCTTAATCTAGGGTGATGTGATGTGAATAGTAAACCCTAATTCTAAATAGGGTGAAGGTGTGTGAAATCCTAATTCTGAATTATACTATATAGTGTGAAACCCTAATCTTGGACAATGAAATGAATTATCATTGGTCCTAATTGAACAAAGGGGATGAGTAACCCTAATTAAAATGAAATGGGAAACCCTAACCCTGGTAAGGGAATAGTGGTATTACTCAGGAATAACATGGAACTGAAATATGATTGATATATCTGTTATCATGTGTGCTAACCATGCATGTATCCTGAGATGATGAACATAGCCAGGTATGAGCTATGGTGCTTTATTTATTGAAATTATTTATTGGGCCTTGTGTGCCATAATATGCCTTGTTGCTTAGTAAGAGGTAACAAGAGAGTTAATGGGTCTCAAGTGCCAGATGAGATGCTTGTGTAGCAAGTGTCATGTGTACCTTGGTCAGATGACATGAATGTGATGGTTACCTGAAAAAGTGGTAACAATGCCCAGTGATGAGCTAAGGGTTTGAATACCCAGAACCATATGTTTATGGCATTGAGTTTGAAATGAGGGACTGAGATCCCAATGTCTTCTAAAGACTGAGAAGTAACTGATGAAAATAGTACATGTTTCTTTATAGCATTTGTCCTAATAAGTTATGTTTGAAAACTTGACTGATGCTAAAAGAATATGATAATGTACTTAATTAATCAAGTGAAAGCTATTCATGTAGTGCTCTGACCATAGATCCATCATCGTCAGTAGTTGGTGATGGTGAAACAGGTTTTCTCATGGGATCTCCTGGAGTTCGCATATTATTTAATATGTGGGGGTTAATGGGCGAAAATATCTATACGTCCTGATGGGGGAAATGAGGAAAGGTAAACATTAAACCTCTCAATCCTTCATTATATGTGCCGGGATGGATGTATCACTAATCTCCCGATGATGTTAATGTCGAATGGATGGAGGTAAACATGAAATCTCTCGATTGCGAAGAGAGTACAGCCGCCACTGTAGCTCTATAGTGAAGATGCCACTATACCCTGGCAAGCTATGTAGCAGAAACACAAGATGTCCTGCATGTGATCTCATACTGACTGAGATGTGGGAAGTCATGGCAGCCAGCTCTTCCATTGACTTTGTATGGTATCAATTTCGACTTTGCAATGGTCGGTTGGAGTATGAGCGGTATACATCATCTCCTCAGAGCTTAAGTATGTTTGTAAAATTTAATCAGTAGTGTAGCGTATTTGCATAAGATTGAAATATGAGAACCACTGGCTGATGTTATATTGCTTAGCATGTCCTTGATACATAAATATTACTTATGTTCTTTAATTTAGTATTGAATAAGAGACATGCTGCCTTATCAAGTTATAGCTGAAATACTTGAATAGGAATGTTGCTCTAATCTGCATAGATATTGATTTATCTGCCATTGAAATATATTATCCCACTGCTCAATTTATTTCTATTAAACTGCAATAATAATATTTTCAGTGGAGATTTGTATCTCTCGCTGGGGCAATTTTATAAATTGTCTCACCCCCGTGGGATCCAATGTTTTTAGGTAGATGCAGACAAAGAGGCAGAAACTCTGTAGCAGGGGAAGAGCAGCAGCAACAACCACAGGGACAACAATAATTCTTCAGGTGGAGACACTGGCTGTGAAGTTTTATATATATGTAAATAGATTCATATGTGTCATTTCTGTACTCTCAGGTCCTCGGAGTCAGTAGTCAGTTTAAAGAAACGATCTGAGATTTTGGCATAATGCCTTAAAGTTTTTATGTTGCTTGTGTATAGTTCGACAAAGCAACTGTTAATGAAATTTTGAAATGACATGGTACAAGACATGTACATGTGAACCAGTATGTAACTGAAGTACTTTGGTCTTTTATGAAAGAGTTTTCCCTTGAATGTATCTCTTTGTAAAGTTTTTAATTTTTAGTGATTTTCAGTAATCCACTGCTAACAATACGCTTCCGCATTAGTTAATCGTGTTTTTGTGAGTTGGATGCCACAGTAAGCAGATGGAATCTAAAAGGTCAAGAAACATGTGCTTCCAACATGACTTGCAACAATATTTGTGAATACTCCTTTACTGTGCATTAACTAAAACTGATATAATATGATGATCTGACTCCTATGCAACAATAAAATGGAGAAACACAAGTCAACCTCTTGATCTTATTCTTCGTCCATCACCTCTTACCTCTTCACCATTCACAAAAGAAAAAAATTAATTCTCACCGTATGCCAAACCCTAAGTCAAGGGTGGCAATTCCCTCCATCAATACTCCTCCTTTTTCAATTTTGTCTACACGTATGACATGAATAAAAGAGGCAATGAGCCTAAAAGAAAACATGCAGTCAATGAAACTGTTAACAAACAAACAAAAAGTCTCGAGAAGAATAGAGGAGAGACAAATAAATAACTAAATCTCAAATAAGGTATCGAGTTGAATAGAGAAGAGATCAGGGAATCGTGTTCATGCTATGTCTTTCTCCCCCTTTTGTCCAATTTTCATACCCAGGGGACTTATTAAAATTCTCCCCCAAACAACCAAATAGCCTTGACTTGTGCTTACTTCTATTTGCGCAAATAGATTAGGAGTATTATTGATATGAAAGCAGTTCGTTGTAGGTTTTGGGGTCTAGCAATTAGAGGAACAAGCTCCAGTTGGGGAATATCCAAGTGTGGCTATGTGACCCCCAAGTACCAAGGTCACTTGATCGTGATTGGTGGAAAGGGGACCACAAGGTTTGTTTAGTTGGGAGAGGAAGGCCTGGATCCTTGTATCAATTGTTGATTTCCTTTTTATTTTTCTTTACTTGGGAAGAGCAAAGAATTAAGTTTGGGGTAGTTTGATGAGTGTATTTGTACCCATTTTTACATGCTATTTTACTCGCTTTTTAGGGGTTGTTGTGTGTAACATTCTCAATTTCCAGGTACTTATTTGCATTTTTTTCTTGATATCATATCTTTTATGGTCACATATTATAAATGGGTCAATTTTAAATATTTCTAGTTATTATCTTGCACTATAAAATTTACTACTAAATGGAAACATGTAAATAAGACGACACCTAAAATATCAAGATCGAATTCTTTTTAAATAATTTATTATGTGTTATTTAAGCTTTGTCTCATTTTAATCATAGATCATCAAATTTGGAAACTAACTCCATGAGAATTTTCTACACCCATTATAACCAACTGGTCAAATTTTGGGTTCAATCAGAGCTAATTTTACTAGATAACTATATTCTAGAAGATAATGGACATTTTATTAGGATATAGCCTTTTTCGGAAAATTTGTTCTTTTGGGCTTTTTGTGTACCGTCCGATCTGGGTACACCATGTACCCACACCATCACAGTCATGCCTTGTACTTCAACCGCCCGCTTGGACCAGAACTATGTGTGTGGATCAATTTCGGATTTCCTCCCCTTATGAGCGTTCATTTGGAAACGGACTTCACTGCTGGCTTCAACCCTAAATGTTAACATATATATATATATATATATATCTAACACCCAGTCTTCAGCCACCATCCTACATCCTAGATTCTCCACCGCCCTTTCCAACCCCTAACGTTCTTTCCCATCATGTTCCGTGTACGAGAGTTTGGTACTCTTCACCGACGAGCCCACGCCAGCAGCTGATAAGAGCTTCGCTGCCAAGCAAACTCAGGCCTGTTGCAGCCGTGCAAAGAGCGACGAGCCGAAGCCGTCTGAAGCTCCATCCACCAGGTTCTAGCCATCGATAAGAGGTAACCCTGCCTATACTCAACTTCTCTGTTCCAGCCTTCTATTGCACCTTTTACTTATCACCGATCTATCTTCGAGATTGCTCCTGGCTATTTTGAGGACATGAGTTCCTCTTCTCCCTTCTTGCCTCGCGGACCCTTTTCTCTGGCTTAGGGTGCGAGTTCCTCTCACCTTGTGGGAATTCATCACCCTAGTTTCTCTGTGAACAATGGGGCAGGCATCTAGTTTGTGTGTTCGGTCGGGCTCGTACTCGTACTCGTCTTTTATTAATTATTCAGTTTCTCACTGCTGAGACCAATACCCAATCCTCTGGTTGCCGTCATTGCTAATGCAAAACTTGATACGTGCTCTTCTATTAAATCGAGATTGCTAAATAACACTACTATATGGCTGCCGATCTTGAGATTTGTAGCCTATTCTATCACGACGTGAACTCCATGCATGCACACCTCTATACCCACCGATCAATCATAGAAGAATGGTATCGTGGTTTAATTCTGAAAACATAGTTCATCGGTGTTCTAGTTGTGCGGCTCCATGCAAAGCTATTTACACTCCACATTAGAAACCATGTCAAGCCATAATCCCTTATGTCTCGAGGTAGTCTGATGCCTAAAACAGGAACATGACCCTTGGTAATATACACCGTGGATATGTATTAAAATCTGATCTTCCTTACCCATGTCAGGAATTCTGGTTGTTTTCATCGTCATAATTCTAGCTAGGTAACAACTGAATACAACAACAAGTTATTACAAAAGTTATCTATGTATAACCATCAATCCAGCTAATCAAAAAGGCTAATGCTAATCGACTATATATATATGTGCATGACCATATCATACTTCCTAACCTAAAGCAATTAAATCAAAATATTTAATCACCATAGCCCCAAACAAGTAGTTACTATAATATCATTAATGCATTAAACTCCTAATCTACATAAATGAATATATATGTAAAATATTATGTCATAAGAATACAACTTGGCGAGTAGTATAGGTATCATGTTTGTCTAACCTTAATTCTTATATGTTGCAACGAGATACTAGAGTGGGCTAATGTATGAATTGTTGAAATACATGAAAAGTGCATATAACAATAATAGCCATCAACAGACTCTAATGACCCTAAATATGTTGATCAAAAAGGGGTATGTGATCTAATAAAACCATTGGAGTTTTTCAGGAGAGAGTTAGATCAAGTTTTGTAGAAGGACAGCGTGGATAGGAGTTTGTCTTACTACAGGTAAGTGGGCCATGCCCTAGAAATCTTTTTCGTGCTTCATATTTAGACAAGATGTCTAATTTTCTCAGATTCAGAATATCCTCTTTCTTACAGTTCTTTCTTTTCCGTACTTTAGACATATTGCAAGATGTCAGTTTTGATACTTAAGATCATGAGATCTAGAGTCAACATAAGAGCAAATATAGTTTATACTCATGGACTCAAACTTTGAGTCAAGTTAGAGCTAGAAAATAGAGTTTCAGATTCCAAACATAGATCTAGATTATATTCAGAATTAATCCATAACGTTGAGATAATGGATACAGAGTTAGAGATAGAGTTACAGACTCAAAGATACAGATATAGATTTAGAGATAAGAAAACAAGAACATAGATAGAAAATGGCATCAGAACATTAATTTAATATATTATATGATAAGTCCCCATTCATAGAGTCCCGGGACAATTTAGAGGCATTTGTTGCCTATTCAGGAGTGTTTACTCTATTTCAGAGGG
Organism: Alisma plantago-aquatica; assembly: GCA_963693085.1. NCBI lineage: Eukaryota > Viridiplantae > Streptophyta > Magnoliopsida > Alismatales > Alismataceae > Alisma > Alisma plantago-aquatica. The sequence goes on along the minus strand of OY856409.1, from coordinate 715,086,346 downwards.
CACATTGTGCCAACAGAGGGTATGTTGCACCATAGAGGACACTTCGATATCAACAGAGGGCACGATGTGCCAATAGATCTTATCGTATAATGGTGGCCACTAAGATAAAATGAGTAATTAAAATATGTTTAATCTCTTTCAACAAATCTTTCAGTCTCTCATACATTTTATACTTGTTATAGTATATTTTTTTTCCACTTACTCTAACTCCTAGATTTTCCTCTTTTGGTGCATGGTTGGGGATGCGACGTCTATAGATAGTGAGCAGCTATCCGAGGTCTAGTTTGATGACTTGAAGATTCAGGAAATATTTTTCACTGGTGGGACATTATCTTAGACGATCCTTCTAGCTTGGAATTTTCTTTTAGTTGTTTATTTTTATGATCATGTTGGGATTGTTATTCCCAAACTTTTCATTTAAGTATGTTAGACTTTTTGTTTGGACACAGTTACTTTGGTTATTTGGATGCTTGGCATGCCAGATATGTGATACCTGCCCATGTTTTAGTTTATGTGAGATTCAATGGTTCCACTTGTGGTATTATGGTAAATAATTGGGCAGGTGTTAGAATTTGGTATTAAAGCGATTCAATAACCATTAGTGATTAATATCCTTAGATAGACCTCATATACATGTCCTTTCTCTATAGATCGATCCCAAGAAGAGGTTCGATAAGGGCAAAGATCACGTAGACGAGGAGGAAAGCTCTAACATCATGGGAAGCAGGGATGTTGGCTCTGAGGGGGCAACCCCAATCCTCCTCTTGATGTGCTCGTAAAGGCATTGACTGATGCCCTGACTGGATAGCACAGAGGACATTCTCACCTAAGAAACCAGGAGCTGACCCTAGTTGACTTTCTAAAGATCAAGTCGGAGACTTTCATTGGCAAAGATGGCGTCACTTATGCTGAGGAGTGGTTGCTAAATGTTGAACACTACTTTCATGATCTAGGATGCCCTGATCATTCTAAGGCCCATTTTAAGACTAACCTGCTGAAGAGTGTTGTTAGAATCTGGTGGGAAAACTTCATCAACACCAGAGGACCCAATGTTGTACCACTGACCTGGGAGGAATTCACCATCGCCTTCCAGAACCGCTACATTTTTGAAGCAATGATCGAGAAGGAGATAGAGTTTAAATGCCTCAAGCAGTATGACTCCACTGTCAGCTAGTATGCTATGAAATTTTGTATGTTGCAGAAGTATGAGACTGAAGATGAGACACACTTGGCCAAGAAGTTCATGCGCAACCTGAAGCCTGATATTGGCTTCGCTCTGGTAGGATGTAGCATTAGGACAATACAGGAGGCACTGGAAGTAGCCCTGGAGTTTGAGGACCACCTAGGATGAAGATGGAATAATGTTGGATCTTCCAGAAATAGATATTAGCACAACAATCACCTTGGTGGATAGAACAATAAGAGGAAGGCACCTGGAGGTGTCCCAGCTCAGAGAGGTCTAGGGGGACCACCAGTACAGAGTGGTCCAAGAGGACCACCGGTACAGAGTGGTCCACCCCATAGATGACCACCACCATCTGTAAAAGGAGACCAGAGGCCACCAGCTCTAGTCTTGTAACATCCCTGACCTGGGTTATGTGTTAACCCTAGATGTTTTGCTTAATGAGGTTGATTATATGATTGCACTTATCTTTTGAAAAGTAATTAAGGCTCAAGAAGAACCTATATTTCAATTTTAGTACTTTTTGAATAATGTTGAAACAATGTTTTGCATGTTTTAGACTAAAGTGCAAATTACCCAAGTTGAGGGGTTAAATTGCAAATGTTACATGATAAAATGTTCCTCATATGTTGAAGAATCATAGGAATGAGTATGATGCAGTGGTATGGCTTCCACAAGCTTGAGCACCAAGATAGAGCTTGCTAAGCAATGTTGGTGCATTAAAACCTAGTTTTGGTGTAATATGCAATTTGCCCAAAACCCAGGGTTCAATATGCAAATTACCACTTCAAAAAAGTCCCTAATGTTTCTTGGCATCATGTAGAGAAAATAAAATGAGAGGGGCATCTCATTTGTATCACTTTGAAGGAGAGAAAATCTTGGTATTAAAATAATCAAGATTTAAGCATAATTGAAACCCTAATTCAATTTAATGCAAAAAAATAAATAAATAATTGAAGTACCTTCAACCAAAAAAGAAATGGTTGAATTTGCATAAGTGTGAACGTCCTTGTGCCTTTCAAAGGCACGAAAATATCTCAAGTGAGTGGAGAGCCCACTCACATTAGTTAACTAAAAAGTAATATCCACTAAATATGGGATATTATTATAAGGGTTAAGGTACTTAATTTGCTTTTCCTTTAATTCAAGGATAATGAAGAGGAATATAAAGAAAAGGGAGGTGCCTTTGTATGCAAAGACTATAGGGGAGTATGTGGCACTTTTTGGGGAGTTGAAGGATTGCTTTTCAACTTTCTCTCTCCTTGAAATTCCTTTATAAAAACTTCATTTTCCACTTAACCAAAGACTCTTTTTCAGATTTTCTTTCTTCCTTGCTTTGTACAAGCACAAGGGAACTTAGGAGAAGCACGGGAATGAACTCGAACCTGTAGGTAAGCTCCTCAATCATCTCCAACCATGAATTCATGGTGAAAATCACAAATCAATGCTTGATTTCTTCTTTTCTTCAATCAATCTTCAATTCTAGCCAATCCTTTTCACTCAAGAGCTTGAGGAACGAACCTTGTGGAGTGAGAAAGCTTCAACCACCATTAGAGATGTAGAATGGGAGCTTTGAATAGTTCTTTGAAGGCGGGTTATATAACTTAAACCCTTGAACATAGTTATTGATTTCATATCTTTATCAATTGGTCTAACAGAAGACAACAAGATGGTTAGACACTCAAGTTGTTAGTGAGAGGTCCCAGGATCGATCCCAGGCCACGGGATGAATAGAATGGCCAATTTTTTTTTAAAATATCTTTATCAATTGTTGATTTCTTCTTTATTCCGAAATTTTTAATTTGGTTGATTGATGAAATCACCATGGAAATCACAACAAGTTTCTTGGGTTTGTAGCTTGAAGATGATGATGTCATCTCAAGAACACACCTCAATCAATATCCTAGGCAACAGTTTCAAAAATTGGGACCAATCGATTTCAATTGAATTGGTCAAACAGTTTCATCAAACCGTTTGAAACCAAATGGTTTCAAACCATTTGGAGTGGTTGACCATAGTTGACCATTTGGAGGTATAAGATGATGTAATTGGATGATTGATCCAATGGTTTCTTTTGGTTTGATCTCATTGGTTTCAAATATAATTGAATCATCAATTGAAAACCCTAATCTTATCGGGTTGAAGTATCAAAACCCTAATCAATTGGTTGATTGAGAACCTAATTGGTCCATTCGGTTTCAAGGACATTTGGACCAAACGGTCTTGAGACCATTTGAGTCCAAACGGTCTTGAAACCATTTGGCATCAAATGGTCTCAAACCGTTTGGAGGTCCAATCGGTTTCTAAGTTGAGTCAACCAATCGATTTCAAAAGTGGATAGCTCCATTTGATTTCAAGTATAATTGCTCAAACAATTTTTAAGGGCTAAGTGCCCAAATGGTTTCAAACCGTTTGGAGGGTTGAAGAGTCAAATAAATTGAAGGATGAATGGGTTCATGAATTAATAAAGAACTAATGGTTACAATTGAATGATCAAATTGATGGATAGTTCAATGTCGAAACCCTAAATCGATTTGATTGAAGAGAACCCTAACTAATCCTTTCGGTTTTCAAGATGATTTGGACCAAACGGTCTTGAGACCATTTGAGTCCAAACGGTCTTGAAACCATTTGGAATCAAACGGTTTCAAAACCGTTTGATGGTTTAAGGGGTCAAACAGATTGAAGTTTTCAAAGGTCAAAAATCGATTGGAATTCAATATACCCTAAATTGGTTGGAGATTTAAGGAAAAGATAAATCAATTGATTTCTTGATTGATGATGATAATTATTAAACATATGTACAATGGTTGTATTCCTAAGATACTTAATGAGTAAGAATATTTAAAGGGGTTAACCTTATGGGTAAGATACTTAATGAGTAAGAATATTAATGAGTAAGAATACTTATGGAAACAATGACTCAATATACAATGCTAACCCTATATGTATGAATTTAAATACAGGATTGACTCAATTTGATCAAGATCGGAGTAATGAATGTCCTAGAGCAGATAAGAGAGAGAATTACATACATGTATAGTGATCATGTAGTAATTAAGCCCTAACACATTCAAAATGAATGGGATACCTAATTAGGGTAGGATCCTTAATAAAGAGATCATAAAACCCTAGTTGAGGTGATTGATGAACCTAAACCCTAATTTAGGGAAATTCTGAGTGAAACCCTAATCTAGGGGGGTGATGTGATTCTAATTAAGGGTAATGTTATGAGAAACCCAAATTCAGGGTATTTCAATAGTAAACCCTAATTATGAGTAATTGAATGTAAACCCTAATTGGGATGAATAGTAAACCCTAATTGAGGAGGAATCCTAATTGAGATGAATTTGGGAGATCCTAACCCTAATAAGGGAGTAGTGATGCTATCCTTGTATTGCATGGTGCTGAATTATATAATTGCTATCATGTGTACTAATCATGCAGGTTTCATGAAATGATAAGCATAGTCAGGTATGAGCTATGATATTTCATTTATTGCTTTATGGGCCTTGTGAGCCATAATATACTTTGTTGCCTAGTGAGAGGTAACAAGAGATGACATGGGCCTTGTGAGCCATGTGAGATACTTATTATACAAGTATCATGTTTACCTTGGTCAGATAACCTGAAGGTATTAGTTACCTGATAAGTGGTAACAACTGTTCTATGTTGAACTGAAGGTTGGAATACCCATTTTCTATAATCATGGTAATGAGTTTGTGAAAGATTGAGAATGCTCCCGATGAGATGAGGGACTGAGATCCCAATATGTTCTTAAAGTTGAACGGAACCTGATGAAAGTATTACACTCTTTTTACAACATCTATTATAATAATTGTTGTTTGAAAACATGATTGATGCTAAAAGAATATGATAATGCACTTAATTAATCAAGTGATATCATATAATGTAGTTGCCCTGACCATAGATCCATCAGTGTCAGAATTTGTTGAATGGTTAAATGAGTTTAACTCGGCGTGCATATTTTTGAATATGTGGGGGTAATTGGGAAATTATATCCTTATGCCCCATAGGAATGGTTGCGAGCTATCTCCTATGTATGGGATTAATTTCGGACCATACCCCAATAAGAGTATGGCTACGGGCCATGACTCCATGATATGATACCAGGCATTGGCTATGTGCCATAACCCTGAAGAGAGTATATGTTGCGGGCTATAACTCTATAGAGAAGATGCCATTATACCTGGAAAGCTATTTTGTAGTTTGACACATGATGTCTCTGCCAAATAATCTCATACTGACCGAGAAGGATGAGGTCTTGGAGTCTGGATCTTCCATTGACCTTGTGTGGTACCGATGCTTTACGTAATTGTGGTCGGTTAGAGTATGAATGGTATACTTCATCACTTCAGGGCATTAACTCAGAATGTTTGTAAAACATAATGAGCCATGTAGCGTATTTGTTTAAGGTTGAAATACGTGAATCATTGGCTAATGTTATCTTGCTTAGCACATCCTAGATGGATAAATGTTGTGCATGTTCTTCATATTCCTTATTGGATAAGTGATATGCTGCTGTATCAGGTTATAACTGAAATGCGTAGAACAAGAATATTGCTCTAATTTGTTTAGATATTGATTTAACTATTGTTAAATAATTATAATTCCTCTGTTTAGTTTACTCTTATTAAACTGCAATAATAATGTTTCTGGCGGAGAGTTATATCTCTCGCTGGGACAATTTACAATTGTCTCACCACCATGGGATTCAACTTTTTAGGTAGACACGGAGGAAGAGGCAGAAACCCTACAGCAGGGGAAGAGCAGCAGCAGCAGTAAAGAACATTAGTGATTTCTCAGGTGGAGACACTGACTGTCATGTTTTGTTTATGTGTAAATAGAGTCCTATGTGTCGTCTATGTACTCTCAGGTCCTTGGAGTAGTAGTTAGTACTTTAATGAATCGATCTGAGATTTTGGCTTGTTGCCTCGAGGTTTTTGTACTGCCTGTATATAGTTTAAACATGGCAGTTGATGCTTGTAACCCTCGAGAAGGGATGATACAGAGTATGTACTTTTGAACCAGAATGTGAATGTAATACTTTGGTTCTTGATGAAAGAGTTTTCCTGTATGTGGATCTCTTTGTAAAAAGTTTTAAATTATTAGTGATTTCTAGTAATCCGCTGCTAATGATCGCTTCCGCTTAGTTAATAATGTTTTGTTCAAACGGTGTATCACAATTAGTGGTATCAGAGCTCTAGGTTTGCTGAGTCTACAGAGACATAGGATTAAGGTTTTTGAGCCTGTTGTAAGTGTCTTCCAATTTATCTGATATTATCTTCTGCTCATATAGGAGAAGAAGAACTTGAAGATGTCTGGATCACATGAAGAACATGTTGCTGAGAGCAGCGTTGCTGCACCAGGAGGAGGTGCAAGGGACCAAGCTAGGGAAGAACTAGAACCTGAACATCCCTAGTTTGACCTTGCCATGATAGAGAATCCCGCTTTTCATGCACTATTTGGGCAGTTTATGGCGACTATGAAGCACATGGTGGATAGGATGCCATAACCTGCACCTAGAGCACCAGTTCTTGAGGAGAGACATGGAGCTGGTAAGACTTTTGAGAGGATTCGCCGGGTAGGAGCCATGGAGTATGCTGGTAAAGCTGATCCAGAAGATGTTGATTTGTGGCTGACGGAGCTGGTGAAGGCTTTCAGGATCCTTGATATTCCTAAAGTAGAGAAGGTTAGGCATGCATTGTACCTGTTAAAAGGGAGTGATGGCCATTGGTGGACTATAGAAGAAGGCAAGAGGCCAGGTGTAGAGATTGGATGGGAATTCCGACGGGAATTTGTCATCAGATACTTCCCTAAGACTTACTTAGACGAGAAGATATCTCAGTTTGAGAAGATATGACAGGGACCAATGAACATTAGCGAGTATGAGGCTAAGTTCATGGAGCTTTTGCGGTTCTATCCACACATGGCATATATGGATGAAGAGAGAATTCGGCGTTTCGAGAAGGGGTTGAATGCTGAATTGACCACTCTTGTGTCTGCCTTGGAGAACAGGGAGAGGTTTGCTACTTTTGTGGAGTCTGTGAGAAGGATAGAAAGGTCTGTGATCGAGAAGCGAAAGACTATTAGTAAGAAGATGTATACTCCATTTCAAGGGCAAAGGTCCGAGGGTTTTAAAAAGCCAAGGTTTTCTGCACCGGAAGCACCAAAGAGGATCAATACCCAGACACAATGGATGTCAAGAAAGTGTAGAGGCCATAGTTTTCCTGAAAACAGAGCCCCGAACACAGCATCAACATTGGTGATTGGAACTCATAAACCTTATCTTGAGACCAGGAACTGTCACTGGTGTGGACAAATGGGACATCTAGCAAGAGATTGTCCAGCTGGGAACATAATAGTAACTCAACCTCAGAAGCAGAGTCAACAAGGATCTCAAAGGAGACAGTTTTCTAGTGGCGCTAGAGGACGTGGGCAAGCATCCCAAACTGGTTCCTCAGTACCCAATAATCGAGCACCGAGTCAACCGTAGACGACGGCTAGATTCTATGCAATGAACCAGCCTGAAGCAGTTGTCAACCCCAGAGTTGTGACAGGTCAGATGGAACTATTTCATTCTGATATGTCTTCATCCTACTTCGTATCTGTTTTAATTGATCTGGGTGTTACACATTCCTTTATCACTAGAGGAGTGATTCTTGACTGCAATATTACAGTTGGTCATAGGGCAAAGAGTTTGTTATTAGAAACTCCTTTGTTTGGATCTGTAGAGTTGCGGGAGGTATGTTCTCCATGCACTCTTTCTTTTTTTGAACATCACATTCAGGTGGATCTTATACCACTTGAGATGTAGGGGTTTGATGTAATTCTTGGGATGGACACCCTAGAAAAGTATAAGGTTATCTTGGATTGTGAGTCCAAGCAAGTTGTGTTCACAAATGATAGTGACACATGGGTCTTTCAGGGAGATAAAAAGATTCTTCCAACCTATCTTGTGTCATCTATGGTAGCTGAGAAGCTAATGAGACAAGGATGATTTGCATTCCTGGCACATGTAGTAGACACCACAATGGAGAGTTCTAATCTTTCTGAAGTTCTGATAGTTAGGGAGTTTGAAGATGTGTTTCCCGAGGAACTTCTAGGTGTACCTCCACCCCGAGAGATTAATTTTGAAATTAATCTAATTCCGGGAACACAACCAATAGAACAAACACTGTATAGAATGGCACCTGCTAAGATGGCATAGCTCAAGAAACAACTACAGGAGTTGCTTGAGAAAGTTTTTATCCGCCCGAGTACTTCACCATGAGGCGCTCCGATTCTCTTTGTTAAGAAGAAGGGTGGATCGATGCGGTTATGCATTGATTACAGATAGTTGAATAAACTAACCATAAAGAACAAGTATCCTCTGCCAAGGATTGATGACTTGTTTAATCAGTTGCATGATGCAACTATCTTTTCTAAGATAGATCTGAGGTCGGGATATCATCAGTTGCGTATTAAGGAGGTGACATACCTAAGTCTGCCTTTAGGACAAGGTATGGTCACTATGAGTTTATAGTTAGGTCGTTTGGACTAACTAATGCACCAACTGCATTCATGGAACTCATTAATAGAATCTTTCGACCTTTTCTTGATCAGTTCATAGTAGTCTTCATAGATGACATCTTGATCTATAGTAAAGATGCTCAACAGCATGAGCAACACCTCTGTCAGGCTTTAACTTTGCTAAGAGAGCATAAGCTATATGCTAAGTTTAGAAAATGTGAGTTTTGGTTGCCAGAAGTTTCTTTCCTAGGACACGTAATATCTGCCTCAGGTATCCGTGTTGATCCTAAGAAGGTGGAATCTGTCCTACAGTGGGAACAACCAAAGACACCGACGGAGATGCGCAGTTTCCTAGGGCTGGCAGGATACTACATGAGGTTCATTAAGAACTTCAGTTCAATAGCTTTACCCCTAACCAAGTTAACCAGGAAGGAGGTTCCTTTTGTCTGGAATGACAAGTGTCAACATTCTTTCCAGCTGTTGAAATAAAGGTTAACAAGTGCGCATGTGCTGGTGTTACCTGAGCAAGGGAAGGGGTATATAGATTTCTGTGATGCATCTAAGAATGGTTTAGGTTGTGTGTTGATGCAGGATAATCATGTGATTTCTTTTGCCTCTCGACATCTTAAGAAACACAAGGAGAATTATCTGACACATGATTTAGAACTAGCTGCTGTGGTCCATGCTTTGAAGATCTGGAGGCATTATCTTTATGGAGAGACGTTCTAGATTTTCACATACCATAAGAATTTAAAATATATATCTTCTCACAACATGAGTTGAACATGAGACAACGCTGCTGGATGGAGCTAATCAAGGACTATGATTGTACAATTGATTATCATCCAGGGAAGGCTAATGTAGTGGCTAATGCACTAAGTAGGAAATCATCATCAGCAGCCTTAGATAAAGCACAGTTGAACTCCTTAGTGTGCTCTAAGAGAGATATGCTTATCTCCTTGAGACAAAATAATATACAACTTAAGGTATCATTGTTAGCAGGGCTGTTAGCTGAGATGCACGTGAAACCTACTCTGAGACAGTAGATTAAAGAAGCACAACAAGCTGATGTTGTAATTCAGCAGATCAGGTCAGAGTATGGTAGTGAGAAATGGGATGTCTTTCATGAGTTAGAGGATCATGTAGTCTGTTACCATGGTAGGATGGTGGTACCTGATTCTAATGACTTGAGGAAGCTAGTCTTCGAGGAGGCTCATTCTTTAATGTATGCAATGCATCTAGGGAGCACCAAAATGTATCATGACCTAAAAGATATGTATTGGTGGCCAGGATTGAAGAAAGATGTTGCTGAGTTTGTTATGTGGTGTCCGGTGTGTCAGCAGGTTAAAGCTAAACATCAGAAGCCCACATGAACAATGCAACCTTTGCCTATACCGCAGTGGAAATGGGATCATGTGACCATGGACTTTGTAGTTGGTTTGCCTAGAACAACCAAAGGTCATGATTCCATATGGGTGATAGTTGATAGGTTGACTAAGACAACACATTTCCTTCCTATCAAAACAACCTACACTGCTGAGAAGCTGGCATAGTTTTATGTATATGAGAAAGTGTGGTTGCACAGATTCCCAGTTACTGTTGTTTCTGATAGAGGTCCCCAGTTCATTAGTCATTTTTGGGAGTGACTCCATAAAGATTTGGTCATGCAGTTAAGGTTTCGTATAGCCTTTAACCCACAGACAGATGGACAGTCTGAAAGGACCATACAAACCTTGGAGGATTTGCTTAGGGCATGTGTCCTTCAATTTGTAGGAAGTTGGGATCTACATCTGAGCTTGATAGAATTTGCTTATAATAATAGCTATCAGCACAGTATTGACATGGCACCATATGAAGCATTATCTGGTAGACATTGTAGATCTCCGTTATGTTGGTATGAAACAGGGGAATATCAACATTTGGGTCCTGAGCTTGTGCCGCAAACAACTAAGAAGATTAAAGTAATACAACAACAGTTAAAGATTGCACAGGATAGACAGAAGTCGTACGCTGACAAATGGCGGAGACCTTTATAATTCCAAGTTGGAGACAGAGTATATCTCAAAGTTTCACCTTGGAAAGGTGTTCTCAGATGGGGCCTTATCTAATCATTGAACGGATTGGAAAGGTAGCCTATAAGCTGGAGTTACCACCTAAGCTGCATAAGTTGCATCCAGTGTTCCATATCTCCATGTTGAGAAAGTGTCATCCTAACATAGAGTTAGTTATGCAACCTGTGGAGGTAGAACTAAATGATGATATATAATATGTTGAAGGACCTGTGATGATGCTTGATAAAAGAATTGAAAAGCTAAAAAAGAAAGACATATGTCTTGTAAAAGTTCTCTGGCATCATCGTGGCATTGAAGAAGCTACGTGGGAACTAGAGGAAGAGATGAGGAGGAAGTACCCTTCTCTTTTCTCTTAATTTTTTCATTGATGATTTTGGGGACGAAATCCCTATTAGGGGTGGATAATTTGTAACATCCCTGACCTGGGTTATGTGTTAACCCTAAAAGTTTTTCTTAATGAGTTTGATTATATGCTTGCTCATATCTTTTGAAAAGTAATTAAGGCTCAAGAGGAACCTATATTTCAATTTTAGTCCTTTTTGAATAATGTTGAAACAATGTTTTGCCTATTTTGGACCGAAGTGCTAATTACCCAAGTTGAGCGGTTAAATTGCAAATGTTACATGATAAAATGTTCCTCAGATGTTGAAGCATCATAGGAATGAGTATGATGCAGTGGTATGGCTTCCACAAGCTTGAGCACTAAGATAGAGCTTTCTAAACAATGTTTGTGCATTAAAACCTAGTTTTGGTGTAATGTGCAATTTGCCCAAAACCTAGGGTTCAATATGCAAATTACCTCTTCAATAGAGTCCCTAATGTTTTTTGGCATCATGTAGAGCAAATAAAATGAGAGGGGCATCTCATTTGTATCACTTTGAAGGAGAGAGAATCTTGATATTAAAATAATCAAGATTTAAGCATAATTGAAACCCTAATTCAATTTAATGCAAAAAAATATATATAATAATTGAAGTACCTTCAACCAAAAACGAAATGGTTGAATTTGCATAAGTGTGAACGTCCTTTTTCCTTTCAAAGGCACGAAAATATCTCAAGTGAGTGGAGAGCCCACTCACATTAGTTAACTAAAAGGTAATATCCACTAAATATGGGATACTATCATTATAAGGGTTAAGGTGCTTAATTTGCTTTTCCTTTAATTCAAGGATAATGAAGAGGAATATAAGGAAAAGGGAGGTGCCTTCGTATGCAAGGAGTAGAGGATAGTATGTGGCACTTTTTGGGGGAGTTGAAGGATTGCTTTTCAACTTTCTCTCTCCTTGAAATTCCTTTATAAAAACTTCATTTTCCACTCAACCAAAGACTCTTTTTCGGATTTTCTTTCTTCCTTGCTTTGGAAGAGAACAAGGGAACTTAGGATAAGAAGGGTAACGAACTCCAACATGTAGGTAAGCTCCTCAATCATCTTCAACCTCGAATTCATGGTGAAAATCACAAATCAATGCTTGATTTCTTCTTTTCTTAAATCAATCTTCAATTCTAGCCAATCCTTTTCACTCAAGAGCTTGAGGAACGAACCTTGTGGAGTGAGAAACCTTCAACCACCATTAGAGATGTAGTGTGGGAGCTTTGAAGTATTCTTTTAAGGTGGGTTATATAACTTAAACCCTTGAACATTGTTATTGATTTCATATCTTTATTAATTGTAGATTTCTTCTTTATTCTGAAATTTTTAATTTGGTTGATTGATGAAATCACCGTGGAAATCACAACAAGCTTCGTGGGTTTGTAGCTTGAAGATTATGATGTCATATCAAGCACACACCTCAATCAATATCCTAGGCAAATGGTTTCAAAAAATGGGACCAATCAGTTTCAATTGAATTAGTCAAACGGTTTCATCAAACCATTTGAAACCAAACGGTTTCAAACCATTTGGAGTGGTTGACCATAGTTGATCGTTTGGAGGTATAATATGATGTAATTGGATGATTGATCCAATGGTTTCTTTTGGTTTGATCTCATTGGTTTCAAATATAATTGAATCATCAATTGAAAACCCTAATCTAATCAGGTTGAAGTATCAAAACCCTAATCAATTGGTTGATTGAGAACCTAATTGGTCCATTCGGTTTCAAGGACATTTGGACCAAACGGTCTTGAGACCATTTGAGTCCAAACGGTCTTGAAACTGTTTGGCATCATACGGTCTCAAACCGTTTGGAGGTCCAATCGATTTCTAAGTTGAGTCAACCAATCGATTTCAAAAGTGGATAGGTCCATTCGATTTCAAGTATAATTGCTCAAATGATTTTTAAGGGCTAAGTGCCCAAACGGTTTCAAACCATTTGGAGGGTTGAAGAGTCAAATCAATTAAAGGATGAATGGGTTCATGAATGAATAAAGAACTAATGGTTACAATTGAATGATCAAATTGATGGATAGTTCAATGTTGAAACCCTGAATCAATTTGATTGAAGAGAACCCTAACTAATCCTTTCGGTTTTCAAGATGATTTGGACCAAACGGTCTTGAGATCATTTGAGTCCAAACGGTCTTAAAACCATTTGGAATAAAATGGTTTCAAAATCGTTTGATGGTTTAAGGAGTCAAACCGATTGAAGTTTTCAAAGGTCAAAAATCGATTGGAATTTAATATACCCTAAATCGGTTGGAGATTTAAGGGAAATATAAATCAATTGATTTCTTGATTAATGATGATAATTATCAAACATATGTACAATGGTTGTATTCCTAAGATACTTAATGAGTAAGAATATTTAAAGGGGTTAACCTTTGGTACTTATGGAAATAATGACTCAATATACAATGTTAACCCTATATGTACGAATTTGAATACATGATTGACTCAATCTGATCAAGACCAGAGTAATGAATGTCCTAGAGAGGATAAGAGAGAGAATTACATACATGTATAGTGATCATGTAGTAATTAAGCCCTAACACATTCAAAATGAATGGGATACCTAATTAGGGTATGATCCTTGATAAAGAAATCATAAAACCCTAGTTGAGGTGATTGATGAACCTAAACCCTAATTTAGGGCAATTCTAAGTGAAACCCTAATCTAGGGGGATGATGTGATTCTAATTAACGGTAATGTTATGAGAAACCCAAATTCAGGGTATTTCAATAGTAAACCCTAATTATGAGTAATTGAATGTAAACCCTAATTAGGATGAATAGTAAACCTTAATTGAGGAGGAATCCTAATTGAGATGAATTTGGGAGATCCTTACCCTAATAAGGGAGTAGTGATGCTATCCTTGTATTGCATGGTGATGAATTATATAATTGCTATCATGTGTACTAACCATGCAGGTTTCATGAAATGATAAGCATAGTCAGGTATGAGCTATGATATTTCATTTATTGCTTTATGGGCCTTGTGAGCCATAATATACTTTGTTGCCTAGTGAGAGGTAACAAGAGATGACATGGGCCTTGTGAGCCATGTGAGATACTTATTTATACAAGTATCATGCTTGGTCAGATGACCTGAAGGTATTGGTTACCTGATAAGTGGTAACAACTATTCTATGTTGAACTGAGGGTTGGAATACCCATTTTCTATAATCATGGTAATGAGTTTGTGAAAGATTGAGAATGCTCCTGATGAGATGAGGGACTGAGATCCCAATATGTTCTTAAAGTTGAACGGAACCTGATGAAAGTATTACACTCTTTTTACAACATCTATTATAATAATTGTTGTTTGAAAACATGATTGATGCTAAAAGAATATGATAATGCACTTAATTAATCAAGTGATATCATATAATGTAGTTGCCCTGACCAAAGATCCATCAGCGTCAGAATTTGCTGAATGGTGAAATGAGTTTAACTCGACGTGCATATTTTTTAATATGTGGGGGTAATTGGGCAATTATATCCTTGTGCCCCATAGGAATGGCTGTGGGCTATCTCCTATGTATGGGATTGGTTTCATACCATACCCCAATAAAGTATGGCTACGGTACATGACTCCATGATATGATACCAGGCATTGGCTACGGGTCATAACCATGAAGAGAGTATATGATGCGGGCTATAACTCTATAGCGAAGATGTCATTATACCTGGCAAGCTATTTTGCAGTTTGACACGTGATGTCTCTGCCAGATAATCTCGTACTGACCGAGAAGGATGAGGTCTTGGAGTCTGGCTCTTCCATTGACCTTGTGTAGTACTGATGTTTTACGTAATCGTGGTCAGTTAAAGTATGAATGGTATACTTCATCTCTTCAGGGCATTAATTCAGAATGTTTGTAAAATGTAATCATCCGTGTAGCGTATGTGTTTAAGGTTGAAATACGAGAATCGGGGTCCCAGATACTATTATTTCTAATAGAGGTCCCCAGTTCATGAGTCATTTTTGGGAGCGACTCCATAAAGCTTTCGGCACGCAGTTAAGGATTAGTATAGTCTTTCACCCACAGACAGATGGACAGTCTGAAAGGACCATACAAACCTTGGAGGATTTGCTTAGGGCATGTGTCCTTCAATTTGTAGGAAGTTGGGATCTACATCTGAGCTTGATAGAATCTGCTAATAATAATAGCTATCAGCACAGTATTGACATGGCACCATATGAAGAATTATATGGTAGACGTTGTAGATCTCCGTTATGTTGGTATGAAATAGGGGAATATCAACTTTTGGGTCCTGAGCTAGTGCAGCAGACAACTGAGAAGATTAAAGTAATACAACAACAGTTAAAGACTGCACAGGATAGATAGAAGTCATATGCCGAGAAACGGAGGAGACCTTTAGAATTCCAAGTTGGATACAGAGTATATCTCAAAGTTTCACCTTGGAAAGGTGTTCTTAGATTTGGAAGGAAAGGAAAGTTAGCTCCTAGATTTATGGGGCCTTATCCAATCATTGAATGGATTGGAAAGGTAGCGCCTATAAGCTGGAGTTACCACCTGAGCTGCATAAGTTGCATCCAGTGTTCCATATCTCCATGTTGAGAAAGTGCCATCCTGA
Organism: Alisma plantago-aquatica; assembly: GCA_963693085.1. Lineage (NCBI taxonomy): Eukaryota > Viridiplantae > Streptophyta > Magnoliopsida > Alismatales > Alismataceae > Alisma > Alisma plantago-aquatica. Next base: position 715,070,583 of record OY856409.1, on the reverse strand, counting down.
CACAAAGTTAGTTCTGCAACCTGTGAAGGTAGAACTAAATGATGATATATAATATGTTGAAGGACCTGTGATGATCCTTGATAAAAGAATAAAAAAGCTAAAAAAGAAAGACATATGTCTTGTAAAAGTTATCTGGCATCATCATGGCATTGAAGAATCTACGTGGGAACTAGATGAAGAGATGAGGAGGAAGTACCCTTCTCTTTTCTCTTAATGTTTTCGTTGATGATTTTGGGGACGAAATCCCTGTTGGGGGTGGATAATTTGTAACATCCCTGACATGGGTTATGTGTTAACCCTAGAAGTTTTGCTTAATGAGGTTGATTATATGCTTGCTCTTAACTTTTGAAAAGTAATTAAGGCTCAAGAGGAACCTATATTTCAATTTTAGTCCTTTTTGAATAATTTTGAAACAATGTTTTGCCTGTTTTGGACTGAAGTGCAAATTACCTAAGTTGAAGGGTTAAATTGCAAATGTTACATGATAAAATGTTCCTCAGATGTTGAAGCATCATAGGAATGAGTATGATGCAGTGATATGGTTTCCACAAGCTTGAGCACCAAGATAGAGCTTGCTAAGTAATGTTTGTGCATTAAAACCTAGTTTTGGTGTAATGTGCAATTTGCCCAAAACCCAGGGTTCAATATGCAAATTACCACTTTAAGAGAGTCCCTAATGTTTCTTGGAATCATGTAGAGCAAATAAAATGATAGGGGCATCTCATTTGTATCACTTTGAAGGAGAGAGAATCTTGATATTAAAATAATCAAGATTTAAGCATAATTGAAACCCTAATTCAATTTAATGCAAAAAAATAAATATAATAATTGAAGTACCTTCAACCAAAAACGAAACGGTTGAATTTGCATAGGTGTGAACGTCCTTGTTCCTTTCAAAGGCACGAAAATATCTCAAGTGAGTGGAGAGCCCACTCACATTAGTTAACTAAAAAGTAATATCCACTAAATATGGGATATTATTATTATAAGGGTTAATGTGTGCTTAATTTGCTTTTCCTTGAATTCAAGGATAATGAAGATGAATATAAGCCAAAGGAAGGTGCATTCGTCTGCATGTAGTAGAGGGGAGTATGTGGCACTTTTTGGGGAGTTGAAGGATTGCTTTTCAACTTTCTCTCTCCTTGAAATTCCTTTATAAAAACTTCATTTTCCACTCAACCAAAGACACTTTTTTGGATTTTCTTTCTTCCTTGCTTTGGACGAGCACAAGGGAACTTAGGAGAATCAGGGGATCAAACTCCAACCTGTAGGTAAGCTCCTCAATCATCTTCAACCTCGAATTCATGGTGAAAATCACAAATTAATGCTTGATTTCTTCTTTTCTTCAATCAATCTTCAATTCTAGCCAATCCTTTTCACTCAAGAGCTTGAGGAACGAACCTTGTGGAGTGAGAAAGCTTCAACCACCATTAGAGATGTATAGTGGGAGCTTTGAAGTGTTCTTTGAAGGTGGGTTATATAACTTAATCCCTTGAACATTGTTATTGATTTATATCTTTATCAATTGTTGATTTCATCTTTATTCCGAAATTTTTAATTTTGTTGATTGATGAAATCACCATGGAAATCATAGAAAGTTTCGTGGGTTTGTATATTAAATATGATGATGTAATCTCAATCACACACCTCAATTAATATCCTAGGCAAACGGTTTCAAAAATTGGGACCAATCAGTTTCAATTGAATTGGTCAAACGGTTTCATCAAACCGTTTGGAGTGGTTGACCATAGTTGATCGTTTGGAGGTATAAGCTGATGTAATTTGATGATTTATCCAGTGGTTTCTTTTGGTTTGATCTCATTGGTTCCAAATATAATAGAATCATCAATTGAAAACCCTAATCTAATCGGGTTGAAGTATCAAAACCCTAATCAATTGGTTGATTGAGAACCTAAGTGGTCCATTCAGTTTCAAGGACATTTGGACCAAACAGTCTAGAGACCGTTTGAGTCTGAACGGTCTTGAAACTGTTTGGAATCAAACGGTCTCAAACCGTTTGGAGGTCCAATCAGTTTCTAAGTTGAGTCAACCAATCGATTTCAAAAGTGGATAGGTCCATTCGATTTCAAGTATAATTGCTCAAACGATTTTTAAGGGCTAAGTGCCCAAACGGTTTCAAACTATTTGGAGGGTTGAAGAGTCAAATCAATTAAAGGATGAATGGGTTCATGAATGAATAAAGAACTAATGGTTACAATTGAATGATCAAATTGATGGATAGTTCAATGTTGAAACCCTGAATCGATTTGATTGAAGAGAACCCTAACTAATCCTCTCGATTTTCAAGATGATTTGGACCAAATGGTCTTGAGACCGTTTGAGTCCAAACGGTCTTGAAACCATTTGGAATCAAACGGTTTCAAAACCATTTGATGGTTTAAGGGGTCAAACCGATTGAAGTTTTCAAAGGTCAAAAATCGGTTGGAATTCAATATACCCTAAATCGGTTGGAGATTTAAGGAAAAGATAAATCAATTGCTTTCTTGATTTATGATGATAATTATCAAACATATATACAATGGTTGTATTCCTAAGATACTTAATGAGTAAGAATATTTAAAGGGGTTAACCTTTGGTACTTATGAAAACAATGACTCAATATACAATGCTAAGCCTATATGTATGAATTTGAATACAGGATTGACTCAATCTGATCAAGATCGAAGTAATGAATGTCCTAGAGAGGATAAGAGAGAGAATTACATACATGTATAGTGATCATGTAGTAATTAAGCCCTAACACATTCAAAATGAATGGGATACCTAATTAGGGTATGATAGTTGATAAAGAGATCATAAAACCCTAGTTGAGGTGATTGATGAACCTAAACCCTAATTTAGGGCAATTCTGAGTGAAACCCTAATCTAGGGGGATTATGTGATTCTAATTAAGGGTAATGTTATGAGAAACCCAAATTCAGGGTATTTCAATAGTAAACCCTAATTATGAGTAATTAAATGTAAACCCTAATTGGGATGAAAAGTAAACCCTAATTGAGGAGGAATCCTAATTGAGATGAATTTGGGAGATCATTACAATAATAAGGGAGTAGTGATGCTATCCTTGTATTGCATGGTGCTGAATTATATAATTGCTATCATGTGTACTAACCATGCATGTTTCATGAAATGATAAACATAGTCAGGTATGAGCTATGATATTTCATTTATTGCTTTATGGGCCTTGTGAGCCATAATATACTTTGTTGCCTAGTGAGAGGTAACAAGAGATGGCATGGGCCTTGTGAGCCATGTGAGATACTTATTATACAAGTATCATGTTTACCTTGGTCAGATGACCTGAAGGTATTAGTTACCTGATAAGTGGTAACAATTGTTTTATGTTGAACTGAGGGTTGGAATACCCATTTTCTATAATCATGGTAATGAGTTTGTGAGATTGAGAATGGTCCTGAAGAGATGAGGGACTGAGATCCCAATATGTTCTTAAAGTTGAACAGAACCTGATGAAAGTATTACACTCTTTTTACAGCATCTATTTTAATAATTGTTGTTTGAAAACATGATTGATGCTAAAAGAATATGATAATGCACTTAATTAATCAAGTGATATCATATAATGTAGTTTCCCTGACCATAGATCCATCAGCGTCAGAATTTGTTGAATGGTGAAACGAGTTTAACTCGGCGTGCATATTTTTGAATATGTGGGGGTAATTGGGCAATTATATCCTTATGCCCCATAGGAATGGCTGTGGGCTATCTCCTATGCATGGGATTGGTTTCGGACCATACCCCAATAAGAGTATGGCTACAGGCCATGACTCCATGATATGATACCAGGAATTGGCTATGGGCCATAACCCTAAAGAGAGTATATGTTGCGGGCTATAACTCTATAGCGAAGATGTCATTATACCTGGCAAGCTATTTTGCAGTTTGACACTTTATGTCTTTGCCAGATAATCTTGTACTGGCCGAGAAGGATGACGTCTTGGAGTCCGGCTCTTCCATTGACCTTGTGTAGTACTGATGCTTTACGTAATCATGGTCGGTTAGAGTATGAATGGTATACTTCATCTCTTCAGGGCATTAATTCAGAATGTTTGTAAAATGTAATCAGCCGTGTAGCGTATTTGTTTAAGGTTGAAATACAAGAATCATTGGCTGATGTTATCTTGCTTAGCACATCCTAGATGGATAAATGTTGTGCATGTTCTTCATATTCCTTATTGGATAAGTGATATGCTGCTATATCAAGTTGTAGATGAAATGCGTAGAACAAGAATATTGCTCTAATATGTTTATATATTGATTTAACTAATGTTAAATAATTACAATTCCTCTATTTAGTTTACTCTTATTAAACTGCAATAATAATGTTTCTGGCGGAGAGTTATATCTCTCGTTGGGATAATTTACAATTGTCTTGCCCCCGTGGGATTCAACTTTTTAGGTAGACGTGGAGGAAGAGGCAGAAACCCTACACTAGGGGAAGAGAAGCAGTAGCAGTACAGAATAGCAGTGATTTCTCATGTGGAGACACTGAATGTCATGTTTTGTGTATGTGTAAATAGAGTCCTATGTGTCGTCTCTATACTCTCAGGTCCTCGAAGTAGCAGTTAGTACTTTAATGAATCGATTTGAGATTTTGGCTTGTTGCCTCGAGGTTTTTGTACTGCCTGTATATAGTTTAAACAGGGAAGTTGATGCTTGTAACCATCGAGAAGGGATGATACAGAGTATGTACTTTTGAACCCGAATGTGAATGTAATACTTTGGTTCTTGATGAAAGAGTTTTCCTGTATGTGGATCTCTTTGTAAAAAGTTTTAAATTATTAGTGATTTCTAGTAATCCGTTGCTAATGATCGCTTCCACTTAGTTAATAACATTTTATTCGAATGGTGTATCACATGTCTGCCCCAAGTGTTAGAGATCTCATCATGATGAGTGCAAGTACGGGCAGCATGTATGCTACTTTTTTGGTGAGGAAGGCCACATCAAACTTAACTATCTGAAGATGCAACAGAAGTTTGGCAACAACAATCAAAAGAAAGGTCAGAACAATCAGAGAGAGGAACGTCGTGCAAGGGTCTTTGCCATAACTACAGAAGAGGCGGATGAAGTGATGGTCATTGAAGGTATGGCTTATATTGTCCAATTATCTGTTAAAGTGTTATTCAATTCTGGTGCATCACATATTTTCATATCTTCCGCATTAGTTGCAATGCTAGAATTACTAGTGGAGGACCTTCATTATGATCTTAAGATTAGAACAACTAGTATACATGTTAATGTACATGGGAGAATGATTTCTTGGGTTGGGATTACCCTAGAGGGGAGAATTTTTCCCGCATATCTTATGATTATGCCCCTAACTGATTATTATCCTGGGCATGAGCTGGCTCCATGAGCATTATGTGCTCCTTGACTATAGGAGGAAGATAGTTCTCGTATCTCATCCTAATGAGGAGCCACTAGTCAAAAAGGGAAGGAAGAAGCATCACAAGGACTTCTTTATTTCTATAATTTAGGCAGATAAACTAAAGAAGAAGGGGTGTCAAACATATCTGGTGTCTGTTATATCTGAAAAGGAGAAATATATCGTCGATATTCTTGTAGTTAGAGAGTTCCCAGATGTATTTCCTGAGGCCTTGTCTGGCCTACCTCTTGTTTGAGAGCTTGAATTCTCTATTGATCTCCTTCCTGGCACTGCACCTATTTCTAAGGCCCTGTATAGAATGGCGCCTGCAGAGCTCGTTGAATTGAAGAAGCAGATACTAAAACTTCATGATCTGGTTTACATTCATCCTAGTGCATCTCCCTAGGGAGAACCCATTCTCTTCGTCAAAAAGAAGGATGGTTGTCTCTGTATGTGCATTGACTATCGAATGTTGAATCATATGACAATAAAGAACAAGTACCCTCTGCCACGAAACAATGACATGTTTGATCAACTAAAGAGAGCCAAGGTATTCTCAAAGATAGATTTGTGTAGTGGATATCATCAGTTAAAGATAAAACCCTCTGATATAGAGAAGACAACCTTCCGCACCAGATATGGGCACTTCCAATTTCTTATTATGTCTTTTAGCCTTACCAATGCCCATGCCATCTTCATGGACCTAATGAATCACATCTTTCACCAGTATCTATACTCTTTTATTATTGTCTTCATAGATGACATTCTTATCTATTCTGATAATGACCAGTTGTACGAGGAACACCTTTGCATCACTCTGGAGACACTTTGACAGCATCAGTTGTATGAGAAGTTGTCTAAATGTGAGTTTTGGCTTTGTGAAGTCATGTTCCTTGGGCATATAATTTTTGATGGTCATATCTCAGTTGATCAAACAAAGGTTGAGTCGGTCACGAACTGGGATACCCCTACCACTCTGTCAAATATCAGAAACTTTTTGGGGTTAGCCGGATATTACAGGTGCTTTATTCAGGACTTCTCTATTATAGCAAAGCCTTTAACTGCACTCACATGAAAGGAAGCAAAGTTTGTGTGGAGTGAGAAGTGAGAGTAGAGTTTCCAGACCTTGAAAAGGACACTCACTTTAGCACCTATGCTCATACTTCCTTCAAGAAATGATGGTTTCATTATCTTCAATGATGCTTCAAAGTTAGGTTTGGGTTGTGTTTTACAACAGAAGGATAGAGTGATAGCTTATGCATCCAGGAAGCTCAAACCACATGAGGAAAACTATCTGACTCATGACCTAGAGTTGGCAGTTATTGTCTATGCATTGAAGATCTGGAGGCATTACCTATATAGTACATAGTTTGAGATTTTATGTGATCATAAGAGCCTCAAATATATTCTGAGTCAGAAAGATTTGAACATGAGGCAGTGTTGATGGATCAAGTTCTTGAAGGACTACAACTTCATTATCTTCTATCATCCTAGCAAGGCTAACGTGGTGGTTGATGCCTTGAGTAGAAAGAAGGAAGTAGTCAATGCAACAATTATTGTTGATGAATGGAAGATGGTGCAGAACTTGGTAGAATGGAGACCACAACTTATAGAGGTGGAGTTAAAGATGGAACATCTCACAATTCAACCAGATTGGACTTCTACAGTACTACAAGCTCAGCAAGATAGTCCTAATCTTCCTTGCATGCTAGGACAACTATAGACGAATGATGCTAATTTGTCTAAAGGCACAGATGGTGAGATCTTAATGAAGAATAGGTTATGGGTACCTACACCTGAGTTACAATAGAAGATTTTGTTAGAGGCTAATGGCACAAAGTATACTATTCATCCAAGTTCTACAAAGATGTACCAAAACATGAAGAGAGCCTTCTGGTGGGAGGGCATGAAGAGGGACATAGCAGACTTTGTGTCTAAGTGCCTCACTTGTCAACATGTGAAAGCAGAGCATCAGAGACCTAGAGGTTTTCTGCAACCATTAGAAATTCATGAATGAAAATGGGACAAGATAACCATGGACTTCATTATAGGTCTACCAAAGGCCCGGAAGGGATATGATGCATTATGGGTAGTCGTTGGTCATTTGACCAAAAGTGCTCATTTCTTGGCTTTCAAAACTACTGCTATAGTTTCAAACATGGTTGAGCTTTATATCCAAGAAATTTTACATTTGGACGGAGTGCCTACCTCTATTTTTTCTGATAGAGATCCAAATTTCACTTCAAAAATGTGGAAACAAGTCCAAGAAGAGTTGGGTACCAAGGTTCACTTTAGTACTTCCTATCATCCTTAGACTGATGGTCAATCTGAGAGGATCATTCAAACCCTTGAGGACATGCTCAGAGCTTGCATTCTAGATTGAGGAGGTTCATGGGCGAAGTATCTCCCTCTTGCTGAATTTGCCTAAAATAATAGTTATCATGTAAGTATAGGCATGGCGCCATATGAGGCCCTATATGGGAGGTCGTGTAGGTTACCATTGCTTTGGCATGAGCCAAATGAGAGGAGCTTAATAAAGAATGAAGAGCTATAACTTTATACGAATTAGGTAGCACTCATCAGGAAGAGAATGCAGGCAACTCAGGATAGACAAAAGAAGTATGCAGATGCACACAGATCGAATAGAGAATTTCTTGTAGGGGATCATGTATTCCTAAAATTCAAGCCCATAAAGTCTATTGCCAGATCCAAAGTGAAAGGCAAACTCAGTCCCAGATATGTTGGTCCTTTTGAGATTCTTGATAGAGTAGGTGAGAGTGCCTATAGATAGCCTTGCCACCTTCTTATGAGAATATTCATAATGTCTTCCACGCATCTATTTTGAGGAAGTATGTCCAGGAAAATTCCCATATTCTCTCTCATGAACCTATCGAGATCAGGAAAAATTTATCTTATGAAGATATTCTGTTAAAGATCCTCGATAGTCAGACAAAGCAATTAAAGAAGAAATACATTATACTAGTTAAAGTCCTATGGAAAAATCACAATTTAGAAGAAGCCACTTGGGAACTTAAGGATGATATGTTAAATAAATACCCAGATCTCTTTGACCCTTGAAATTTTGAGGACAAAATTTTGTTAAGGGAGAGAGGATTGTAACATCCTCAATTTCCAGGTACGTATTTGCATTTTTTGCTGATATCATATATGTTATGGTCACATATCATAAATGGGTCAATTTTAAATATTTTTGGTTATTATCAAGCACTATAAAATTTACTACTAAGAGGAAAGATGTAAATAATATGAAACCTAAAATATCAAGATCAAATTATTTTTAAATAATTATTTATGTGGTATTTAAGCTTTGTCTCATTTTAATCATAGTAATTAATTTGATGATCAAATTTGGAAACTAACTCCTTGAGAATTTTCTAGACCCATTAGTAACCAACTAGTCAAATTTTGTGCTCAATCTAAGTTAATTTGACTAGATAACTAAATTCTAGAAGATAATGGAGATTTTATTAGGATATAGCCATTTTTGGGGAAAAAATTCTTTTCGGCCTTTGTGTACCGTTCGATCTGGGTGCACCATGTACCTAGACCATCACAGCCATCCGCCTTGTACTTCAACTTCCCACTTGAAGCAAGACTTTATGTCTGGATCAATTTCAGATTTCCTCCCCGTGTGAGCGTTCGTATGGAAACGGACTTCAACACTGGCTTGAACCCTAAATCATAACATATATATATATATATATATATATATATATATATATATATATATATATATATATATATATATATATATATATCTAACACCCAATCTTCAGCCACCATCCTTCATCCTATGTTCTCCACTGCCCTTTCCAACCCCTAACATGCTTTTGTATCCTATTCCATGTATGAGAGTTTGGTACTTTCCACCAATAAGCCCACGCCAGCAGCTGATAAGGGCTTCGCTGCCAAGCAAACTCGGGCATGTTGCAGCCGTGCAAAGAGAGATGAGCCAAAGTCATCTAAAGCTCCATCAACCATGTTCTAGCCATTGATAAGAGGTAGATTTCTTTCCACTTACTCTAACTCCTAGATTTTCCTATTTTGGTGCATGGATGGGGACACGACGTCCAAAGATAGTGAGCAGATGTCTGAGGTCTAGTTTGATGACTTGAAGATTCAGGAAATATATTTCACTGGTGGGACATTATCTTAGGCGACCCTTCCAACTTGGAGTTTTCTTTTACTTGTTTTTTGTTATGATCATGTTGGGATTGTTATTCCCAAACTTTCCATTTAAGTATGTTAGACTTTCTATTTGAGCTCAGTTACTTTGGTTATTAGGATGTTTGGTATATCAAATTTTTGATGTTTGCCCATGTTTTAGTTTATGTGAGATTCAATGCTTCTTCTTGTGGTTGTGGTAAATAATTGGGCAGGAATTACATTGTCTTTCTATTTCCTAGTTTTAGCTTTATATTCGCTCAAATGCAAATGTCTTTCCTTTTCAGAACTTTAATGTACTTATGTGTGTGCGCACGCGCGTGTGTGTGTCTAATAACCTCCCATTTTGTGATGTTATCTTACTAGTTTTTATTAGTTTTCCATACTCTTTCTTAGATAAATTAGATAGAATACTTAACCTTCTAGTTTTATTATGAATATACCAATAGATTGATATTTCTCCTTTTCTTCTTATAGAAAAACCCAAAAAAATTGCAAAAGTCCCAACCAAAATGGTCCCAAGACCGTGAAGGTCCAACCGGTCCCAAGATCGTGAGGACCCAAATGATCCAAAGAACGATGCATCTCCCATCAGTCCCAAGACCGAGTGAAAGCCTATCGGTCCCAAGACCGAGTGGGGGCCTACCGGTCCCAAGACCGAGTGGGGGCCTACCAGTCCCAAGACCGAGTAAAGGTCTACCGGTCCCAAGACCGATTGAAGGCCTATCAGTCCCAACACCGAGTGAATGCCCATCGATCCCAAGACCGTGTAAAGGCTTATCAGTCCTAATACCATGTGAAGGCTACGAGTCCCAAGACCATGAGGATCCAAATGGTCTCTATACTATGAAGATCCAAATGATCTCGAGACCATTCAAGCCCCCCTTGGAGCCTATAAATAAGACCCTGTTGGATAAATTGGACATTATAATAAATCCCCTTTCTTTCGATGATGACAAACATTTCATTCTTGTTTATCTGACGAGCTACTTGAGTGTGCAGGATTATGGTGGATGACAAAGCAACTAGGGAGATCATAAGCTTACATATTTATTTTCATGCAGTGAAATCACTATTGTAAAAACTTGTACAGAAATATAAGTACTTAGAATCGCATGTAAATCAAGCAATGGATCTTCCCTAGCTACACACCATAGTTAGACAAGTCATCCCTTCCAAAAGGATCACATTATGCACACTCATAAACACACTTAGTGGTTTAATTAAAAGATTGAAACAGAGTCAATCTCGGTCGACCACACTCCTCGACCGAGACACTCTCGGTCGACAAACTTCTCGACCGAGTTTGACCAAAAGTAGCCGTTAGACACAGCAGTTGACAGTTGCAAATAAACGTTAATCCAGAGAGCCTGTCGGTCGACGAATCCTCGACCGACTGGGCATCTCGGTCGACGAGTCCTCGACCGAGATGGTCTCTGACAGCAACTGCAGAATTAATTAACTAGCCGTTGCTAATGCGCCTAACTTATTCCTAACGGCTAGTTAAGCACTTAGAAGCCCCTAGAAGTTGTCTAGAACGTCCTTAAGCATCCATAGGCCATTCCTATAAATAGGACAAGCCTTAGGACACTCATATACATTCATACACTCAATTGTGCAATCCTTGAGCTTACACTACACTTGCAATCTGTTTAGAGCAATAGTGCAATTCCCACATTGGTTATTCTTTCCTATTGCTCAGATCTCGTGTCCTATAGACTAGGATCTCCTATACACAATAACCACATTGTTATACACCTTGGTTAGGAGATCCAAAACGCTTGATATAGGAAAATCAAGCCTTGAGCTTACAACGGTTTGTAATTTCTGTATTTCTTTCTTGTTCCTATTTATTTCTTGTACTCTCCTTGCTACTCCTAGGGTTGGAGGCTGCGGATTGGAGAGGGTGGACTTCTCGGAGGAGAAGGGGACTTCAAGTTACTTCAAGAAGGCTATCGCACGGGAAGCTACTTCAGAAGGCTGGTGCAACGGGAGTTGGTGCATCTACTTCAAGGGAAGGCTGCTTCAAGTTGGGCGATTACTTCTAGGTGAAGGCTACTTGAAGGGTTTGGGAAAAGGGATTGTATTTTATGTAACATCCTTGCGAGGTAATAAAATAAATTCCTTTTCAAATCCCGGTTGGGTAAGCAACCGGGTAGTGGACTGACTACCTTAGTATTTGCTAAGGTAGGAACCACTCTAAACCCTTGTGTCTCCTTGTCCAATCTTTTCTTTGTGGTTGCTTGAGTTAATAATTGTTTTAAATTATCATAAAACTCTATTCACCCCCCCCTCTAGTAGTTTTCAATTGGTATCAGAGCAGGCTTCAAGGAGCCCTAACAAGGTCTTGAAGAGATGAAGGGAGGAGGTGACTACAACCGCAAGCAAGAGAGCATGGACCAATGTTCAACAAGTTGCAATTGGTGCTTAGGAACAAAGCACTCTACATCTAGGTGTCCATGGAGGTCAAAGAAGGAAGATGCAAATAGAGAATGTCTCATTGCTACAATAAGTGAGGAAGAAGAAGAAGAGGTAAGCTTGCTTGATTTACATAAAGAAGAGTTAGTTTCTATTATTGAAGAAACACACACTAAATATGTTGAATGCAAAAAGAAGTTAAAGAAATCTAGTAAAACAATTGATGAGTTAAATGCTAGACTTCTTGCCCTTACATCCGAAAATGAAGATCTAAAAAGGGAAAATGAAGGATATGATCTTAAGTTAAAATCGGTAGAAGGAGATTGTAATTTGCTTTCCTTAGAAAAGTTAAATTTGCAAACTCAAGTGAATGACCTTCAGAAACAACCTATTATATGCTCACATTTAGATTATGATAAGGTTGTAAATGAAAGAAACTCTTTAGTATCCGATTTAGATAAAGCAAAGTCGGATATCAAAAGGAGAATGGATGAAATTGTTAAGTTGCAACAAAAAGTTAAAAGTTTAAACAACAATGGCATCCTTGATCAACTCTTAAATAATTCCTATCATCAAATTGGGAGAAGAGGACTAGGTTATAAGCCTAAGGAGAAATCCTATCAAAAACCTAGTTGGAGAAGAGCACAAGCAAGTCAATCCATGAATGTACATAGGGGCAAATATACATTTGTACCAAAGAACAACCTAGACCAAAATCATAGAAAGAGACATGAGGTTGATTCTATATGTTGCCACTATTGTTTACGACTTGGACATTACTCTTTCTCCTGCCCATACAAGAAAAAGGATGTTGAGTTGGTATGGGTTCCAAAACCCCCAAATTAAATTGACTAGTTTAAGTTGAGATATGACCAAAAACCTTTAATTTGCATATTCTTATGTCTATCTCAACTTAACATGTGGGGATAATAAAGGTTAATCAAAACTTAAAAGATTTGAATATGATTAGTTGAGATTTAATCCAAATATTACTTTGATATTCATATGCTTATCTCTAACTGATCTTTGAATTAATTTAGATACAGTCTATATTGCACTTAAAATAGATTTCTGAATATTTTCCAGAAACATGGTCGGTCGAGCAGTTGTCGACCGAGTAAATATCGGTCGAGCAATCGTCGACCGAGCATGTCACTGTTTTTCAGAATATTGTAAAATTGCTGAATTCTTGTGAAATTAATCAAAATTGTTTTCTATTTATTGTTAATGACTGTTTTACATGCAAAACGAGTTGAAGATCTAACTATTTCACATGATTTTGTAAAAGCATCTCCTGGTCTATTCATATATAAACATCATGTGTTATAACATTTAGTTTAAATGATTACAATATTGAATCTCATGGTTCTATCATTGCATCATGGGTATGTTTTCACTATTCCATCACTCAACTCATAAAAATGATGCTATGCTACATAGAACAAATGGAAAATGATAATTGCATGCATGATTCTTATTGATAAGCAAGCAAAATAATTCATTGGTTTAAAATAGGCTTTGATTCATATGTTCATATCATAATTGATCATTGAGTTTTAGAAAATTGCAAATGTCATCTTGACATAATGAATAATGCTTGTGATGATGATGATGCTTAGAACAAAGTATTAATGTTTTCATCTATTTGCTTGTTCTAAGAAATCAAAAGCAAAACTTTTGACTCTAAGATATTAATCTTGTTTTCAAAATATATGTTTCTAAAGAATCTTATAAGGGTAATATAAGAAGCAATGGGATTTGATATTCATATACCCATAGCAAAGCATATGGAACATCATTTACAATGAATGTAAAATATGCAAAATCAAGGTCAAAAACTTCACTATGATACTCATATTAAAGTTTTCATAATAAGTATATCTTAATGTGCTTCAAATTGATATTTATAGCTATCTGCAGAAATTATATTTCACATATGAATGCTTATATTGGAAATCTGCAGAATTTGCCTCTTGGTTGAAATAAACTTTAGCCAAGGGGCGCTACGGTCGTAGTCAAGGGTGACCTAAAATAAGCTTTGACAAATATGCTTATTTGGATATCTTTTTAGTTGAACTTAATCTTAGTATACTTTTCATAAAGGTCAAAATCAAAAATTCAAATTATTTGTGACCTTAAAGGCCTTAAATTGCTTAAATTGTAAGATTAAGGGGGAGCTTATAAAAACAAATTTGATAATTTGATTAAAGAAGCTTAAAAGAACATTGTAAACATCATTTGGAGTTTGGTATTTTTAAAGTAATTTGTATTTCATCACAATGATATATTTTGCTCTTAAAGGAACTCTCTAAACAAATCAGGGCTTAACATCCCGTGCATTAGATTAGAGAAATTTTTATGAATCTCTATAAAGATGATCTTAAAGGAATTCTCTAGACAAATCAGGGCTTAACATCCCTTGTAAAATGGGTGAGAAATCAATATATGTATATGCCATGAATCTAACATGATCTCTTAAGGCTTAACATCCTTTGCAAATGATTGAGAAATAAATTGTGGCTAAATTAGACAAAAATAAAATCCATATTCTTAATAGGATATCTATTTAAGGGGGAGCAAAATATAAAATTAAGGAGGAGAAGAAAACTATTCAAAATGAATATCTTTTTGAAATGACAAAGGGGGAGAAAGAATATATAATATAAAATCAAAAATATAAATGAATATAAATGAGTTTCATCATGGCCAGCACTCACTTGCAATACACGAAAGGCTACAAAAGGCAATCCTCAGGTATGAAACTCACATGCTTTATATTTCCTATTTTATATTTAGGAAATGTTTGTCATCTTCAAAAAGGGGGAGATTGTTGGATAAATTGGACATTATAATAAATCCCCTTTCTTTCGATGATGACAAACATTTCATTCTTGTTTATCTGACGAGCTACTTGAGTGTGCAGGATTATGGTGGATGACAAAGCAACTAGGGAGATCATAAGCTTACATATTTATTTTCATGCAGTGAAATCACTATTGTAAAAACTTGTACAGAAATATAAGTACTTAGAATCGCATGTAAATCAAGCAATGGATCTTCCCTAGCTACACACCATAGTTAGACAAGTCATCCCTTCCAAAAGGATCACATTATGCACACTCATAAACACACTTAGTGGTTTAATTAAAAGATTGAAACAGAGTCAATCTCGGTCGACCACACTCCTCGACCGAGACACTCTCGGTCGACAAACTTCTCGACCGAGTTTGACCAAAAGTAGCCGTTAGACACAGCAGTTGACAGTTGCAAATAAACGTTAATCCAGAGAGCCTGTCGGTCGACGAATCCTCGACCGACTGGGCATCTCGGTCGACGAGTCCTCGACCGAGATGGTCTCTGACAGCAACTGCAGAATTAATTAACTAGCCGTTGCTAATGCGCCTAACTTATTCCTAACGGCTAGTTAAGCACTTAGAAGCCCCTAGAAGTTGTCTAGAACGTCCTTAAGCATCCATAGGCCATTCCTATAAATAGGACAAGCCTTAGGACACTCATATACATTCATACACTCAATTGTGCAATCCTTGAGCTTACACTACACTTGCAATCTGTTTAGAGCAATAGTGCAATTCCCACATTGGTTATTCTTTCCTATTGCTCAGATCTCGTGTCCTATAGACTAGGATCTCCTATACACAATAACCACATTGTTATACACCTTGGTTAGGAGATCCAAAACGCTTGATATAGGAAAATCAAGCCTTGAGCATACAACGGTTTGTAATTTCTGTATTTCTTTCTTGTTCCTATTTATTTCTTGTACTCTCCTTGCTACTCCTAGGGTTGGAGGCTGCGGATTGGAGAGGGTGGACTTCTCGGAGGAGAAGGGGACTTCAAGTTACTTCAAGAAGGCTATCGCACGGGAAGCTACTTCAGAAGGCTGGTGCAACGGGAGTTGGTGCATCTACTTCAAGGGAAGGCTGCTTCAAGTTGGGCGATTACTTCTAGGTGAAGGCTACTTGAAGGGTTTGGGAAAAGGGATTGTATTTTATGTAACATCCTTGCGAGGTAATAAAATAAATTCCTTTTCAAATCCCGGTTGGGTAAGCAACCGGGTAGTGGACTGACTACCTTAGTATTTGCTAAGGTAGGAACCACTCTAAACCCTTGTGTCTCCTTGTCCAATCTTTTCTTTGTGGTTGCTTGAGTTAATAATTGTTTTAAATTATCATAAAACTCTATTCACCCCCCCTCTAGTAGTTTTCAGACCCAAGGGGTCCTCATTTGAGGGGGAAGTCTTAGACGCCGAAAGGCTGCCTCCATCGTTCCAGAGCTACTTCATCCTTTATCCTTCGTCCCAAGGCTGTCGGTCTAAAATCCACACTCCATCCATAAGTCTACTCTCTCTCTCATCGACATAGAAGGAGGGAAGTTAAATATTCATCACCAAAGCAACCACGCAGTATGAAGATAGTCATTCTCTACTCCAAGGGGTCGACCTTCCTCCCTCCTATGTGGAGATGATGTTCTCTTTCTCTTCTCCTATCTGCTTCTTTGTTCTTGCCATGAGTGAGTAGTTCTATACACTAGGGTGCGGGGAGTAGCCCCGCTACCCATGTTTTCATTCCATGCACTATAATTCATGAGTTTGCAATAAAAAATACTATCTTTCAGTTCAACATCAATCTTTTAATGAATGCTATTTGCTTGATCACCAACCTGTGTTACTTATTATCTGATAGTATGAATTGTCTATGTTTGTGCTTTTAGATTTAATTATCGATTGAATGTTGGTTCTTGATGTATGTAATCACCATATATCTATTTCGATATCTAGGAGCAATTTTCAAGGAGTGGAGTAAACTCACCTTCATCATTGTACTTTCATACTATGAAAAGGAATCAATTGACGTATGAAAGTACAACTTTGATAGGTCGAGGAACACACTTCACGAAGGGAGTGATGCAAAGTAAGTGACCATTCATTCGGGGATGGTTGGCATTGCAATACTCCCATGTTTCTCATAGTTAGTTGTCTGAAAGGAAGCTAAATCTACAAAGATACTAATTGTTTAGACTCTTATTGCAAGCCATGTTATTATGATGTATGTTATGATCCATGCGTAGTGGTGGTGAAACTCGATCACATCCTAGTGGTTTCCATATATTGTTAACAACCCTAAGTTTTATTTCCTACTGTTTAATTTACATTTGCATACTAGTTTAATCATCACATCAACTCCTCGATCTAGATATCAACTCCTGAGTAGATAAGTAGAACTATAATGTTTTCCATCTTATTAATCCTTAACAAGACCGTTGTCTCGTGGATTTGACCCTCAACTGTACTACGATAAGACTTCCATGTACCTTAGTGTACGTGGGTGGAGATCTTATTATAGCACACGTAAGGCTAAACTTACAGACTTACTATCTCTAGGATTTTTAGTGGTGCATGCAACTTCACATGAGTAGAGGCTCCATCAGTGTGTGTGTATATATATATATATATATATATATATATATATATATAATGCATAACCAACCAAAATTGTGCTGCAATGCCCAGATGGATGATCAAGTGCTCTTGATGCTACGCCTCAAGGGAAGGAAGGTCTAGAAGCTTTCTATTTGATCTCCTTCAAACCACCTAGTCTAGCGAGTGATTCTACCATTTGCCCGACTCGAGTAGCTCTCTACCCAGAGTTCTCCAGATTTTGACATCCTGACACATGCTCTTATCATCCACTCCATTCTGATTCACATCATGATGGACTTCCAGAGGACCAGGAACAAGGTCAAAACTAAGTAACCCACGTGATTCACCTATTGGACTGAGTACGGGCCATGCAATCAGATGCCTTCAACCACAAGCATTCAACTTTAGGGTTTTGGAGGCAAGGAATACATCTATAAAAGGGAACCCTTATCATCCATCATGAGAGGATTTTGATTGGTGATTAGAAGCCACATTGTATAGTACAAACCCTAGTGAGGAGCGAGGATGTTGTGGCTGCAACAGAGATATTGGTCTTCCTGCACCAGGTCTCATGGCCTTTGTCATCATTCTTACTATCTCTTTGTTGTTGTCCCTTGCCATGAGAGAGTAGATGCCTTATGTTGGGGCATGGGGACTAGTCCCGATCACTCGTATTTTATATTATCTTGTATCTAAACTCGACATAATAGTTGCTAAATAAAGTATCATTATGCTCAATGACTTGCTTTGTAAAATGATGACTTGTTCACATATATGTTATAGTCATGGATATGTAGGTTGTTGTGAGCATGATTAGAACACTAGAATGATCTTATTGTCCCGGTTAGCTGTCATCAAGGGATAGTGAGATGATTGGACTTTGATATACTATGTGTCGAGGATGGTCGGTCATAAGTAAGGGAGTTCAATTAGTATAGATAGGGGACTTGGGGGCCAAGGATGGTCGGTTCCAAGGGAGTTTATACCAGGTGATGACATGTATCCCGTGAGGGTGCATAAGCTAAGCCTCTATTTAGCAATGACTATTGGAGAGCTAGATCTTGTTAGGATAATTACACAGGCCCAGGTAGCAAAACCCCATGCCATAGTGCTCTTTATTACCTATTATTTATCGCTTTAATCTCTATTGCTTTTGGTAATAGTTTAATCAATATTTTGACTACTCCGTGATATATATATTACTCTTAATACTTCTAAATCTATAAAAATACCTAAAAAGGTTGTTCTTTGGTTTCGATCCTAAGGTATACTGCAATAAGGCTTCCACTCATGTGGAGTGGGGAATTAGTGCACTGCTTTTGGTTAAACCTGGAAGTTATTCTTTTAGGGTTTTTCTTGGTGCAACATTTGAAGCCCCATCAGTTATGACTATTCTAATGTAACTCCTTAGAGCTACAAGGAATTACCACAACCTAGGGTCTACATATCATGCAGAAACATGTTGTTGATGAGGATCCATGCTTCCCAATCTGGGTTGATCGGATCAACCCTTGAATCGGTCGATTCACCTCAGTCGGTTGGTCATCTTACTAATCGTCTGATTGTAGTCCACCATCTTCTGGTTCCTCTTTTCGGTCGATCGGGTCCACCAACCGATTGGTATGGCTCGTCCTCCTTGGTCCTCCTCGATCCTCCAGGCATCGATTGGCCTGGTTTGAGCGTCTTCTTCTTCTTTGTAACAAGAAAACAAACTATCCTACTATTGCATGCTTATAGAGAACCTCGAGTTACATTTGAGGGTAGAAAAGGTAAGAAAGAATAATACTTTTACAATTGGAAGATAAGTTAGAGGCTCGGTATGAAACTGAGATAGAATAGGAAATAAACTCTACCACCATGCACAAATAATTACGATTATTGGCCATAAGCATGCTACACATCCACCATCAAAACTCACTTTTAGGGAAACACGTGTATATATATATATATATATAGAGAGAGAGAGAGAGAGAGAGTCAGGCTAGTGTACACTCGAGTGTACCGGAGGAACGGTACACCTCAATCATTTTTTAAAATGCTGTAAGTTTTTGAAAATTCTAAACCGTTGACCTTCTTAAATTTTTAAGAACATACTATATAATAAATTTTAGCTCATTTTGATACTTAAAGGTCGTGCATCTAAAGGAGGCAAGAATCATGCATTTCAAATTAGTTTTTTACATTGATTTTGTTGTCCTTGGATGAGTGACTT
The DNA here is from genome assembly GCA_963693085.1 of Alisma plantago-aquatica. Taxonomy (NCBI): domain Eukaryota; kingdom Viridiplantae; phylum Streptophyta; class Magnoliopsida; order Alismatales; family Alismataceae; genus Alisma; species Alisma plantago-aquatica. The sequence goes on along the minus strand of OY856409.1, from coordinate 715,050,923 downwards.
ACACTCATCCAAATGAGCTCAAATTTTGTATGTGGCCTATTATTATTATAGCCATGAAGATTGATGGATTGGATTTTAGAAAGATAAGGTCTAGATAGGCAAACATCATTGAGGTGTACGGCATAATCTGTACACTCGAGTGTATTCTAGCCTGACTATATATATATATATATATATATATATATATATATATATATATATTTTTTTTGTTTTAGATTTATGTGTGGTATTTGATTGGACATTTATATTCGCATCATATGCAATAAATAAATGATAAAACCAAAAATTTGGTCATATCAATGATACCAAAATATAGTAGATTTGTGTGGCTCTGATACCACTATAGGGAAATATGGCATTAGGTTGGGAGTGGAAACAAAAATGTTACTACCATATTCCCCATTAAACCAGTGAATCATGTCAATAACTATATAATGGAAAGGATGGATTTGAGGATATACCTAGTCTTGGAGAAAGTCCAAAAATGATCTCCTCATCATTGTAGTTGTGCAACTGCCTTCTAGTTGCACTGGGATGGTGTATGCAACAACTCCTAGTTTTTGCGGACAACAAGTTGACGTTTTCATCCTAGGGACAGGCAAATACCTCCAAGCCTCTATGGAAGTCTACAAGAACCACCTAGAACTCCTATCGTCATGCTACAACAAACAAGGAGTTGCCCCTCCCGTTGGTGTACTAATCACCAACTTGCTCTCCCGCATTGTTCATCCTTGCTATCCATCCCTTTATTAGATAGGAGTTTCTCAGGCTCTCTATTGGTTACCACAACTAGACAACAATCATCAGAGGAAATTGAGTTGTATCTCTGGGAAACCCCCACTACGCCTCTATTTATAGGAGGGGTTAGGGTCAGGGTTCCCAATCTGTATGGGAGTGGAAGGAACCAGAATTTCACAAATATTCACAACCTAAGATAGGATAAATGGTAGGTTCACCATTGAATCGATCGGTTACATGTGGGTCGATTGGTTCACCCAGTGAACCGGTCATTTCAACATTTTTTCCAATCACAATTGTGTTGAAGCTTCTAATCCAATTAATGCACGACATGACATCAACACTAATCTTTGATGCAATTGAATTGCACATCTAAATCAGGCAGTTCATCTAATGAATCAATCATCTCACAACCATGAGCCCATTGGTTCACTCAATGAACCAACCAGTTCATGCCTGGTTCATCTAAAATTCAGCCAATGCAATATTCAATCAACTTGACACTCCAGTCGGCCGTTTCACCATATGAACCGATCAGTTGGGAGTTTAGAAAGTAGATTTGTTTGCTTGAATTGAATACCTAAATACTTTATCAATCAATTCAATTAAAATTCATGATTAAACTCCTTTTCTAGGTGTATCCTGTCTGTATGACCCTATAGGTCCCATATTACATTGGCAGTTTATGTCCATCACTGATTATGACATCACAAGCAAAGAGAGGTGCCTAGTTACACATCATTGTAACCCAAGTAAATGGAAAGTTGGAAAACAACTTCAACCTACAATCTGTGTTTGGTGTTGCAATGTTTGTATAATTCCTTTTTCACTGATATCCAAATTGAACTTGAGGCATGGAGTAGTCATCCTCTTCAACATTCAATCTTTGTTCCTTGCTATATCAAACCATCTAAGATATATGTATGCTCAATATCACATATTGACTCACATGTGCATGACCTTGCATTTCTCACTCTCATAGAATCAAGTGGCCAAGATATCATACTCGAGTAGGAGGGACAAATCTCATCTACATTACTCATAGTCATCTTCGTGTGTCATAGCGCACCCAATCATCACCTTTATGGCAACCCTAATATAGAATCATGGTGGATGATGTCAAAGTATACAAACTACATGTGATGAGTGTAGTAACTTCAGGTCTAAGAACCACAATCACCACCAACACTATGAGAACTAACTATGACTACCATAGTCATGGTTTCCATGTGTCACTCTCATGGTGCGTCTATACGACACAATGTTCTCTAATAAGTATCTATGTGCTTGGTTTGATATCACATATCATGACTGATGAGATTTTGTCATCAACCAACACACTCTAGTCTTATGTCTTATTATTGTCTATTTGCCTTCCACAATAAAATTCGACTAGGGACATAATGAGAATGTGTACTCTCAACATCTGTATGACCTCATTGTTCAAGTCATGTACTTGAAGACATGCATGATTGAGTAATATCATTATCTAGACATTTATTATGTTATTTCATTATCTCATAATTGAATAAAATAGAATAAATTGTAAGCATGCCATTATTATTAATCAAATCATTTACAAGTTATGCAATTACAATCATCATATGATTGGCTCTCTGGGCATACATATCAATAGACTCCCACTTGCACTTAGAGCCAATCACTCATGAATTTCAATCCAAGTGATCTAACATGACCATCATGCTTCTGTTGCAAAAGTGCTTTAGTCAAGGGGTCATCAACTTTTCTCTCAATTGGTATTCTGCAAATCTTCACATCTCCTCACTGTACAATCTCTCGTATGATATGGAAGTGCCTTTATATATGATTAGAATGTTGATGCGATCTGGGTTCCTTAACTTGTGCAATAGCTCCATTGTTGTCAAAATATAGCTCAATTGTGTTGTTGATTCTTGGAACAACCCCAAGTTTAGAGATGAACTTCTTGATCCATACAACCTCCTTTGTTGCATTCGATGTAGTAATAAACTTGACCTCTGTTGTATAATCGGCAACTATCTCTTGCTTGGAACTCTTCCAGCTTACAACTCTGTTGTTGAGGCAAAACACAAATCTTGATTCCAATCTATAATCATATTTGTCAATTTGGAAGCTTGCATCAGTGTAACCATTTACCACCAAATCTTTCTCTCCACCATAGACTAAGAATTGATCCTTAGTCCTTCTCAAGTACTTGAGGATGTTCTTTACAGCTATCCAGTGAGCATCACTTGGATGTAACTAATATCTGGTGATCATTCTCAAGGCATATGAGATGTCGGGACGGGTACACAGCAGTACGTACATGATAGATCCAACTGAAGATGCATATGGAATCTTACTCATGTGTTCCCTTTCTTTACAAGAACTAGGACATTAATCTTTTGAGATAGAAACTCCATGACACATGGGAAAGTTTTATCTCTTTGAGCTCTCCATGATGAACCTCTTCAACACTTTGTCAATGTATGTGCTCTGACTTAGTCCAAGAAGCCTTCTAGATCTATCTCTAGAGATCTTGATCCCCAAGATGTAGGATGCTTCTCCTAAGTCTTTCCTAGAAAATGTATTTCCTATCCAAGTATTTACCTTTTGTAAAGTAGGGATGTCATTCCCCATCAATAGTATGTCATACAATATGAGGAATACAATCATGCTCCCACTAACCTTCTTGTATACACAAGGTTCATCTTCATTTTGAGTAAATCCAACTCTTTGACTGTCTTGTCAAAACAAAGATTCCAGCTTCGAGATGCTTGCTTCAATCCATAGATTGACCTTTGTAGCTTACAGACTTTATTTCCATCATTTGGATTTATAAAACCCTCAGGTTGTATCATGTGCACATCCTCGAGAAGATTCATGTTAAGGAATTTGGTTTTAACATCCATAAACCAAATTCCATTGCCATGATAAGCTACAATTGCAAGCATGATCTTGATGGACTTAACCATTACCACTAGAGAAAAGGTGTGTCATAGTCAACACCTTGAACTTGTCTAAAATCCTTTGCAACAAATCTGTCCTTATAGGTTTGTAGTTTACCATCCATGTTGGTCTTCTTCTTGAAGACCCACTTGCACCCTGTGGGTTTTACCCCCTTTAAGTGGATCCACCAAGGGCCATGCCTTGTTGGTGTACATGGATTCCATCTCAGATGTCATGGCCTCAAGCCATTTCTTAGACTCTAGACCCTCAGTAGCTTCTAGATAGGTTGTTGGCTCATCATGTATGACCAACTCACCGCCTTCCTGAGTCACAAGATATCCAAATCTTTTAGATTCAAGGCATGTCCTACTAGATCTACAAGGTCCTTGCGTTACTTGAGGAATATGAGATTCCACAACACTTTGTGATTCTCTTTGTTTCTCTTGTACATCTAACGGTTCAATGCTTTCTTGTTGGTCTCGAACCCCTTTGAGTTCCACTTTGCTCCCATTGATTCCTTTGGAAATACATTCCTTTTCTAAGAGTGCAACATCTCTAGAAACAAATACTTTGTTTTCAGATAGAACTTTTCAAGGAGTGGAGTAAACTCACCTTCATCGTTGTACTTTCATACTATGAAATGGAATCAGTTGACGTATGAAAGTACAACTTTGATAGGTCGAGGAACACACTTTGCAAAGGGAGTGATTCAAAATAAGTGACCATTCGTTCGAGGATGGTTGGCATTGCAATACTCCCACATTTTTCATAGTTAGCTATCTGAAAGGAAGCTAAATCTACAAAGATATTAACTGTTTAGACTCATATTGCAAACCATTCTATTATGATGTATGTTATGATCCATGCGTAGTGGTGGTCAAACTCGATCACATCCTAGTGGTTTCCATATATTTTTTACAACCTTAAGTTTGCTTTCCTGCCATTTAATTTACATTTGCATACTAGTTTAATCATCACATCAACTCCTCAATCTAGATATCAACCCTTGAGTAGATAAGTAGAACTATAATGTTTTCCATCTTGTTAATCCTTAACAAGACCGTTGTCTCGTGGACTCGACCCTCAACTATACTACGATAAGACTTCCACGTACCTTAGTGTACGTGGGCGGAGATCTTATTATAGCACACGCAAGGCTAAACTTAGAGACTTACTATCTCTAGGATTTTTATTGGTACATTCAACTTCACATGAGTGGAGGCTCCATCAAAAATTGGTGTCATTGTCGGGGACAACGGAACGTTTTAATTTCATTTATCAACTTACTAGTTCATATCTTTTTGATTCCATCATCTTTCCACACCCTATAAAGTGTGATTTTTCTTCTACTTTGGTAGAAAATGTGTATGCAAACTTCACATAACTGCGAATTCTCCCCTGAACCAGAGTACAACTCTGATGTAGTACAAAACTTCCACTGACGCATCATACTCAACCGCCAATGAGCCATATAGATGGCTGAAGAACAAAGCCAAGCCACCTTGATACTGGAAAGAGTCAATGCAGCTATAATAGCTCAGAGAGCACAACTCATCACTGATACACGTGCTCAAGTCCAAGATGAATTTGAGCTGAGGAGCAAGCTTGCATCCAAGCTGAAAATGAGGCAGCCACAGCAGCTTCTTAGTTATTGATAAGGAACAAGAAGCTTAGAGACTACATTGTTCCTAAGAATTTTGAGGATAATCACCCAGTTCAGCATCCACTCATTAATGTTCCTAACTTTGAGATTCGAACACAATGGATCCAAATCATGCAAGGCATCTCATTCTCTGGAAGCACTGGAGATGATTTCATGGACCATCCGAAGTGATTCTGTCACGGAACCGGAAACCCAGTCCCATGAACCAAACGTATACCAAAGGCAAAATGCGGAAGCGTAAAGCTTAGCACACATGAACAAATAACAAGATAAATGCACCAACATAAACTCAACAATCAACAAGATGTATTTAGAAACATCATTGTATTACATGATTTGAATTACATGTTCAAGAGTCACTTTGTACAAGTCTGCTCATGTATACTATATCTGGATCTTACAACAAGTACACCTAGCACAGCTCACCAAGCCCATCAACCTTATAGCCATCTCTGAACCTAAAAACAACATACGAGAAATGGGTCAACACACGAGGTGTTGAGTATGGGGCCGAAAGATACACATATATATAAGCTTTGCATAATTTGAAAAGATTTCAAGACTAAATGAACAAGAATAAACATGTTAATTGTTTAACAAATGTGAAACCATATTTTATGTCATTTCACTCCATTATACCAACAATATCAAACATGTTTAAGGCCTTTGACCATCTTCCCGTCGGAAGGGTCCGTAAGGGTGCTCAAGCTTAGCTACCCTTTTATACGAGAGGGACCTCAAGGTCGTAACCAAGAGCCCTTTATCAACAATATTATAATGGAGTTCCATATATATATATATCTGTGTTCAAGTTATAAAACAGACGAAGCAAACATCAAGTATGACATATCAATACTACATGGCAATATTTGAGAAAATAGACAAACAAGCATATAATATATGTCTTTTCAAGCAAGAAAGTGGTAGTCATATAACTAGATAAGGCCCATACCTGATTCAGAGATTCATAACCTAACAAAACCTCCATCATCTAGCCATATGCCAAACCTGTTTAAGAACAAGATTACATATATGCATTAGATTCTAATCATTAACCCTAATTAGATGCATTTTAGGGTTTTGGCCAAGGTGGGTTACAAGTTTCTTATTAGTTCATTAGGTGATCTTATACAGATTTAGGGGGCATCATGATGGTGGGGGTAGAGTTTCATGCCATTATGACGTTCCATGCACTTTCTATGATCATATCAAGGTTTAAAACATTTACATGCATTAAAGGGTCAAAAGACTCACAATAGAGCACCCTAGATCATGATTCATCGAGTCAAGAGGTCTATATCTAAAAGATGATCTAGATCAGCAATATTAAGTCATTAGAAACATATGACAAGATTAAGTGGATGTCCATTAGTAATAAGATTAGCAATTTGGGGTAACGTTCCTCATTTAAGTCCAAACTAAGTACATATGTACAAAAAGGAGTAATTATGAGCAATAGGGGTGATTAGGGATCCCATTAGGGTCACAAGAGCAAAAGAACTACTGATTTGATGCTTAGGAGGATATAAGTATATCAAAGATTCAAACTTCATCATAATCATGCATTAAAGTCCATGGACAAGCTACAACATGCATTAGGGACAACCATGGATCAAAAGGAGATCTTAAGAGCTCAACTTGGTTCAAGGTGAATAAATATTACTGATTTCATGATTATGAGAGTGAAAAGTCATTAAAGATGCAAGATTTGATCATATTAGTGAATAAAAGTGCTCAAACATGACTAATGTTATCATTTTCCAGAAATCAAGGGAGTAATCATTAGATTTAGGACCTGGAACCATGCCCAATTGGTAGGTCTCGTTGAGCTGATCAATTTGGTATATTTATTAGTCTAATTTGGCCTTAGGAGTTGGAAGATATCATTTTTACAATGTTTACATTGAAAACTATAGTGGATATCATAGAGGGCGTTACCATTTATTTCTTTGTCATCCTGGGCCGTTGATGGGTGACTGGACGGATCCTGTGCGTGTACAATCTCGGGCCCCAGGTGTTTGGGCCTCGACCAGGCCTATTTTCCCCGATCCAGCAGCCTCCCAGCCCAAACGAGTCGTCCGCTCTCCCGTCTTGCGATTCCCCTGTTCGCTGTGTTGGAACAGGGGAGGAACATGGGAACCCCGCCCTTCCTTCTTCGACTGCCCACAGGCTGCAGCAGCACCCGTAAGATCTCGGGGTAGTGCTAAGGGGGGTCGGCGCAACGCACACTGCCATCATCTGCCGCCCTCAACTCTCACGCTGGCCGGATGGGAGGTGGTGTATGGGCGAGCTTGCTATCCTCCCCAGCAGGTCCATGGTTGGCGGCAACCAGGTAGAAGAAGAGGGGAAAGAAGAAGGAAAGTGGCTGGAGCAAGGCGGCGGCTGGAGATGGCTAGGGCAAAAGCAAAACGAGGCAGACACGGGGGTTATAAATAAGCCAGAGATCTAGGGTTTGAAACCCAAGCCAAGCCGCTGTGAGCGTTACTCCATTGCCCGATTTGGCAAGAGGTTACAGAAGAATTTTCCAACTTGCGATTTTTCCAAAACAGAAGGGGGGAGAGGGCAAGCAACTGGGCCCCGATTGTATATTTGGGGCCCACTAAGGGTCAAATTGAAGCTAAAACAACTAATTCAAGTGAGAAACTAGTCATTTTTGAAAAGGCACAACTCGCGCTACAAATGTCCGAATAGGCTGAATTTTGCACTACTGGACTCGTTGTTGAAAACTCTACATCATGATTTATATTGGAAGAAAAAAAGATTATTGAAATGAGGATCAACATATATATTAAGATGGTGACATATTGAAGTTTGGAACATAGCTCAAAAAGGCAAATTAATGTCAAACATCTCAACTGATCATTGGTGCGACTAACAGGAAGTATAATCACACTCACACTATGCAATTGATATTCAATTGAGTATAAGTCACTTGATGAGAGAGAATCAATACAATAAAAGAGATAGAAAATCAAGGTTGTCACATCCTTCCCTCCTTATAAAGAATTTCGTCCCCGAAATTCATCCACGATTATAGATAAGAGTCTAGTCAGGATCCATCGGGTCTGGTTATTCAACCATGGTTATCAAGGTATTTCACTTGATGGAGGCACACTAGGTTATCCTCATCAAGGGTGTACTTATCTCGACTATATACATATTACTTACTGTTCCATCGTAATGTGACGTCATCATGGAATTAGGGTTTACCCATCCTTTAGTATCCATATATCAGGGTTTTTGTACTAATCTTCATACACAACCAGGGTGTATTATCAAAATCTATGTTATCACTTCTCAAAAGAATCATGTTTATGGACATAACTTCAACAAGATCAACATCGAGTGTGTATCTCATCTTTACTCTAGATTTCATGTATGGTTTTGTTTTCCCCAAAATTCTACCAACTCTAATCAATTATGTTATTTCTTTTTCATTTTAAATCTAAAATTAAACAATTTATTCATCATGCTCATCTGAGTTATGACTCCAAGAGTATTGTCATATCAAGTTGATCATTTGGGTATGAGATTAGGCATGTTACCCATGATTATTCAAGCTAAGTTTTCATGACATCATCATATTATTTTCATGATTTCAAGGCTACATCTTTTATGTATAGTATGATTTCATATTAGGTCTAGCTTATGAGAGTGGCTTATCGTGCATATGTTAAATTTTAATGTATGTGAGGTATTTCATATATATATCAAGCACCATATGAGGAACAACATTATCATCAACTTCGAGGTTTTAAAGCTTTCTCACTTGTATCTATAAAGAGCTCCACATGCTCAAGCCACTCAAGCTAAGACATATATGTGTCCAACAAGACATGTTAACCAAAATTTCTACCCGTAACATAAATTTCTACCCATCTTAAGGGTAACCACTAGATTCCTTTATATACAACTACTAACCCGAGTATGAGGCTCATCATGGATATCAAACATCATATACATCATCTTAGGTCTTGGGACATCTCCCTCACCTATATATATCAAGCATCAAATTTTCAATTTCCTCTTTCTCTAGGGTTAGATATTTTCATAGGACATCTAGGGTTCAACATTTCAAGGAAACCGTCCACTAGGTCACTCAACTCATATACTTAGAAGTCTTCTAGCTAGGGACTCGTCATCAAGTATTTCATCATTCATATTATTCAACATTTCAAATATTTTGGAGTTTAGGTACTCTAACCTTCTCCTGATACGGGTCAACTCATATCAACATGTCACTTTATTCATATGTCCCATGCTAGAGGTCTTCCTTTGTAAAGAGATTGAGGCCCGTGTTGGTCTCGAACCATATATTATATCTCCACACATACAAGACTAGGTACAAGAAAGCATGTCCACCCACTAGATATGTTTAGCACATCAACCAAGTGGTATGTATCATACAAGGTGCTAGGTTTAACTAGGGTTGCATGGTCAAAATCATCTCATATCTTCAAACATACTAAACCTTCCTCAAACATCTTGGGTCCTATAAAACATCAACATCGTCAACCACATCAACATCAACATCAACATCGAGATCGACATTAACATCATTATCATTATCATCACTATCTTCGGTTATCTATGCTACTCACTAGCTTAACCTTTATCATGGCTCTAGACAACTCTAGATACTAAAACTATCATCTAAACTCTCATCTAGACTTGATGTTACATCTCTTTCGCTTAGGTTGCATGGAAACTCACTGCCTTTCTGTGTGTGGCAACATTTTTCATATGTATATATAATAATACTTGAATTATGTTTTCTCCAATGTTTAAACATGCGATGAAAACCACCATACTCCATTCGAATAAAACCAAAACCAAAACGAGTTACCACACTCATTAGGCAGTCTAGTATCATGACACCCAGAGAACTAGTAAGAACATGGTGCACACTTGTGTAGACATCCTAAGTACATGTCGCGAATCATGTCTAGGGAGGTAACTTACACAAGTCTACACCTAGTTCTAGAACATCTAGGTTCTAACCTAAAGGCTAAGTCAACCTAATCCACAAGGATATTTCATTAAGTTTCTAGGGTTGAGATGTAGGGTGAGTTTAGTTTGTGTTTCATGTGAGCAATGTTTGGTGTAGTTATTGTTCATGCTCTTATACCATCTGTCACGGAACCGGAAACCCAGTCCCATGAACCAAACGTATACCAAAGGCGAAATGCGGAAGCGTAAAGCTTAGCACACATGAACAAATAACAAGATAAATGCACCAACATAAACTCAACAATCAACAAGATATATTTAGAAACATCATTGTATTACATGATTTGAATTACATGTTCAAGAGTCACTTTATACAAGTCTGCTCATGTATATTATATCTGGATCTTACAACAAGTACACCTAGCATAGCTCACCAAGCCCATCAACCTTCTAGCCATCTCTGAACCTAAAAACAACATACGAGAAATGGGTCAACACACGAGGTGTTGAGTATGGGGCCGAAAGATACACATATATATAAGCTTTGCATAATTTGAAAAGATTTCAAGACTAAATGAACAAGAATAAACATGTTAATTGTTTAACAAATGCGAAACCATATTTTATGTCATTTCACTCCATTATACCAACAATATCAAACATGTTTAAGGCCTTTGACCATCTTCCCGTCGGAAGGGTATGTAAGGGTGCTCAAGCTTAGCTACCCTTTTATACGAGAGGGACCTCAAGGTCGTAACCAAGATCCCTTTATCAACAATATTATAATGGAGTTCCATATATATATATATATATATATATATATATATATATATATATATATATATATATATATATGTGTGTGTGTGTGTGTGTGTGTGTGTGTGTGTTCAAGTTATAAAATAGACGAAGCAAACATCGAGTATGACATATCAATACTACATGGAAATATTTGAGAAAATAGACAAACAAGCATATAATATATGTCTTTTCAAGCAAGAAAGCGGTAGTCATATAACTAGATAAGGCCCATACCTGATTAAGATATTCATAACCTAACAAAACCTCCATCATCTAGCCATATGCCAAACCTGTTTAAGAACAAGATTACATATATGCATTAGATTCTAATCATTAACCCTAATTAGATGCATTTTAGGGTTTTGGCCAAGGTGGGTTACAAGTTTCTTATTAGTTCATTAGGTGATCTTATACTGATTTAGGGGGCATCATGATGGTGGGGGTAGAGTTTCATGCCATTATGACGTTCCATGCACTTTCTATGATCATATCAAGGTTTAAAACATTTACATGCATTAAAGGGTCAAAAGACTCACAATAGAGCACCCTAGATCATGATTCATCGAGTCAAGAGGTCTATATCTAAAAGATGATCTAGATCAGCAATATTAAGTCATTAGAAACATATGACAAGATTAAGTGGATGTCCATTAGTAATAAGATTAGCAATTTGGGGTAATGTTCCTCATTTAAGTCCAAACTAAGTACATATGTACAAAAAGGAGTAATTATGAGCAATAGGGGTGATTAGGGATCCCATTAGGGTCACAAGAGCAAAAGAACTACTGATTTGATGCTTAGGAGGATATAAGTATATCAAAGATTCAAACTTCATCATAATCATGCATTAAAGTCCATGGACAAGCTACAACATGCATTAGGGACAACCATGGATCAAAAGGGGATCTTAAGAGCTCAACTTGGTTCAAGGTGAATAAATATTACTGATTTCATGATTATGAGAGTGAAAAGTCATTAAAGATGCAAGATTTGATCATAATAGTGAATAAAAGTGCTCAAACATGACTAATGTTATCATTTTCCAGAAATCAAGGGAGTAATCATTAGATTTAGGACCTGGAACCATGCCCAATTGGTAGGTCTCGTTGAGCTGATCAATTTGGTATATTTATTTGTCTAATTTGGCCTTAGGAGTTGGAAGATATCATTTTTACAATGTTTACATTGAAAACTATAGTGGATATCATAGAGGGCGTTACCATTTATTTCTTTGTCATCCTGGGCCGTTGATGGGTGACTGGACGGCTCCTGTGCGTGTACAATCTCGGGCCCCAGGTGTTTGGGCCTCGACCAGGCCTATTTTCCCCGATCCAGCAGCCTCCCATCCCAAACGAGTCGTCCGCTCTCCCGTCTCGCGATTCCCCTGTTCGCTGTGTTGGAACAGGGGAGGAACAGGGGAACCCCGCCCTTCCTTCTCCGACTGCCCACAGGCTGCAGCAGCACCCGTAAGATCTCGGGGTAGTGCTAAGGAGGATCGGCACAGCGCACACTGCCATCATCTGCCGCCCTCAACTCTCACGCTGGCCGGATGGGAGGTGGTGTATGGGCGAGCTTGCTATCCTCCCCAGCAGGTCCATGGTTGGCGGCAACCAGGTAGAAGAAGAGGGGAAAGAAGAAGGAAAGTGGCTGGAGCAAGGCGGTGGCTGGAGATGGCTAGGGCAAAAGCAAAACGAGGCAGACACGGGGGTTATAAATAAGCCAGAGATCTAGGGTTTGAAACCCAAGCCAAGCCGTTGTGAGCGTTACTCCATTGCCCGATTTGGCAAGAGGTTACAGAAGAATTTTCCAACCTGCAATTTTTCCAAAACAGAAGGGGGGAGAGGGCAAGCAACTGGGCCCCGATTGTATATTTGGGGCCCACTAAGGGTCAAATTGAAGCTAAAACAACTAATTCAAGTGAGAAACTAGTCATTTTTGAAAAGGCACAACTCGCGCTACAAATGTCCGAATAGGCTGAATTTTGCACTACTGGACTCGTTGTTGAAAACTCTACATCATGATTTATATTGGAAGAAAAAAAGATTATTGAAATGAGGATCAACATATATATTAAGATGGTGACATATTGAAGTTTGGAACATAGCTCAAAAAGGCAAATTAATGTCAAACATCTCAACTGATCATTGGTGCGACTAACAGGAAGTATAATCACACTCACACTATGCAATTGATATTCAATTGAGTATAAGTCACTTGATGAGAGAGAATCAATACAATAAAAGAGATAGAAAATCAAGGTTGTCACAGATTCAAGGCATTCTGCCGATTGGTACCACAAGCCGGAGCTACTTCTGATGCAATCATGCTCCGACTTTTCAACTTCACTCTGTCTGGAAGGGCACTAAGGTGGTATAACTCTTTAGATGGAGAACCAATCACCACATGGGCTCCCTTGGAAGAAAAATTTCTAGAGAAGATCTTTCCTCCCTCATTGACTTACCAGATTAGGGGACAGATCAACCAGTTCCTCCAACTTCCTGGAGAGTCACTAGCAGTAACACGGGAAAGATTTAAGAAACTTCTGAGAAAATGCCCTCATCACGGAATCTCACAAAACCAGCTCATAGAAACATTCTATAGAGGGGTAAGTGATGAAATAAAAAAGTTTTTGGATTCGTCATCCGGAGGAAATTTCATGAGATAGAATTATGAGGACGCCTAGAAGATTGTTATGCTCAGAGCCGAGAACCAATCTAATTGGTGAAGGCCATCTACAGGAGGAGTCCTAAAAGTCTGCAAAGCTAAAGAATTTGTAGAAATGAAAGCCATTGTTGAAGCTCTGAAAAACATACTTCATAACCAGAAAGCCCTTGAAACAGTGTTCAGTGAATATGATAGGAAGAAGAACTCCCAAGTTCAACAAGTCAAAGAAGCTACTGAGACTTGTAAAGCTTGTCATGCATCAGATCACCCCACATTATCATGTGGCCTCCTATACGATGTGATGATGAATCTACAGACACATCAACCACAATAAGAATCAATCATTGAACAACCTGAGGATCAGCTGCCAAAGTAGGTTAATTATATCCACACCATACCGGATCAAGCATACTATAATCCGGATCAATTGAGAAACCACCCTGGGTTTTAGTATGGGAATCCCACGGGAACTACCAACCTGCAGCACCAAACACAAGGTGGGTCTTCTAAAAGACCACCACTTGGATTCCAGAGCAATTATAACTGAAACCAAGGAAACTATAGAGGTGGGTTTCAAAGATTTGTCTACCCAAGAAATTCTTCTTCATACTATCAATACACTCACCCTCTGTTGCACCCAAAATTGCAACAACCTCATCTAGAACAGCCACAAATTCAACAACCTCAACTGCCAGCACCTCAATAGTAGCAACCTCAAGGACAACAACAAATTACACAGTATCGACAAAAGAATTCCCCGCCTCTACCAATAGATGAGTTGTCTCTGATAAGGCAAATGTTGCAATCTCAACAGATCATGCTTGCCAATCAGCAGGCTCAACAAAAAGTTGTAGAGACCCAATTGGCACAAATTACAGCTCAGTTGAAACCTCCACTGGGTACTTTCGTTGGTCAGCCGGAAATAAATCTGAGACATGATCAACACAGACCAGAACAACTGAATGCAGTTACCATAAGGTCTTTTCATGTTCTTATTGAAGCTACCAAAGTCATTTAGGAAGACAAATATACCGCTAAAATCATCCCAACTATAAGCATAAATCAAGAAACTGAAAAGTTTGTAGAGGTCGAGAAGGAGATGGAAAAAGAACTAGTTTCCAAAGAACTAGAAGTCCCACCATACAAGCCCAGGATACCCTATCTAGGCAGATTGAGAGAGACTAAATTGGATACTAGATTCCTAAAGTTCAAGGAAGCAATGAAGAAGCTATATGTTGATATCTCGTTCCTTGACGCTCTCTCCGAAATCCCAGCTTGGTCTAAATATCTAAAGACTTTGCTATCAAAGAAATACATGACCGAAGAATACAAGACCGTCAAATTAGCTCAGATTACTTCTGATATCATCCTCAATAGAATGCTAAAAAAATAGAAGGACCCTGGATCCTTCGGCATCCAATGTTCTATCGGAAACACCTCTTGCAAGAAAGGATTAGCTGATTTGGGGGGCCAACATATCTATTATGCCCTTTTCTATGTGTAAAAGATTGGGCTTTATCGATTTGCTACCCACAACAATGACAATCCAATTGTCCGATTCTACCATTACTGCACCTTTGGGAATTATTGAAGATATCCCAGAGAGAGTAGGAGGAGACTCTTATGTCCCTTGTGATTTTGTTGTCATGGACATAAAAGAAGATCTGAGATATCCAATAATATTTGGCAGACCTTTCCTTGCGACAGCCAGAGCACTAATTGATGTCGAAGCAGGCACAATTACCTTAAGGTTGGGAAAGGAAACTGTTCAATTCAGAGTCTTTGACAGCCTAAAAAGTCCTAGCATCCATGAAAAAGTCTTTCTTCTTGAGGTAATTGATAAAATGTCCCAGCTAAAGCAAGAAACGTCTCAACCATTTGATGCTCTGGAGAATGCCTTGATGAATCTAGAAGCCGAATCTTTGACCGACGAACTAGTTCAACAATGTCTACAATATCTAGAACAAGCCGAAGAAGACTTGGAAGGTACCTTTGAGAAATTGAAATTTGTCACCACTCTGGAGACTACCGAAGTGGCCAAGGCACCTGAAATGAAAGTCCTACCAGCTAGACTCAAACACATCTTTCTAGACAAAGAAAAACTATGTCTGGTCATTATCAGTTCCACTTTGATAGATGACCAGGAAGAAAGACTCCTTGTTGAATTAAGAAAGCACAAGAAAGCCATTGGATATAAGATGACCGATCTAACCGGGGTAAATCCAACTTTGTGAATGAACAAATTACCTATGGTGGAAGAGTTTAAACCATCATGGGAGCACCAGAGGAAGCTAAATCTGAATCTCAAAGAGGTAGTTCACCTCGGGGTTCTAAAACTTCTAAATATTGGTATTATCTATCAGATTTCTGACTCCCAATGGGTAAGTCTGGTTCACGTGGTCCCTAAAAAGGGGGGAACCACTGTTGTTTTGAATGATAAAAATGAACTGGTATCCACCCGGACTGTTACTAGGTGGAGGATGTGCATTGAATATAGAAAATTGAACAAAGCAACAAGGACATACCACTTTCCTTTACCTTTTCTTGACGAAGTCCTTGAATGTCTAGCTCACTAGAAATTCTTTTGCTATCTTGATGGCTACTTAGGATTTTATCAAATTCCGATACACCCTAAAGATCAAGAAAATACAACTTTTACCTACCCTTTCGGAACTTACACCTTCAGGAGGATGTCCTTTGGGCTATGTAATGCACACACAACATTCTAGAGGTGTATGTCTTCCGTATTTGTAGGATTAACTGAATCTATCATGGAGGTATTCATGGATGACTTCTCAGTCTATGGAGATTCCTTCGATAATTGTCTTCTTAATCTCAGTAAAGTACTATAAAGATGTGAGGAAACAAATATGATCCTTAATTGGGAAAAGTGTCACTTTATGGTGACAGAAGGTGTTGTCCTCGGGCATCGGGTGAGTGAACGAGGGATTGAAGTAGACAAAGCAAAAATATATGTCATTTCAAAGTTGTCACCACCAAATGACATCAGAGGAGTACGAGCTTTCCTGGGCCATGTCGGATTTTACCGAAGATTCATCCAAGACTTTTCAAAAATAGCAAATCCCATGACTCACCTGTTAACTAAAGATACAGACTTCAATTTTGATCGAGAATGTTTACACAATTTCATGACTCTAAAGAACGCTTTAGCCTATGTGCCTATACTAAAAGCTTGTGATTGGTCACAGCCCTTTGAGATAATGTGTGATGTTAGTGACTATGCTATAGGAGCAGTACTAGGGCAGAGGATAGATAAGAAGCCCTACGTGATATATTACACATCAGAGACGCTTGATGAGGCCCAAAAGAACTATACAACTACAGAAAAAGAGTTCTTGGCAGTCATTTATGCTTTTGAGAAATTCCATTCTTACCTGATCAGATCAAAGGTTACAGTTTACATAGATCATTCAGCAATAAAATATCTGATTCAGAAACAAGACACCAAACCCAGACTTATTCACTGGGTGCTGATGCTTCAAGAGTTTGACCTAGAAATAAAGGATAAAAGTGGGGTAGAAAATGTTTTTGCCGATCACTTGAGTCACATTGAGGCTCAAGATGAAGATAACATACCTATTTGTGACTCTCTACCTGATGACCAACTCATGAAGGTCACCACTGGATTCCCCTGGTATGCCAACATAGTAAACTATCTGGTTACGGGAATTGTCCATCCTTCTGCTTCCTATCATGACAGGACGAAATTTTTCCATGACGTCAAGCAGTACTTCTGGGATGAACCATACCTCTTCTGCCTATGCACAGATGGACTATTCAGTCATTGCCTTCCTAAAGAAGAGATCATCCTAGTCTTAGAACACTGTCATTCTAGTCCCACTGGGGGGCACGTGAGTTCAAAGAAGACTGCTCTTAAAGTCTTACCGTCAGATTTCTTCTGGACGACAATAGCAAAAGATGCACATGAATTTGTACAATCATGCGATAAATGTCAGCTCTCTGGAGGGATATCCAAACAGAACGAAATGCCACTAACTCTGTGGCAGGATATTGAACTCTTCGATGTATGGGGAGTGGACTATATGGATCCATTTCCCTCATCATATGGATTCTCCTATATATTAGTCGTTGTGGATTACGTATCCAAATGGGTAGAAGCTATACCCACTGTATCTTGTGATTCTAAGCCAGTTATTAAGCTATTCAAGGACATTATATTTCCTAGATTTGGAGTTCCTAGAATAGTCATATCCGACGGAGGGTCACATTTCTTGGAATGAAGCTTCGAAGCCCTTCTAAGAAAATATAGAGTAAAACACAAGGTCGCCACGCCTTATCATCCGCAGACAAGCGGTCAAGTTGAAGTCTCAAACAGACAACTAAAAGCTATTTTAGAGAAGACTATCAATAGGAACCGCACAGATTGGTCCACCAAGCTTCCTAATGCTCTCTTGGCATATCGCACTGCTTATAAGACACCAATAGGAACAACTCCATTCTGTTTGGTATATGGAAAGTTGTTCCATCTTCTAGTTGAACTGGAACACAAAGCTTGGTGTGATATTTAACAGTTGAATTATGATTTCAAAAGTGTTGGCGAATACAGACAGCTTCAATTACAAGAACTTGAGGAACTAAGAATGTCTGCTTACCAGAGTACCAGGATTTACAAAGAGCAAACTAATATGTGGCATGATGGCCACCTTAAAGGAAAGGATATTATAGTCAGAGACAAAGTCCTCCTTTTCAACTCTAGGCTCAAAATGTTTCACGATAAATTTCATACTAAGTAGTCTGATCTCTTCACTATCAAGCACATCTACCCAACTGGAGTCATCATCATCTTGGATGAAAATGGAGGACAAAGGACAGTCAATGGCCACAGACTGAAGAGATATTATACTCGAGCTGATAAAAGTCCAAGACAAACCATCGACATTCATGACACCGCTGCATCAACATGATCGAGCCAGAATCTCATTGAGCCAGCGACGTAAAACCAAAGCACTACTTGGGAGGCAACCCAAGTACTGAGTATCACCTTTCTATCTCTTTTAATTTCTTTAGTTTCTTTCATTAATTTCTTGCTCAATTTTGATTAATTCGCTAGATTTATCAATTTCTTGCATAGATAGCATTTTCATTACATAGTCATTTTTCTTTCATACATATTGTTCAGAAAATTTAAAAATAATATAAACAACCATACAAATATCAAAATATCAAAATCAATAACCAAAATAATCTTTGCCCAAATGGTCCTAAAACCGTTTGGACCCTCACGATATTGAAACTGTTTGGATCCAAACAGTCCCGAGACTTTTTGCTCTAAGAGAATACGAGCAGCCCTCCCCTTTTCTATAAATATAACCCTACCCCCTCCCATTTCATTTCTTCATCTCTCGATCCTCTCTCGCGCGACCCTATTTCTTCTTCCTTGCTCCTGTGCGACCCGTGCCCCTCCAGTAGCAGTTATCGCACCGCACAACCACCCCCTTTCATTCATGTTCGTAGAAGTAGCTTCTTCCTTCTCACCATTGTTAGCCTCATAGCAAGGTAGAGTGGCTGTAACATCCCAGACCTGGGTTATAAACTAACCCTAGGTGTTTTTCCTAAATATGTAATTAAACCCTGGTGATTATCTTTTGACATGTAATTAAGTTCCTCAGGAACATATACTTTCAATTTTGTCCTTTTTAATCAAAGTTGTAGTATTATTTTGGTAATGCAGGGGCTTATGTGCAAATTACCCAGTTAAGGGGTTAACTTGAAATTGCACATGTTAAGATGTTCTTTTGATCATGAGACATCATATGAGTGAATATGATGAGACATGATGGATTTCCCAAGCTTGGGCATCTAGATGCAGCTTGTGGAATAATCCTTATGCTTAAAAACCCTAATTTGGAGTAAAATGCAGTTTACCCAATTTGAGGGGTGCAACTTGTAAAATACACCATCTAGAACATCTTTTATGACTCTTGTCATCATTTAGAGTAGAAATGGTGAAAGGGACACATCAATGAATAATCAGATAAGAAAAATGACCTTTATACATAAAATTCACTAAGTTTGAGTAAGGAAACCTTTCATGTATGTACCCTAGTTGAAAGTTGGCTTTCTTTACCCCTAGATCTTGAGATTTCATGAGCTTTGCATAAGTTTAGATGAGTTTGGACGTTCCCTTAAATAAGAAAGGACTTGGATGAGAATTTCAAATTTCTAGAGGTCTTTATGGTGTAAATCAGCCTAAACTATATAAGCACCTTTCTTTCCAAACCAAGCAAATGTTTTCCTTCACTTCCTCACTTCTCATCTTTCTCAACCGACCAAGGCCAAGCTCTGGAGCTCAGGGAAACGACCAACCTATTTTAAGGTAAGAGAACACCATCTTCAAGCTCGAATTCATGGAGGAAATCATGTTAAAAGGATGGATTGCTAGTTTTCTTACTTAGCTTTCTCGTTCTAGCCATCTTTTCCCAACCTTTCTTTGGAGAAAAACCCTTGGCCGACCTGTGGAGCTCAAGACACCATTAAAGACTTGAAGCTTGGAAGCTTGGAGCTCAAGGAACGACCTTAAGGTGGGTTTTATAATTCTAACCCTTAGCTTTGTTATGCATATCTTTGTTCTTGTCTTCTATGATTAGTTCTTCTTCTACCTCCCTTCTTCCTTGCTCTTTTGCAAGAAAAACGGTGGAGGAACTGACCTGAACAGAGGTTGAGGATTATGGGCGTGGATTCCTATGTCACTTTATTAAATGACCTTGAACCCTTTTGGTCCAAACGGGTGCAACTCGTTTAAGGTCAAACGGGTTCAACCCGTTTGATCTCAAACGATCCTGCA
Organism: Alisma plantago-aquatica; assembly: GCA_963693085.1. Taxonomy (NCBI): domain Eukaryota; kingdom Viridiplantae; phylum Streptophyta; class Magnoliopsida; order Alismatales; family Alismataceae; genus Alisma; species Alisma plantago-aquatica. The sequence continues at coordinate 715,030,356 of OY856409.1, read as the reverse complement.
AGATCGTTTGGATCAAAACGACCCCAAGACCATTTCATAGGGTTGAACAAGCGTGGACCGTTTGGGTTTTCTATTCACAATTATGTAGGCTAATGACCCACCAAAATTTAGGGGTTAACTCCAAAGGAATCGTAGGTTGAAGGCCAATCAATTAGGCAATAGAATTGAATTAAGTATTGATTTTCCAAACTAATTAACTTGAACTTTTGGGCAAACGGGTTCCAACCCGTTTGAGTGAGTTGACCAAGCGTTGACCATTTGGGATACCTGTTCATAATATATTGAATTTCATTCCTACAAAGAATTGTAATCTAATTCCTAACCAATTAAGAGTTGAAGACACTTCAATAACCTAACCCTAATCGGGTGAAAGTTTCTGATTTCAGTATAGATCTTGTTGAGTTTTGGGTTGAAGGACCCAAACGGGTTCCAACCCATTTGGGGGTTCATCCAAACGATCTCACACTCGTTTAGTGACACCCCAAGATCGTTTTGAGGTCTAGGGTTAAAGAAATTTGATGGTTTGAGGGCCCAATTACAAGATGTTGATAAATTGATAAAAGTGCTGACTTTAGACCTAATTAGGGTTCAATCCTAATCAAATCAACTTAGATTTTGGCCAAACTTTGGGAAAACGGTCTCAAGATCGTTTGTAGGTCATCCAAACGACCTCAATACCGTTTGAGCCAAGTTTGGGCCCAATTGGAGTTCAATTGATAGGTTCAACTCTGATTTGAATCATATTGTTGAACATTGATGATTAGCCGATTGGAAACCCTAATTGAGTTAGATTTAACCCTAATTGGCTTTCAATTGAGGGTCAATTTGGAGTCCAATTGATTGAGGCTCATCCTAATTGACTCAATCTGTAAGTGGTTAACATGGCTTGGGCCAATTGAAAGCTTCAACATAAGAAATCCTTTTCAAGCATAATCTTTGAGTCACCTTTTATGTTCATGCGGTTTGAACCCAAGTAGACCCACACTCGTTTTAGACCAAACGAGTTCACACCCGTTTTAGACCAAATGAGTTCACACCCATTTAAACCCAAATGATTTCACACTCGTTTGAGTCCAAATGAGTCCACACTCGTTTGAGTCCAAACGGGTTCACACCCGTTTAAGCTCAAACGGGTTCACACTCGTTTAGGCTCAAACGAGTCCACACTCGTTTGGAATTAAATGGGTCCACAACCGTTTAAGATTAAGTGGGTCCGCACTCATTTAAGTTTCAAATGGATTCAAGGTCATTTGAGATTAAACAAGTTCATTGTCGTTTAAGAATCAAATGGGTTGAAGGTTAAACCCTAAAAATTGGAGACCTTCAAGGTTGATTATACTTAATCATTTGAAGGTGTAAATGGTTCAATGATGATCTAATCTAAACACTAATGGTAACCTAAGATGTTAAGGGACTAAGTGGCTAATGAATTGACCCATGATGATGGTCAATGGGTAAATTACCAAAATGCCCCTAGAATGTTCAATTGAGTGATACCTTGTTTTAATTAAACCCTAATCACATGATAGTGATGAGTTGACTTCTGTTAATCAATGAGGACTTAACCCAACCTAATCTAGAGTGGTGTAATCACTATCTACTAGTTAGAGGAGAGAGAAAGTACCATTTATAATGGAAACTCAAGTAAAATATCTTCAATATACATGAATGTGCAAGTTTAGGTATGATTCACTTATGTGAGATCATGGAAACCCTAATTATGATAATTGATGAATCTTAATCTTATCTGAGGTCTTTAATGATGATGTTTCTCATACATGAGGATGTTATGAGATCATTTCACCATGGGGTGAACAGTAAACCCTAATTCTAGGGTGATGACATGAAATGTGAATAGTAAACCCTAATTGATGAAAACCAGGGAAACCTAGCTCTTGTATGAGTAAGGAGATACAACTTCTTTAAATAAGTTATTTACTGTTATCAGTTGATTTAACCATGCAGGTTCCTTTATGAGGATGATCATATCCAGGTATGGATGATGATACTATATTCATTGAAAGCATGTTGTTAGCTTTATGAATAGTGATATATCATGATGCCTTGTTAATAGCATCTTATGAGATTGATAGGCTGTGAGAGCCATGAATACCATCAAGGTCATGCTTCAAGAGATGACTTGTGATGAGAATATTGAGAAATGATAATTGATGAGAGTTAGGCTTGTTACATTTAGTATTCTTCTTTCATAGCTGCTATGCTAATGATTAATGTTTGAAAACATGTATGATGATAAAAGAATACTGAAATGTACCTAACTAATCAAGTATAATCATACCATGTAGAGCCCTGATCATAGACCCATCATTGTCAGGAGTTAAATGATGGTGAAATAGGTTTTCCTAAGGGGATTCCTGGAGCACATATTTTTGAATATGTGGGGTAATATGGATGTGAATTTCCTTACATCCTAGTGTAGGAATTGATGTAGATGTATCTTAATCTATCAATCCTTCACTATATTTTATGCCGGGGTGATGTAACACTAATCTCCCGAGGAAATCTTTTATACCGCATCGATGAGAGATAAGCAAGAAATCTTTCGATAGCGAAGAGAGTACAGAATGCCACTGTGACTCTAATAGCGAAGTACCAGAATACCCTGGTAAGCTATAGTAGTAGAGACACTAGATGTCCTGCATGTTGATCCTCTTACTGACTGAGGAAGATGAGGTCATAAGAATCTGGCTCTTTGATGACCTATGTATGATACTGATGCGACTTAATAGTGATCGGTTGGAGTATGAGCAGTATACCTCATCTCCGCAGGGCATAATGATGTTTGTAAAACATTATCAACCGCATAGTATATCTGCTTAGGTTGAACTACGAGATACATTGGTTGAAGATACTTTACTTAGTATACATGTTCTTCATATTCCTTAAATATTGTTGTTCTAATTGATAACAATCTGCTGCTGATTACCTTAAAGCTTTTATTGCCTATGTTATTCTTGGTTGCTATAATAAAGCTTATGGCGAAGAGTTATAACTCTCGCTGGGACAATCATTTAAAATTGTCTCACCCCGTAGATTTCAACTTTTTAGGTGGTCATCGAGGGCGAAGGAATCAATCTTTAGGTGACCAATATCAGCAGCAGCAGCATCAGGAGCAGCAGTAAATCTCAGGTGGAGATTCAGACTGCTGAGTTGTTTAGTTAGATAGTCAGTCTTATGTGTTCTCTGTACTCTCAGGTCCTTGGAGTCTTTTGTTCTGAGATTTTGGTTTTGAGTTCTTGAGATTTTGTATCATGTTGTATATAATTACTCAAGAAGTAATTATCTGAGATGTAAACAGTTTATCTCCTTTTATGAAAGAAGTTTTTATAGATTCGAGCTCTTATCTCGAAAAGTTTTAATTTCCCGTGATTTTTGTCTTCCGCTGTTAAACAAATCACTTCCGCTAAGTTTATATCGTGGTTTTGGAAATCAGAGCCCACAATTAGTGGTATCATACATAGGTCATCAAAGACCCGGATTCTTATGACCTCATCTTCCTCAGTCAGTAAGAGGATCAACATGCAGGACATCTAGTGTCTCTACTACTATAACTTACCAGGGTATTCTGGTACTTCGCTATTAGAGTCACAGTGGCATTATGTACTCTCTTCGCTATCGAAAGATTTCTTGCTTATCTCTCATCAATGCGGTATAAAAGATTTCCTCGGGAGATTAGTGTTACATCACCCCAGCATAAAACATAGTGAAGGATTGATAGATTAAGATACATCTACATCAATTCCTATACTAGGATGTAAGGAAATTCACATCCATATTACCCCACATATTCAAAAATATGTGCTCCAGGAATCCCCTTAGGAAAACCTGTTTCACCATCATTTAACTCCTGACAATGATGGGTCTATGATCAGGGCTCTACATGGTATGATTATACTTGATTAGTTAGGTACATTTCAGTATTCTTTTATCATCATACATGTTTTCAAACATTAATCATTAGCATAGCAGCTATGAAAGAAGAATACTAAATGTAACAAGCCTAACTCTCATCAATTATCATTTCTCAATATTCTCATCACAAGTCATCTCTTGAAGCATGACCTTGATGGTATTCATGGCTCTCACAACCTATCAATCTCATAAGATGCTATTAACAAGGCATCAGGATATATCACTATTCATAAAGCTAACAACATGCTTTCAATGAATATAGTATCATCATCCATACCTGGATATGATCATCCTCATAAAGGAACCTGCATGGTTAAATCAACTGATAACAGTAAATAACTTATTTAAAGAAGTTGTATCTCCTTACTCATACAAGAGCTAGGTTTCCCTGGTTTTCATCAATTAGGGTTTACTATTCACATTTCATGTCATCACCCTAGAATTAGGGTTTACTATTCACCCCATGGTGAAATGATCTCATAACATCCTCATGTATGAGAAACATCATCATTAAAGACCTCAGATAAGATTAAGATTCATCAATTATCATAATTAGGGTTTCCATGATCTCACATAAGTGAATCATACCTAAACTTGCACATTCATGTATATTGAAGATATTTTACTTGAGTTTCCATTATAAATGGTACTTTCTCTCTCCTCTAACTAGTAGATAGTGATTACACCACTCTAGATTAGGTTGGGTTAAGTCCTCATTGATTAACACAAGTCAACTCATCACTATCATGTGATTAGGGTTTAATTAAAACAAGGTATCACTCAATTGAACCTTTTAGGGGCATTTTGGTAATTTACCCATTGACCATCATCATGGGTCAATTCATTAGCCACTTAGTCCCTTAACATCTTAGGCTACCATTAGGGTTTATATTAGATCATCATTGAACCATTTACACCTTCAAATGATTAAGTATAATCAACCTTGAAGGTCTCCAATTTTTAGGGTTTAACCTTCAACCTTCAACCCATTTGATTCTTAAACGACATTGAACTCGTTTACTAATTGTGGGCTCTGATTTCCAAAACCATGATATAAACTTAGCGGAAGCGATTCGTTTAACAGAGGAAGACAAAAATCACGGGAAATTAAAACTTTTCGAGATAAGAGCTCGAATCTATAAAAGTTTTAATTTCCCGTGATTTTTGTCTTCTGCTGTTAAACGAATCACTTCCGCTAAGTTTATATCGTGGTTTTGGAAATCAGAGCCCACAATTAGTGGTATCAGAGCTCTAGGTTCGCTGAGTCTACAGAGACATAGGACTTAGGATGTCGAGTCTATCCTTAGTATTTCTTTCATATCTAATAGAGTCTTCTGCTCCTCAGGAGAAGAAGATAATTAAGGATGTCTGAACAACACAAGGAGTACGTGGCAGAAAGTAGTGTTGTTGCACCCCAAGGAGGTGCAAGGAACCCGGAGATAGAACAACCTGTACCTGAGCCACCCAGAGAACCACCTCAGTTTGACCCAGCTGACATGGGAAACCCAGCTGTTCAAACTATGCTCGGGCAGTTTATGACTGCTATGACACACATCACCAACAGGATGCCCATGCCTGCACCTAGGGCACCTGCCCAGCCTGAAGGACAAGGTATCAGTAAGACGTTCGAGCAACTTCATCGTGTCGGAGCAACCGAATACTTTGGAACAGTTGATCCTGCAGATGCCGATATGTGGTTAACCGAGTTGGAAAAAGCTTTTAGAATCCTCAACATCCCAGAAGCTCAGAAGGTTAGACATGATGTCTATCTTCTCAAGGGAAGTGTTGGTCACTGGTGGACCATGGAAGAGCAGAAGAGGCCTGGAGTGGAGATCTCGTGGGAAGATTTTCGTCGGGAATTTATCAATAGATATTTTCCAAAGACCTTCCTAGACGAGAAGATCTCTCAGTTTGAGAGATTGAGGCAAGGCATGATGAATATTAGCGAGTATGAAGCTAAGTTCATGGAGTTATTGTGGTTTTGTCCGCACATGGCTGCCACAGAAGAAGAAAGAATCAGAAGGTTCGAGAAGGGTTTAAACGCCGACTTGACTACTCCCGTGTCTGCCCTAGAGAATCGGGAGAGGTTTGCTACCTTCGTTGAGTCAGTCCGAAGGATAGAGAAATCCATAGTCGAGAAGAGACAAACCCATAAAAGATATTCGTAGTTCCAGGGTTCTTCATCTAGAGACTTTAAGAAGCCTAGATTATCTGCATCTACACCTCCACCACCCAGAACTAGTGCTCGGACACAGTGGACACCGAGTAGAGGCAGGGGACGAAGCCTACCACTACAAGAGACTCACAGTTCAGCATCAATGTCAGTTACAGGACACCCAGACCACAACAACTGGAGAAGAGCTGTTACAACTGTGGGAAGGTGGGACATTTGATGAAGGACTGTCGATCTAGGCCTGTCAGTGTGACACAGCCTCCGAGACAGAGTCAACAGGGATCACAGAGAAGGCAATCTCAAGGAGCAGCTCGAGGATGTGGACAAGCGTCTCAAGCTGGATCATCAACACCACCTCAACACCAGGCGATAGCGAGGTTCTATGCTATGAACCCACCAGATGCAGTGGTCAATCCACAGGTAGTGGTAGGTCAGATGGAACTTTTATATTCTGATATGTCTAAATCTTGTGTTGTATCTGTTCTGATTGACCCGGGTGCTACGCACTCCTTTGTCACTCGGAGAGTGATTCGTAGCTGCAATATGACAATTAGTCATAGGGCAGATAGTTTGTTTTTGGAGACTCTGTTGAGTGGGTCTGCCGTTTTGTAGGAAGTATTCTCTCCCTGCATCCTCTTCTTTTCTGATCATCACATTCAAGTGAACCTTATACCACTTGATATGCAAGGATTTGATATAATCCTCGGGATGGATACCTTAGAAAGGTATCGAGTTGTCTTGGATTGTGAATCCAAATAGACTGTGTTTGCTGATGATAGCAGCACATGGATCTTTCAAGGAGAGAGAAAGATTTTGCCCACCTGTCTTGTATCAGCTATGGTTGCTAACAAGCTGATGAGGCAAGGATGTTTTGCATTCCTGGCACATGTAGTAGATGTTACCAAAGAAGCTCCCAGCCCTGCTGAAGTTCCTATAGTCAGGGAATTCAAGGACGTGTTTCCTGAAGAACTTCCAGGTATACCACCTCCTCGGAAAATTGATTTTGAAATCAATTTGATCCCAGATACAAAACCTATAGCCCAGACACCGTATAGGATGGCGCCTGCTGAGATGGCAGAACTCAAGAAACAACTTCAAGAGTTGCTTGAGAAAGGTTTTATCCGACCGAGCACTTCACTGTGGGGTGCTCCGGTTTTGTTTGTTAAAAAGAAAGATGGGTCAATGCGGTTGTGCATTGATTATAGACAACTCAATAAAGTAACAATAAAGAATAAGTACCCGTTGCTGAGGATTGATGATCGTTTTGACCAGTTGTGTGGTGCAACAGTCTTCTCAAAGATAGACTTGAGGTCTGGATATCATCAACTCCGTATTAAGGATAGTGACATATCCAAGTCTGCCTTTAGGACACGATATGGTCACTATGAGTTCACGGTTATGTCATTTGGACTAACCAATGCACCGGCTGCATTCATGGAACTCATGAATAGAGTTTTTCGACCTTTCCTTGATCAGTGTGTCATTGTCTTCATAGATGACATTCTGATTTATAGTAAGGATGCTCAGCAGCATGAACAGCATCTCCGACAGGCTCTAACTCTGCTAAGAAAACATAAGCTATATGCTAAGTTTAGCAAGTGTGAGTTCTGGTTGCCGGAAGTATCTTTTCTTGGACATGTGATATCTGCCTCGGGTATTCGTGTTGACCCTACAAAGGTAGAATCTGTTCTACAGTGGGAACAACCGAAGACACCAACGGAGATTCGAAGTTTCTTGGGATTAGCTGGTTATTATCGAAGGTTTATTAAGAATTTCAGTTCTGTAGCCTTACCCTTAACCAAGTTAACCCGGAAAGATGTTCCTTTTACCTAGAGTGATAAGTGTCAACAGTCTTTTCAGCTGTTGAAGGAGAGGTTGACAAGTGCACATGTGCTTGTGTTACCTGAGCAAGGAAAAGGATACATAGTTTTCTGTGATGCCTCCAAGAATGGACTCGGATGCGTGTTGATGCAGGATAAGCAAGTGATTTCTTTTGCTTCACGACAGCTTAAGAAACACAAAGAGAATTATTCGACACACGATCTGGAGTTAGCTGTTGTGGTTCATGCCCTGAAGATCTGGAGACATTATCTCTACGGAGAGACATTCCAGATTTTCACAGATCACAAAAATCTTAAGTATATCTTCTCTCATCATGAGCTTAACATGAGGCAACGTCGCTGGATGGAGTTAATCAAGGACTACGATTGTACAATTGATTACCATCCAGGAAAGGCCAATGTGGTTGCAGATGCCTTGAGTAGGAAATCAGCAGCATCAACCATGGATAGAGCACAATTAAAATCTTTAGTATGCCCTAAGAGAGATATGTTTATCTCCTTAAGGCAAGACAATGTACAGATGAAGGTGTCATGGATTGCCGGGTTGTTGGCTGAGATGCATATCAAACCCACCCTAAGAGAACAGATTAGGGAGGCACAACAAGTTGATGTTGCAGTTCAGTAGATCAGATCTGGGTATGGTGATGAGAAGCAAGAAGGTTTTCATGAATTAGATGATCAAGTAGCGTGCTATCATGGGAGGATGATAGTACCAGATGTAGATAACCTGAGGAAGTTAGTCCTGGAGGAAGCTCATTCTTCAATGTATGCTATGCATCCAGGGAGCACCAAGATGTATTGAAATTTGAAAGATTTGTACTGGTGTCCTGGAATGAAGAAGGATGTTGCAGAGTTTGTGATGAGGTGTCTTGTGTGTCAGCAAGTTAAAGCTGAACACCAAAAGACTGCAGGAACAATGCAACCTTTACCCATACCACAGTGGAAGTGGGACCATGTGACCATGGACTTTGTTGTTGGCCTACCCAGGACAAGCAAAGGACATGATTCCATTTGGGTAGTTGTTGATAGGTTGACTAAGACAGCGCATTTCTTACCTGTCAAAACAACCTTTTCTACTGAAAGGTTATCACAGTTGTATGTTCAAGAGATAGTGTGTTTGCACGGAGTTCCTGTCACCATAGTTTCTGACAGAGGTCCCCAGTTTACAAGTCGCTTTTGGGAGAAGCTACACAGAGCCTTAGGCACCAAGCTAAGGTTTAGTACGAATTTTCATCCACAGACTGATGGATAGTCGGAAAGAACCATAGAGACCTTGGAAGACCTGTTGAGAGCATGTGTTCTTTAGTTTACCGGAAGTTGGGATCTACACCTAAGCTTGATAGAGTTTGCCTATAACAATAGCTATCAGCATAGTATTGATATGGCACCTTATGAAGCCTTGTATGGTAGACGTTGTAGATCCCCTTTGTGTTGGTATGAGACTGGTGAACATCAGTTGTTAGGTCCTGATCTTGTGCAGCAAACTACAGAGAAGATCAAAGTTATACAACAACAGCTTAAGACTGCACAGGATAGGCAGAAGTCGTATGTTGATAAGTGTCGTAGACCGTTAGAGTTCCAAGTTGGAGACAGAGTGTACCTCAAGGTCTCGCCTTGGAAAGGAGTCCTTCGCTTTGGAAGGAAAGGAAAGTTAGCACCTAAATTTATGGGACCTTATCCAATCATTGAACGGGTTGGAAAGGTAGCCTATAGACTAGAGTTACCACCAGAGTTGCAGAGGTTACACCCTGTGTTTCACATTTCTATGCTGAGGAAATGTCACCTCGACACTGAGTCAGTTCTACAACCTATGGAGGTGGAATTGAATGATGACATATCTTACGAGGAAGGGCCAGTGTCAATCCTTGATAACAGAACTAAAAAGTTAAAGAAGAAAGATATAAGCCTTGTAAAAGTCCTCTGGAACCACCGTGGTGTTGAAGAAGCCACTTGGGAACTAGAGGATGAGATGAGAAGGAAATACCCTGCTCATTTCTCCTAATACGTTTTGTTGATTTCGAGGATGAAATCCTTGTAAGGGGTGGATAATTTGTAACATCCCTGACCTGGGTTATAAACTAACCCTAGGTGTTTTGCCTAAATATGTAATTAAACCCTGGTGATTATCTTTTGACATGTAATTAAGTTCCTCAGGAACATATACTTTCAATTTTGTCCTTTTTAATCAAAGTTGTAGTATTATTTTGGTAATGCAGGGGCTTATGTGCAAATTACCCAGTTAAGAAGTTAACTTGCAATTGCACATGTTAAGATGTTCTTTTAATCATGAGACATCATATGAGTGAATATGATGAGACATGATGGATTTCCCAAGCTTGGGCATCTAGATGCAGCTTGTGGAATAATCCTTATGCTTAAAAACCCTAATTTGGAGTAAAATGCAGTTTACCCAATTTGAGGGGTGCAACTTGTAAAATACACCATCTAGAACATCGTTTATGACTCTTGTCATCATTTAGAGTAGAAATGGTGAAAGGGACACATCAATGAATAATCAGATAAGAAAAATAACCTTTGTACATAAAATTCACTAAGTTTGAGTAAGGAAACCTTTCATGTATGTACCCTAGTTGAAAGTTGGCTTTCTTTACCCCTAGATCTTGAGATTTCATGAGCTTTGCATAAGTTTAGATGAGTTTGGACGTTCCCTTAAATAAGAAAGGACTTGGATGAGAATTTCAAAGTTCTAGAGGTCTTTATGGTGTAAATCAGCCTAAACTATATAAGCACCTTTCTTTCCAAACCAAGCAAATGTTTTCCTTCACTTCCTCACTTCTCATCTTTCTCAACCGACCAAGACCAAGCTCTGGAGCTCAGGGAAACGACCAACCTATTTTAAGGTAAGAGAACACCATCTTCAAGCTCGAATTCATGGAGGAAATCATGTTAAAAGGATGGATTGCTAGTTTTCTTACTTAGCTTTCTCGTTCTAGCCATCTTTTCCCAACCTTTCTTTTGAGAAAAACCCTTGGCCGACCTGTGGAGCTCAAGACACCATTAAAGACTTGAAGCTTGGAAGATTGGAGCTCAAAGAACGACCTTAAGGCGGGTTTTATAATTCTAACCCTTAGCTTTGTTATGCATATCTTTGTTCTTGTCTTCTATGATTAGTTCTTCTTCTACCTCCCTTCTTCCTTGCTCTTTTGCAAGCAAAACGGTGGAGGAACCGACCTGAAAAGAGGTTGAGGATGATGGGCGTGGATTCCTATGTCACTTTATGAAATGACCTTGAACCCTTTTGGTCCAAACGGGTGCAACTCGTTTAAGGTCAAACGGGTTCAACCCGTTTGATCTCAAACGATCCTGCAAGATCGTTTGGATCAAAACGACCCCAAGACCATTTCATAGGTTGACCAAGCATGGACCGTTTGGGTTTTCTGTTCACAATTATGTAGTCTAATAACCCACCAAATTTGAGGGGTTAAATCCAAAGGAATCGTAGGTTGAAGGCCAATCAATTAGGCAATAGAATTGAATTAAGTACTGATTTTCCAAACTAATTAACTTGAACTTTTGGGCAAATGGGTTCCAACCCGTTTGAGTGAGTAGACCAAGCATTGACCGTTTGGGATACCTGTTCATAATATATTGAATTTCATTCCTACAAAGAATTGTAATCTAACTCCTAACCAATTAAGAGTTGAAGACACTTTAATAACCTAACCCTAATCGGGTGAAAGTTGTTGATTTCAGTATAGATCTTGTTGAGTTTTGGGTTGAAGGACCCAAACGGGTTCCAACCCATTTGGAGGTTCATCCAAACGATCTCGTACTCATTTAGTGACACCCCAAGATCGTTTGGAGGTCTAGGGTTAAAGAAATTTGATGGTTTGAGGGCCCAATTACAAGATGTTGATAAATTGATAAAAGTGCTGACTTTAGACCTAATTAGGGTTCAATCCTAATAAAATCAACTTAGATTTTGGCCAAACTTTGGGCAAACGGTCTCAAGATCGTTTGGAGGTCATCCAAACGACCTCAAGACCGTTTGAGCCAAATTTGGGCCCAATTGGAGGTCAATTGATAGGTTCAACTCTGATTTGAATCATATTGTTGAACATTGATGATTAGCCGATTGGAAACCCTAATTGAGTTAGATTTAACCCTAATTGGCTTTCAATTGAGGGTCAATTTGGAGTCCAATTGATTTAGGCTCATCCTAATTGACTCAATCTGTAAGTGGTTAACATGGCTTGGGCCAATTGAAAGCTTCAACATAAGAAATCCTTTTCAAGCATAATCTTTGAGTCACCTTTTATGTTCATGCGGTTTGAACCCAAGTAGATCCACACTCGTTTTAGACCAAACGAGTTCACACCCGTTTAAGCCCAAATGAGTTCACACTCGTTTGAGTCCAAACGAGTCCACACTCATTTGAGTCCAAACGGGTTCACACTCATTTGAGCTCAAACGGGTTCACACCCGTTTAAGCTCAAACGGGTTCACACTCGTTTAGGCTCAAACGAGTCCACACTCGTTTGGACTTAAATGGGTCCACAACCAGTTAAGATTAAGTGGGTCTGCACTCATTTAAGGTTCAAATGGATTCAAGGTCATTTGAGATTAAACAAGTTCAATGTCATTTAAGAATCAAATGGGTTGAAGGTTGAAGGTTAAACCCTAAAAATTGGAGACCTTCAAGATTGATTATACTTAATCATTTGAAGGTGTAAATGGTTCAATGATGATCTAATCTAAACCCTAATGGTAACCTAAGATGTTAAGGGACTAAGTGGCTAATGAATTGACCCATGATGATGGTCAATGGGTAAATTACCAAAATGCCCCTGAAAGGTTCAATTGAGTGATACCTTGTTTTAATTAAACCCTAATCACATGATAGTGATGAGTTGACTTGTGTTAATCAATGAGGACTTAACCCAACCTAATATAGAGTGGTGTAATCACTATCTACTAGTTAGAGGAGAGAGAAAGTACCATTTATAATGGAAACTTAAGTAAAATATCTTCAATATACATGAATGTGCAAGTTTAGGTATGATTCACTTATGTGAGATCATGGAAACCCTAATTATGATAATTGATGAATCTTAATCTTATCTGAGGTCTTTAATGATGATGTTTCTCATACATGAGGATGTTATGAGATCATTTCACCATGGGGTGAATAGTAAACCCTAATTCTAGGGTGATGACATGAAATGTGAATAGTAAACCCTAATTGATGAAAACCAGGGAAACCTAGCTCTTGTATGAGTAAGGAGATACAACTTCTTTAAATAAGTTATTTACTATTATCAGTTGATTTAACCATGCAGGTTCCTTTATGAGGATGATCATATCTAGGTATGGATGATGATACTATATTCATTGAAAGCATGTTGTTAGCTTTATGAATAGTGATATATCATGATGCCTTGTTAATAGCATCTTATGAGATTGATAGGATGTGAGAGCCATGAATACCATCAAGGTCATGCTTCAAGAGATGACTTGTGATGAGAATATTGAGAAATGATAATTGATGAGAGTTAGGCTTGTTACATTTAGTATTCTTCTTTCATAGCTGCTATGCTAATGATTAATGTTTGAAAACATGTATGATGATAAAAGAATACTGAAATGTACCTAACTAATCAAGTATAATCATACCATGTAGAGCCTTGATCATAGACCCATCATTGTCAGGAGTTAAATGATGGTGAAATAAGTTTTCCTAAGGGGATTCCTGGAGCACATATTTTTGAATATGTGGGGTAATATGGATGTGAATTTCCTTACATCCTAGTGTACGAATTGATGTAGATGTATCTTAATCTATCAATCCTTCACTATGTTTTATGCCGGGGTGATGTAACACTAATCTCCCGAGGAAATCTTTTATACCGCATCGATGAGAGATAAGCAAGAAATCTTTCGATAGCGAAGAGAGTACAGAATGCCACTGTGACTCTAATAGTGAAGTACCAGAATACCCTGGTAAGCTATAGTAGTAGAGACACTAGATTTCCTGCATGTTGATCCTCTTACTGACTGAGGAAGATGAGGTCATAAGAATCCGGCTCTTTGATGACCTATGTATGATACCGATGCGACTTAATAGTGATCGGTTGGAGTATGAGCGGTATACCTCGTCTCCTCAGGGCATAATGATGTTTGTAAAACATAATCAACCGCGTAGTATATCTGCTTAGGTTGAACTATGAGATACATTGGTTGAAGATACTTTACTTAGTATACATGTTCTTCATATTCCTTAAATATTGTTGTTCTAATTGATAACAATCTGTTGTTGATTACCTTAAAGCTTTTATTGCCTATGTTATTCTTGGTTGCTATAATAAAGCTTATGGAGAAGAGTTATAACTCTCACTGGGACAATTATTTAAAATTGTCTCACCCCGTAGATTTCAACTTTTTAGGTGGTCGTCGAGGGCGAAGGAATCAATCTTCAGGTGACTAATATCAGCAGCAGCAGCATCAGGAGCAGCAGTAAATCTCAAGTGGAGATTCAGACTGCTGAGTTGTTTAGTTAGATAGTCAGTCCTATGTGTTCTCTGTACTCTCAGGTCCTTAGAGTCTTTTGGTCTGAGATTTTGGTTTTGAGTTCTTGATATTTTGTATCATGTTGTATATAATTACTCAAGAAGTAATTATCTGAGATGTAAATAGTTTATCTCCTTTTATGAAAGAAGTTTTTATAGATTCGAGCTCTTATCTCGAAAAGTTTTAATTTCCCATGATTTTTGTCTTCCGCTGTTAAACGAATCGCTTCCGCTAAGTTTATATCGTGGTTTTGGAAATCAGAGCCCACAGTGGCACTCTCAGCCACTACCATCATCATCATCACTACAGTGTGATTTCTCTTCTTCGCCATTGTCGCACCTCCGGCCATAACCACATGCATCCATCACCGCCGATGACTTCATCGCCGCTGCCACTTTGTCTCCCTTTTTCCCATAACCAAGCACTTGCATGGTCCTTACGATTTTGAAATCGAGCGGCCCTCACGGTCTTGAAACTGCATGACCCTCGCAGTTTTACCCCTCGCGATTTTACCTCTTGTGGTTTCACCTCTCACGGTTTCACCTCTCGTGGTTTTACCCCTCACGGTTTCACCCCATACGGTTTTACCCCTCACGGTTTCATCCCATATGGTTTCATCCCTCGCGGTTTCACTCCTCGTGGTCTTGAAACCGCATGACTTTTAACGGTTTTGAAACCATGTGACTCTTGTCACAATCCTGAGACCGTGAGCCCTTTTTCATGGTTTTGAAACCGTGTGACCCATGTCACAGTCCTGAGACCGCAAGGCCTCTTCATGGTCTTAAGACCATGATGCTTGCACCAATTTGCACACTCCTCACCATTCATACAACAATTCTATTAGCACTAAAATTTCTAATATATGATTTCTTGTTAACATATTATAGGATGGCCTCACCTGTAAAGGAAGTCACTGAAGCAGGCCACTGGACCAGAGAACAATTATTGGAGTGCCGAAATAGGCTCCAACGCATTGTTGACATATGCACAAAGACAGGAAAATCTCCAGCTCAGATGTCCAGGTCATTCACAACCTTGAGCGCATCAACAAATGTTTGGTTGATGACCCAGTTGAGAACTTCATACATCCTTCCTCAACCGATGAAGGCTCTGACTACGTACCAAATTCTGATGAGGAATCTCCAGCCACCAAGTCAAAGAGGAAGAGGAAGGCTCAGGAGGCTACAAAGGAATGACCGCCCAAAAGACAGGCAAGGAAGCAAGTTCATCCCACAACCTCTAGGGAACCGATCCTGATAGGACAAACTACTTCCCTTGTCGAACAAGCCACTACTGCAGTAGGACCAACTGATCTTCAAATTCAACACATGGAGGCTGGTGACAAAATTATGCGTCTGACAAAGTATATCTACTCCAACATACTAAAGAAGATGGGAGTCTACAATAGAGTTCTTGCCTATCTCGACGAGGCAAACCTCTCCAAGCTCTGCTTCATAGCCAAGAATTCTTACCTCGAGCCCACACTGGAATTCTTTACTTACCTTATCAAACAACCAGTGGAAGCCAAAGACAAACCAAGAGATGGGGTGAACGCAAGCCCGCAACCTTGCTTTTTGGAAAATAGGTTACACTGACTGAAAACCTGTTAAACAAAATCTTTATTGATAACCTTGACCAATTGGAGAAGGCTATGGAAGTAGGTTTGGAACACCCACAGTTCAACAGGCATACATTCTGAAAGTCCCTGACTGGAATCTTCAGTTACGATTCCAAGACATGCAAAGCCTCCAACATTCACTCCAGTCTGGTGCGAACACTACACAGGATTATAATAGGCACAGTATTCCCTAGAACAGAGAGTGGGAATGTTCTCATCTCTGACCTCTTCCTACTTTGGTCCATCTTAAAGGGGTAGCTGATCAATATCAGATGGCAATTGATACATAAACACACATCCTATGCCCCAGGGAGGGAAATCTGCATGGGTGGTCACGTGACTACAATCCTGAAGTACCTCAAGATGGACAGACCACTACAAAACTGTACATTGATAAAGGGTGATAACCTAACCAACGACCAGATTCTAAAACAAACATATATCATCAAAGAGAAGGAAAAAAAGCTCCACTATGTTTTCTGCCCCACTGTCAAAGAAATAAGGACAATGTTACCACTCCCCGAGCTCACCGATTACGATAAATATAAGTATCTCTTCACTGAAGAGGAGCTTGCTACCCTACTAGCCTCTGTAAAATGGAAAGGGAAACAAGTGAAAGAAGGGCAAACGAAGCACAGTGTTACTGCCCCCGCTACTAAGACAAAGAAAGTATCGGTGATGCGGCCGTCCAAACTATGAATACATAAGAAACAACAGTCAGAGACGCCCACCTCCAAGATCACCCCAGGGACAGAGCACCCCCACAATGAAGACAACATCATGACTCCGACATCTGACTCCTTCTTATTGGGTCTAGATGTTGGGACTAACTCTACATCCGCCCCCACCATCCTAGGGATAGAGGGGTCGAGACCTCTATCTTCCACCACTCCTCTATCTTCCACCACTCCAGTATCCACCACCATTCCACAGCACACCACTCTTCCACCATTTTCAACAATACTATCCACCATCATTCCATTCTCTACAACCACAACTTCATTCACATCTTCTGATTCACTCCTTTTCTCAATGGGCGAGCCCATTTTCACCTCAACGCCTGATCTCACCTTCACCTCCACCACCTTCCCCCTTTCATACTCAGTTCCACCTTTCATATCTGGGATGTCGCCACCACTCACATCTGTTACCACCCTGATACCGCTAGTGACTCCCTCTACAGTCGCCACACATTTTGCCGGTCCATCAATGGTGTCTCTCTCGCAAGGCACCATCGCCCTTCCACCTGGACCCCAGCCACTCCACCCATCCTCCACAGGGGTCCCATTTTCACAAGTCAGAGAGGCATTCGAACGTCAATTTGATGATATTCGAACCCTCCTCTCCAATCCTTCTAACATTTACACTCTATTTTTTCTTGTGTGCAGGAGCTCACTATGCAGGTATCCAAATTCGACGAGTGGATTCACGCCTTACCAGATCTTCTCACACGCATTCAACAACGACAGGAAGCAGTGGTCCAGCAAGTCAACCTTGTTGACGATCGCTTACGTACCCTTCCGAAGCTGATGCTTAGCATGAAAACCCAGCAAGAAACGATAGTCAAGCAAGTCGACTGTGTCACCAAGCAAACACAACCTCTGCCTGAAATCCTTCATGAACTTCAATAGCAATAGGTTGCAATGAGCACACACATGGATAGAATGGATAGCAGCCTCACACAACTCATCTGCCGCCAGGAGGAGCATTGAAACAAAGAATTAAATCAGCTACAAACAAAAGTAACTGATCTAATTGCACAACTTGTCTCAGCTGAAGCATGCTACACAGATATCAAGGAAAGCGATGAAGTGCTGCTCGAACCCACGGGAACGTGCAAGTGGCCCTCGAAGAATTACAAGAACTTCATAGGCGATGCAAGAAAGCATCGACTAAAAAGAACAAAGACAAGGCGGTGGATGACAAAGATGATGAAGTCAACGATGATGATTCTGACTCCTCGGCTGACTCCAACGCCGACAGTTCCTCTTCAGATGACCAACCAGACGACCCTGGAAATGCCGAGGAGCAGATAACACAGAAAGGGGGGACGGTGGAGACCACAAGGAGGGTGGTAGTAAAGACTCTAAATACCACCATGCTCCCAACAACAATGAAAACGTGACAATGTTCTATGCAGACCAACTCTTCAATTTTTCTGCTATGGGCTCTCTGGGGGACACAGCCAAAGACGCAGCCTTTGCTGAGTTTCAACAATGCATCTTGGAAACCAGCACTAGCCCGCTCGCAGCAACTACCACTCCTCAAGAACCATATGCTCCGGAGCAAGCTGCAGTCATTCCCCCAGACAAGGAGGATTCTGACAGAGTGAGTCTCTGACACTTTTTTTATGACGATGAACAGACCACCCTTCCTCCTCTAGAAGACCTTCCCCCGCCGCCACCTCTACCTCACAAAATGCACGACTTAGATATGGCGTCCATCTCTACATTAGATGTTCACAACATCTTCATCTTGAATACTATTGTAGACGATGCCAAGGACGAAGGGGACATCCTCTATAATAATAAGAAAACAAAGTGCAAGTTGACACATGAAGATTTCTGTGTTCTCCTACGACCTCAGTCGGCGGTGAAGATGGCCATCTTCTATGTCCTGCTTGCCAATTCTATAGAGGAATTTCAGATCCCAGAGAAAAAGCAACCAATTTTTAATGCTTGACCTTCTTTAGCGTTATGCTTGTGGGATAAGGACTTACAGGCAAGGTCCATCAAGTGGCTGCAAATGGGTCTCGCGAGAAAGGCATGCTACATCACACTGCTTTTCAAAGTCTCCGGCCACTGGCTCCTTATGATTATTGACACCGAGGCCCACGGCGCCAAGGTGTATAATTTTTGTACCAGTGAGCTTAAGGCGGGAAACATTAATTCCATTGGATCAGAAACCAGAGAAGTGTGATGCATTCCCTTCCGGCTTCTCAAAGTCATATGGGCCGCCTTCCCATCTCTCACACATGACTGGACCCAACCATGGTTCAGAATCATAAACCCAGTCATTCAGATGTGAGAAGGTTTAGGGGACTGCGCTCTCTGTACAATCAGATTCACTAAGGTGCTCAACATACACATCCCCTTTACCGAGCTAGCTAAGGAGGATATGCATGCTTTATGGGGACGATACGCCATGGAGCTCACTTGCGACAGATGGTTCTTCAAGGACGCGAAAATGGCGTGTGACGATGTACCCCGCTATTTGTTCTCTGCTATCCAACATCCTCAAAAGAAACCATTCAGACAAGTTCTAAAGGAGTTGGAACAACAAAAACAACAGACCACCACGGTCCCAGAAAAATGACAATGTGACCCCTACACTTTTGATATGATGGAAGATAAGGGGGACATAGATTTGCTAACAGGAGCTACCATTAATAGATCCTCCAATGATATCGTGCCTCTATCTGATATCCCACTGACATTCCCAAACTTTGACCATGCTGCATGTAAGAGTCTTTCAGATAATGAACTCAAACTCATCATGTCTTGGCTATATGCATAGAATGACGATCTTGTTTTACATCAAGGGAATATTCTTGTAATGGCCGATGCACTCCGTGAGACCGTACAAGTGAAAGGTTCAATGTCTGTGAGTGTGATGGCTTCCTACCAATATCTTCTAGCATGAGACTTGCCTACGGTCTACATGGCATCATCATACCTGAAGGATGATTTACTCGACACAAAGAACTTCGGAACAAAGGAAGTCCTTATCTCTCATCTTAAATATATGACTCCAAAGTTCATTTTGCTTCCATTCCTTCACTCTGAGCATTGGATGCTGCTAGCAACGAACCTACATAATGGAACTATAGTTATCTACAATAGTTCCAATAGCCAGACCAATCTAAACCAGAGAGAGTATGACATCATAGCAAACACACCCACAGAGGAAGTGGCGAAGGATTGTGCCGAACGACTACATGACCTTCTCGGCGAACACACAAAGGCGTACAACAGAGAACATTTCAAGCACCCAGCCTTCTGCCACAGATGTCCCCAGCAAATTAAAGAATCAAATGATTGCGGATTTCACATCCTTTAGTGGATGTATACCCTCACCGTTCTTGGCAAACGCATTGAGGACATGAAGGACGTCGACTATCACACATTACTGGGGAAGTTTGCCGCCAATTTACTCTGTTCTCATGGAGCCAACAAGGGTTTAACAGAACATTGACACCCTTGCCCATGTACTTCTCAACCTATCACCTTGACACTCTGGGGACATAGTGAGTGATAAGTTGGGGGGAGTACATTGGGCAAGGGAAGAGGTATTATATTCAAACCTTCTCTTCCCTCTCCCTTTTTCATTTACCTTTGTTTTTTGCATAGATTATTCTTTTTGATGTTTAGATTTTCTAATAATTTCTTTGATAGAATAATTTTTATACATAAGACAACATTAGCTTTAGTAAGGGGACACCCCTAGATAAGTTAGAGACAAAGTAGTCCTCAGAAGAACTTACATAGTAGCATTTAGTCACGTAATGGCGAATTAATAAATCACCTCCACACTCGATATCCATCCATTTGCTTCAGTTCTACATCAGACTCTCCACAGGTCAAAACCACGGCTGAAACAAGCCAAATGCTCTCAAGGACGGGAGGGAACCAGGTGAAATCTAAATCAAGGAACCTCGTAAGTGGACCGCCGAGTACGAAACCAAAACAAGTGCATGTTGGCAAACTCTAGGGAACAATTTTCTTCTTTTCAAAAAGAGGCTTGGAAGCCCAAATAAAATCCCTAAATACCTAATTCCTAAGCCAGTCAGCATATGAATAAAAGTCTGAGTGTTGAATAAAAACATGAGAGTTGTGCCATGCATAAGGACTTATATGAAGAGACAATAAAGGTCTTGCCTGGATGATACATTCAGTTGCCCTCACAAAGGCAGATGTGTCACGCCCGGTAGTGAGATCCTAAGGTCTCCAAATATATGAAAAGTTGACAAAGGTCTTGCCCGGTCGGTACATTCAGCTGCCCTCACAAAGGCAGATGTGTCACGCCCGGTAGTGAGACCCTAAAGTTTAGATAGCCCCTCCCCCCTTCAAAGGGGGAGTTACACAGCAACCTCCAGCCAACCCTCATACCTATTTTAGCTTCTGATAGGAATTTCAAAGAAGTATAAAACTGCTTAGAGTCGAAGACATGCACATAATACGGTCAAGGAAAAGCTCGTCCCAATGTGAGTTACGCGACACGGAAGAAACCTAAGGGCCACACAACTCCCGATACCTGAAAGAGTTAGAGTAAGCAGAAGCCTTGACAAAAACCCAAGGGAAATCTCTGCTATAAAACTAAAGCAAGAGTATGGAAATATTCACTAAATAAAATCACCTCGCCACTACATGCCTTAGCTCTATCCAGCTTGAGGACAAGCTAGACTCTAAATTAGGGGGGTGATAACCTCCCATTTTGTGATGTTATCTTACTAGTTTTTCTTAGTTTTCCATACTCTTTCTTAGATAAATTAGATAGAATACTTAACCTTCTAGTTTTATTATGAATATACCAATAGACTCATATTTCTCCTTTTCTTCTTATAGAAAAACCCAAAAAAATTGCAAAAGTCCCAACCAAAACATACCAAGACCGTGAAGGTCCAACCGGTCCCAAGACCGTGAGGACCCAAATGATCCAAAGAATGATGCATCTCCCATCGGTCCCAAGAACGAGTAAAAGCCTACCAATCCCAAGACCGAGTGGGGGCCTACCGGTCCCAAGACCGAGTGAAGGTCTACCAATCCCAAGATCGAGCATCCCAAGACTGAGTGAAGGCATGTCAGTCCCAAGATCGAGTGAATGCCCATCGATCCCAAGACTATGTAAAGGCTTATCGGTCCCAAGACCGTGTGAAGGCTACGGGTCCCAAGACCATGAGGATCCAAATGGTCTCCAGACCGTGGGGATCCAAACGATCTCGAGACCGTTCAAGGCCCCCTTGGAGCCTATAAATAAGACCCAAGGGGTCCTCATTTGAGGGGGAAGTCTTAGACGTTGAAAGGCTGCCTCCATCGTTCCAGAGCTACTTCATACTCCATCCTTCATCCCAAGGCTTCCGGTCTAAAATCCACACTCCATCCATAAGCCTACTCTCTCTCTCATCGACATAGTCAGAGGGAAGTTAAAGATTCATCACCAAAGCAACCATGTAGTGTGAAGATAGTCGTTCTCTACTCTAAGGGGTCGACCTTCCTCCATCCTATGTGGAGATGATGTTCTCTTTCTCTTCTCATGTCTCCTTCTTTGTTCTTGCCATGAGCGAGTAGTTCTATACACTAGGGTGTGGGGAGTAGCCCCGCTACCCATGTTTTCATTCCATGCACTGTAATTTATGAGTTTGCAATAAAAAAATTACTATCTTTCATTTCAACATCAATCTTTTAATGAATGCTAGTTGCTTGATAACCAACCTGCGTTACCTATTATCTGCTAGTACGAATTGTCTATGTTTGTGCTTTTAGATTTGATTATCGATTGAATGTTGATTTTTTATGTATGTAATCACCATATATTTGTTTCGATATCTAGGAGCACTTTTCAAGGAGTGGAGTAAACTCACCTTCATCATTGTACTTTCATACTATGAAATGGAATCAGTTGACGTATGAAAGTACAACTTTGATATGTTGAGGAACACACTTTGCAAAGGGAGTGATGCAAAGTAAGTGACCATTCATTCGGGGATGGATGGCATTGCAATACTCCCACATTTCTCGTAGTTAGCTATCCGAAAGGAAGCTAAATCTACAAAGATACTAACTGCTTAGACTCTTATTGCAAGCCATGTTATTATGATGTATGTTATGATCCATGCATAGTGGTGGTGAAACTTGATCACATCCTAGTGGTTTCCATATATTGTTTACAACCTTAAGTTTTCTTTCCTGTCGTTTAATTTACATTTACATACTAGTTCAATCATCACATCAACTTCTTGATCTAGATATCAACTCATGAGTAGATAAGTAGAACTATAACGTTTTCCATCTGGTTAATCCTTAACAAGATCGTTGTCTCATGGATTCGACCCTCAACTGTACTACGATAAGACTTCCACGTACCTTAGCGTACGTGGGTGGAGATCTTATTATAGCACACGCAAGGATAAACTTAGAGACTTACTATCTCTAGGATTTTAGTAGTGCATGCAACTTCATGTGAGTGGAGGCTCCATCAATGTATATATATATATATATATATATATATATATATATATATATATATATATATATATATATATATATATATATATATATATATATATGTGTGTGTGTGTGTGTGTGTGTGTGTGTGTGTGTGTGTGTATATAATGCATAACCAACCAAAATTGTGTTGCAACGCCCAGATGGATGATCAAGTGCTCTCGATGCTATGCCTCAAAGGAAGGAAGGTCCAGAAGCTTTCTATTTGATCTCCTTCAAACCACCTAGTCTGGCGAGTGATTCTGCCATTTTCCCAACTCGAGCATCTCTCTACCCAAAGTTCTCCAGATTTTGACATCTTGACACATGCTCTCATCATCCACTCCGTTCTGATTCACATCATGATGGACTTTCAGAGGTCTAGGAACAAGGTCAAAACTAAGTAACCCATGTGATTCGCCTATTGGACCGAGTACGGGCCATGCAATCAGATGCCTTCAACCATAAGCATTAAACTGTAGGGTTTTGGAGGCAAGAAATACATCTATAAAAGGGAACCCTTATCATCCATCACGAGGGGATTCTAATTGGTGATTAGAAGCCACCTTGTATAGTACAAAGACTAGTGAGGAGCGAGGATGTTTTGGCTGCAACAGAGATATTGGTCTTCCTGCACCAGGTGTCATAGCCTTCTCCATCATTCCTACTACCTCTTTGTTGTTGTCCCTTGCCATGAGAGAGTAGACGCCTTATGATGGGGCATGGGGACTAGTCCTGATCACTCGTATTTTATATTATCTTGTATCTAAACTCGACATAATAGTTGCTAAATAAAGTATCATTATGCTCAATGACTTGCTTTGAAAATTGATGACTTGTTCACATATATGTTATAATCATGGATATGTAGGTTGTTGTGAGCATGATTAGAACACTAGAATGATCTTATTATCCCTATGAGATGTCAGCAAGGGATAGTGAGATGATTGTACTTTGATATACTATGTGTCGAGGATGGTCGGTCGTAAATAAGGGAGTTCAATTGGTATAGATATGGGATGGTCGGTTCCAAGGGAGTTTACACCAGGTGATGACCTGTATCCCGTGAGGGTGCATAAGCTAAGCCTCTATTTAGCAATGACTATTGGAGAGCTAGATCTTGTTAGGATAATTACATAGGCCCGGGTAGCGAAACCCCATTCCATAGTGCTCTTTATTACCTATTATTTATTACTTTAATCACTATTACTTTTGGTAATAGTTTAATCAATCTTTCGACTACTCCGTGATATCTATATTACTTTTAATACTTCTAAATCTCTAAAAATACCTAAAAAGGTTGTCCTTTGGGTTCGATCCTAAGGTATACTGCAATAAGGCTTCCACTCGAGTGGAGTGGGGAATTAGTGCACTGCTTTTGGTTAAACCTAGAAGTTATTCTTTTAGGGTCTTTCTTGGTGCAACATTTGAAGCCCCATCAATTATGACCATTCTAATGTAACTCCTTAGAGCTACAAGGAATTACCACAACCTAGGGTCTACATATCATGCAGAAACATGTTGTTGATGAGGATCCATGCTTGCCAATCTGGGTTGTTCGGATCAACCCTTGAATCGGTTGATTCACCTCGATCGGTTGGTCATCTTGCTAATCGTCTGATTTTAGTCCACCATCTTCTGGTTCTTCTTATCGGTCGGTCGGGTCCACCAGCCGATTGGTATGGCTCATCCTCCTTGGTCCTCCTCGATCCTCCAGCCATCGATTGGCCTGGTCTGAGCGTCTTCTTCTTCTTTGTAACAAGAAAATAAACTAACCTACTATTACATGATTATAAAGAACCTCGAGTTACATTTGAGGGTAGAAAAGGTAAGAGAGAATAATACTTTTACAATTGGAAGATAAGTTAGAGGCTCAGTATGAAACTGAGATAGAACGGGAAATAAACACTACCACCATGCACAAATAATTAGGATCATTGGCCATAAGCATGCTACACATCCACCATCAAAACTCACTTTTAGGGAAACACATGTAAATTGCATATATATATATATATATATATATATATATATATATATATATATATTGTTTTGGATTTATGTGTGGTATTTTATTGGACATTTATATTTGCATCATATGCAATAAATCAATGATAAAACCTAAAATCTGATCATATCAATGATTCCAAAATATAGTAGATTTGCATGGCTTTGATACCACTATAGGGAAATAAGGCATTAGGTTGGCAGTGGAAGCAAAAAAGTTACACCATATTCCCCATTAAAATAGTGGATCGTGTCAATAACTATATAATGGAAAGGATGATTTTGAGGATATACCTAGTCTTGGAGAAAGTCCAAAAACGATCTTCTCATCATTGTAGTTGTACAACTGCCTTCTAGTTGTACTGGGATGGTGTCTGCAACAACTCCTAGTTTTCGTGGATAATAGGTTGACGTTTTCATCCTAGGGACAGGCAACGACCTCCAAGCCTCTATGGAAGTCTACAAGAACCACCTAGAACTCCTATTATCCTGCTACAACAGACAAGAAGGAGTTGCCCCTCCCGTTGGTGTACTAATCACTAACTTGCTCTCCCACATTGTTTGTCCTTGCTATCCATCCCTTTATCAGATTGGAGTTGCTCATGCTCTCTATTTGTTACAACCCCAGTTTTGGATTCTTTTGATGAGAAATGTAATTTCTCTTAATAAAGATAAATGAACAAATAATAATGTCTTTTGATTGAATGCATGAATTTCGTTTAAAATAGCCTTATTGTTTTCTCTGAGGGCTTTATTGGCTATTGGGCCCAAAAACAAGGAAAAGACAAAAGGAATTCCATTATTAATAAGAAATGAAGAAAAGAAAAATGTAGAAACCTCTAGAAGGCAAAAGAATTAAATCCAAAGGTGGATTTCGTGCCTCTTGGGTTCCTTGGGTTCCAAGGAGTCTAAAGTTGCAAAGATAATGCAACAAGAAAAGAAAAGATCAATTAAGTATTTCTTTATTAAGAAAGAAATTGAAAACAATGATAAAATGTGGGAAATAAGTGGAAAGAGGTATAATTGAGTTATCCTTTGTGGATTTTCATATCCAAAGGATTCCTAATGTTAAATGGAATGCCAATGAGGAAAATAAAAAGAAAGAAAAAGATAAATCCTCAAAAAGAGATATTTTGATAAGAAATAAACAAGATAATGAATGAATTTTGTAGCATTGCTAAAAAGGAAGTATTTTCTAATAAATGAAAATAGAATTTCGTGCCAATGGGTTAAAAGTCAAGCAATAAAGAGAATAAGTGAGAGGATTTTCAAATTCCTAATACCTAAAGAGCAAAGAATATCTAAGAAGGTAATGAGGAGAGAGAAGATTTCTTCTTAGTTAAGGAATATGTTTTCCTATTAGGAAAGGTACTTGTCTCCTCTTGGATGAACGTCTTGGGGCATGGATACCCTCCCCTATATAAAGGGTAGAGCCCTTGGCCGTGTTTAAATTAATTCCAAGCACCCTTTCTCTCTCCTTCTTCATCATTTTTTGTTCAAAAACCTAAACAACATGTGGTGCTTTCTCTGGAGCAACAGAGAGATGTGGAGTCATCTTGAGGAAGGCTTGATGTTCCCCGTTGACCTATGGATGATCGACTAACATTATCGAGCATCCAACTTCACGCGGTTACCTGCGGCACACCTACAGCACGGCTGCTTCATGGCTGTTTGATGTGGAATTGCAGAGCCTAATCCCAGTCGTTATAGTCGTACCCATGGAAGCCTCGCTTGTGCGGGGCACAACGGAGACAAGGGACACCTCCCTAGTGGCCGGCGGGGTCAGAGAGGGAGGGAGGAGATGCGGCCTTCGCAGTTGGAGCGGCAGCGTTGGGCTGCGAGAGGTAGAAGAAAGGAGGAGGCGTCGTTGGACGAGAATACCCCTCCAGGTATTGAAGGAATGGTCAACTTACTGAGGGCATTTTCAACAATCTGTTATGTTTTCAAACCCACCGAGTAACGTTGCATGGAAACGGCTACGTGACAGCTTCTGATTGGTCCAAGTAAGATTTTATTGCAAAAATTGTATGTAAATATCGGTAGCTCGGATGGAAATGCATAAAATATGAAAATTGCTCAAAAAAATGAGAGGAATTCATTAAAAATGGTTTTATAGGATAATTCCTATTACTATTCGAAAAGTAATGGAAGTTATCAACTTTAATGTATTAACGACTAAGAAACTCTATTTTGAGATGATTAATGTATTTAGTGGGGTTTAATGGATGATTAAAGTTGATATTAACCTATTAATGGTAAAAAGCTACATTAAGAACAAAAAGGATGAAATTTGCACGTAATGGGTTTAATTTAGAGTTTCATGTGCATAAATATGCTTTAATGGCCTTGAAAACCCTAATATTAGTAAATGTGATTCATAATGGTTTTAATTATTCAAAATTGTGAATAAAGTTGAGATATGACAATTCCAAGCTATTTCAAGTATAAAAGTTCCTAATTGTAGATAAATACCCTTAATGTAATAATTAGGGTTTTCTAATGGATAAGAGTAGAATTAATGGCAAATAGAGTTCATATGTGAATTAGATCATAATGAACTATGAATTGATGATAAATGAGTATAATGATCTTGTCATGGATTAAAAGGATAAAAATGGTAGCTTTAATGTAAAATAGGCTTAATGGACTTAATTGATGGTTAATTGTGCTTTTTTTGAAATTAGGGTTAAATGTTGTTAAAGGTAACCTTAATATCTTTTGAGAAGAATGGATGAGATAATTAGGGTTTAAAATAGTAAAAGATGAAGGGAAACCCTAATTGCAATGGAAACCCTAAAAGTGGACTAGAAACCCTAGGAAGCGAGCTAGGTTTAATAGATCTTGATGGAATGATCAATAATAGGAAATTGTATGCATATTTCAGGATCTCATAATGTGCTTGCTTGCCTATTTGGATTTCTTGATTGGATTATTCTATCTCAAATTAGCCTGACAGGTATGTGGTTACTTATGGTTAATCACATTAGTTTCCCGAAGAGTTTCCCGGATGATTCATCGCATTGAGTGCAATTTAACAGTTTGGTTGTTCATACTTGCTAAATCATAAAGTCACTATGATTATCACAATAATAATAGAAGTGTGGATTCTTGCACCTACATGCCACCCTGATGGATGATGCCAAAGGTCAAGCCCAGGAGGGAAGACCAATGGGTACCATGAGTGGTGACCCTAGACACCAAGCTCAGGATTGAGAAGGTGGTCTTTATAGAATGACTAACGGGCACTATGAAGGGTGACCCCAGGCACCAAGCTCGGGATTGAGAAGGTGGCCTTAAGTCATTGGCAAAAGAGAAACCCTAAGGTGGGTATGCCAGGGTTACGGCAAAAGCAGTGGAGAATGTCATACGGAAAAGTGTAAATTGGCTTGTTAATTAACTTGATTGTGATATTTAGATTGTTAGCCATATTTGCAAAATCTTGGTTGTCCCCACATGCTGGCATATTTCGATATGCTGACCAACATTTTGTTTGTCGACATTTTAAGTACAAGATTGAAAGGGAAAAATAGTAAAGTGCCATATGTGGAATTAAATAAGAATTAAAGTACAAAGGAGGATTAGTTAGAATAGACTCCAGATATGGATAGAAGTAGATATCCAAGTTTTGAAAAAGGTATGCAAACTTTTATTTCATTACAGCCTTTCAATTTAGCTTGGTAGAATTTGATAATTATTATTGATTATTTGTCGAACCATTGATCATGTTAATTGGGATAATGGCTCTGACCTCTTGGTCTCCCTTAATTGGGGGTTACTGGGAGGCGGGGTCGTTACACTATTGGTTACCACAACTAGACAACAATCATCAGAGGCAATTGAGTTGTATCTCTGGGAAACCCCCACTACGCCTCTATTTATAGGAGGGGTTAGCTCATTTCTAGTTGTCCATAAGTGTCAACATGCAATAGCAAGCATAGGGTCATTAGTAAAGATTTTTATTATGTCAAAGCACTAGGAATCAGATGTAGACTTACATAATTGTGTGTGTAGCCCCAGTATAAGCCACACTTCTTTACTTCTTGAGAAGTCTCATAGGTAATGGAGAATAGGTTCATTGTTGTTGTTGCAGTGTGGATAGATTGCAGAGGAATCTATGTGCTTTATAAATTTCTCTTGATTTGTAAGTAGATCCTCATGTGCCATCATCCTTAGTAAGATCTTGACTCTTTCTAGGATCTTGATCTTCCAAAGGGTATTCCATTCACCCTCACACTAAACTTCTTTATTTCAATGCAGCCATTTACATGTAGATTTGGAGGAGAAGTAACCAACACTCTCCCCATTCCATGCCCACTCATCGGGCCTCGCATGCTCATCTGGTGGTGGTATACAAGTGATATGCCTCCAAGTATTTTTGGGAAACACTTGTGAATGAAGTACCAGTCCCATTCACTTGAGACTGTTATCATAGATGCCAACTTGAGATCATCCATACCTAGAGAAATGTGAGTACCCAAACATGAGTAAATCAAATTGAGGTTATCAAACATGGATCAGACTAGGCATTGGTATCCTAACCATTATTGACAATACACATGCTATACTCCTTCACCATCGATAGAGACCTTCTGATGAAGGACTAAGACGCTGAGGAATTCCCTTTATTGATGTGATTGCCTCTGTTGTATTTTCTCCACATGACTTCAGCCCAAAGCTTTGATGGACAGTTTAAGAAATCCCATGTGTTCTTTAGCATTAAGGCTTCATTCTGGTCTATGGAATCTCTAATTCTAAGACCTCCAATGACTTTACTAGATTAGACCTTCTTCCAAGACACTAGGGAAGCTTTCTTTTGGTCCCTAACTTCATGCCAAATAAATATTCTGACATGCTTATTGATGTCACCATAGACTGTTGGGGATATGCATACCAATTGCATGGTGTGAGAGGGGATTGCCTAAAGTGAATTTAGCAAGTGTAACTTGACCAACTAATGAAAGGTGATGTAGAGTCCATCCATTCATTTTAGTTTTGATTGATCTATGATCGCATCATGTGTGTTATGATTAATTCTCTAATGAATGATAGGCACACCGAGGTACCACCCAAGATCCTCAATAACATGACTCCCCAAGTTCATGGTAATGTTTCTCTTTTTTACTTTAGAAGTATTACTGGAGAAGAAGCAGTGTGATTTCTCTACTGATGTCATTTGACCCGAGGCAACAGAGAACTTTTGATAAGATTTCTCATGTGACTTGCTTATTGGCCAGAAGCTTTTATAAGGAGGATGATTTCATCGGCAAAGAGGACATGTGACAACTGGGGGGCATTCTTCACTAGCACTAGCAGTTTATAGGTCTCACTTGCAACAAAATTCCCAATCACTTGGCTGAATCTTTCCATGTATAACACAAACACATAGGGGCTTATTGGGTCTCCTTGTAGGACTTCTTGCTTGTCTTGAATCAGTGACATAGGGGATCAATTCCATAAGATGGATGATGATCCATATGTAATTATTTGCATGATGAGCCCAATAGTAATGCAATGAAGCCCAACTTTGGTGAGTGTGTCCCGAATAAAGTGTCAGTTCATCATGTTAAAGGCTTTTGATAGGTTGAGTTTTACAGCCATCCATTTCTTGTTTCCTTTTTGGAAGCACATCGAGTGAAATTCTTATTGCACTAGCAGTATGTTGTATGTGATCTATCTACTGAGAATGAAACTAGACTGAGTTGGGTGAATCTAGTCATTCAAAAAAGGTTTTATTTTCTCAACTAGAATCTTGGATATCAACTTAAAGCAAGTACTATTTAAAGAGTTAGGACATATATTGTTTGAGGTTTCAACATTACTAGATTTGGAAATGAGGACCATAAAAGATCTAGCCATGTCAGAGTCAATTGATGATGTAGTAAAGGTAGTTTGAATAGTTGTCATCAATGGGTTCTCTGTGATCTTCCAATTATCATGGAGAAATTCCTTATGTACCCCATCTGGGCCATGTGACTTAGATGGTTTCATTTTGAACAAAGTAGCCTTGATTTCCTCAATTGTGGGAGTAGAAGAGATTTTTAGCCATTGAACTTCAGAGAGGCTAGGAAAGATTCTTAAGTAGCCAGAAGGGGTCTTGACAAATTTGTGTTGGTTGAGCTAACAAGTGGTGATAATGCTCCCAGACAAGCTGCTTTACAGGGCCATCCTCGTGAATCCAGTTCCTGTTAGGGTCCTTTAGCTTGGAGATCTGATTGCATTGGCATTGAGCATGAACATATAAGTGGAAAATTTTTGTTTCCATCTCCTAGATGAATCCAATCCATATAGTCCTTTTGTCTCCAATCCACCTCCTCAGACAACAAGATGTATTGGAGCTATTCCTGGAGGTCAATACATCTCATCTCATTATTAGTAGAGTAATTAAGAAGGAAGTAATACCTGCAACTCATTAATCTCACAAGTAATATTAGTCTTCTATTGGTGTTGTAACTTCATGGAGCATTTATCCCAGGATCAGGGTTCCCAATCTGTATGGGAGTGGAAGGAATCAGAATTTCACAAATATTCACAACCTAAGATAGGAGAAATGGTAGGTTCACCATTGAACCGATCGGTTACGTGTGGGTCGATTGGTTCACCCAGTGAACTGGTCATTTCAACCTTTTTTCCAATCACAATTGTGCTGAAGGTTCTAATCCAATTAATGCACGACATGACATCAACACTAATCCTTAATGCAATTGAATTGCACATCTACATCAGGTAGTTCACCTAATGAACTAGTCATCTCACAACCATGAGCTGATTGGTTCACTCAGTGAACTGACCAGTTCATGCCTGGTTCCTCCAAAATTCAGCCAATGCAATATTCAATCAACTTGACACTCCAGTCGGTCGTTTCACCATATGAACCAATCAGTTGAGAGTTTAGACATTTGATTTATTTTCTTGAATTGAATACCTAAATACTTTATCGATCAATTCAATTATCATTCATGATTAAACTCTTTTTCAAGGTGTATCCTATCTATGTGACCCTATAGGTCCCATATTACGTTAGTAGTGAATTTCCATAACTGATTATGACATCACAAGCAAAGAGTGGTGCCAGTTACACATCATTCCTACCCAAGTAAATGGAAAGTTGGAAAACAACTTCAACCTAAAATCTGTGTTTGGTGTTGCAGTGTTTGTATAATTCCTTTTTCATAGATATCCAAATTGAACTTGAGGCACGGAGTAGTCATCCTCTTCAACATTCAATCTTTGTTCCTTGCTATAGCAAACCATCTAAGATATATGTATGCTCAATATCACATATTGACTCACATGTGCATGACCATGCATTTCTCACTCTCATATAATCAAGTGGGCAAGATATCATACTTGAGTAGGAGGGATAAATCTCATCTACATTACTCATAGTCATCTGCGTGTGTCACAGCACACCCAATCATCACCTTTATGGCAACCCTAATATGGAATCATGGTGGATGATGTCAAAGTATACGAACTACATGTGATGAGTGTAGTAACTTTAGGTCTAAGAACCACAATCACCACCAACACTATGAAAACTAACTATGACTACCACTGTCATGGTTTCCATGTGTCACTCTCATGGTGCGTCTATACGACACACTATTCTCTAACAAGTATCTATGTGCTTGGTTTGATATCACATATCATGACTGATGAGATTTTGTCATCAACCAACACACTCTAGTTTTATGTCTTATTATTGTCTATTTGCCTTCCACAATAAAATTCGACTAGGGACATAATGAGAATGTGTACTCTCAACATTTGTATGACCTCATTGTTCAAGTCATGTACTTGAAGACATGCATGATTGAGTAATATCATTATCTAGACATTTATTATGTTATTTCATTATCTCCTAACTGAATAAAATAGAATAAATTGTAAGCATGCCATTATTATTAATCAAATCATTTACAAGTTATGCCATTACAATCATCATATGATTGGCTCTCTGGGCATACATATCAATAGACTCCCACTTGCACTTAGAGCCAATCACTCATGAATTTCAATCCAAGTGATCTAACATGACCATCATGCTTCTGTTGCGAAAGTTCTCTAATCAAGGGGTCATCAACTTTTCTCTCATTTGGTATTCTGCAAATCTTCACATCTCCTCATTGTACAATCTCTCGTATGAGATGGAAGCGCCTTTATATATGCTTAGAATGTTGATGCGACCTGGGTTCCTTAACTTGTGCAATAGCTCCATTGTTGTCACAATATAGCTCAATTGTGTTGTTGATTCTTGGAACAACCCCAAGTTTAGAGATGAACTTCTTGGTCCATACAACCTCTTTTGTTGCATTTGATGCAACAATAAACTTGACCTCTATTGTATAATCGACAACTGTCTCTTTCTTGGAACTCTTCCAGCTTACAACTTTATTGTTGAGGCACAAACTCAAATCTTGATTGCGATCTATAATCATCTTTGACAATTTGGAAGCTTGCATCAGTGTAACCATTTACCACCAAATCTTCCTCTCCACCATAGACTAAGAACTGAGCCTTAGTCCTTCTCAAGTACTTGAGGATGTTCTTTACAGCTATCTAGTGAGCATCACCTGGATCTGACTGATATCCGGTCATCATGCTCAAAGCATATGAGATGTCGGGACAGGTACACAACATTACATACATGATAGATCCAACTGAAGATGCATATGGAATCTTACTAATGTGTTCCCTTTCTTTACAAGAACTAGGACATTAATCTTTTAAGATGGAAACTCCATGACACATGGGCAAGTTTTCTCTCTTTGATCTCTCCATGATGAACCTCTTCAACACTTTGTCAATGTATGTGCTTTGACTTAGTCCAAGAAGCCTTCTAGATCTATCTCTAGAGATCTTGATCCCCAATATGTAGGATGCTTATCCTAAGTCTTTCCTAGAAAATGTATTTCCTATCCAAGTATTTACCTTTTTTAAAGTAGGGATGTCATTCCCCATCAATAGTATGTCATACAATATTAGGAATACAATCATGATCCCACTAACCTTCTTGTATACACAAGGTTAATCTTCATTTGAGTAAATCCAACTCTTTGACTATCTCATCAAAACAAAGATCACAGCTTCGAGATGCTTGCTTCAATCCATAGATTGGCCTTTGTAGCTTACAGACTTTATTTCCATAATTTGGATTTATAAAACCCTCAGGTTGTGTCATGTGCACATCCTCTAGAAGATTCATGTTAAGGAATGTGGTTTTAACATCCATAAACCAAATTCCATTGCCATGATAAGATGCAATTGCAAGCATAATCTTTATGGACTTAACCATTGCCACTAGAGAAAAGGTGTGTCATAGTCAACACCTTGAACTTGTCTAAAATCCTTTGCGACCAATCTGTCCTTATAGGTTTGTAGTTTACCATCCATGTTGGTCTTCTTCTTGTAGACCCACTTGCACCATGTGGGTTTTACCCCTTTAAGTGGAAGGTCCATGCCTTGTTGGTGTACATGGATTCCATCTCAGATGTCATGGCCTCAAGCCATTTCTCAGACTCTAGACCCTCAATAGCTTCTAGATTGGTTGTTGGTTCATCATGTATGACCAACTCACCGCCTTCCTGAGTCACAAGATATCCAAATCTTTTAGATTCAAGGCATGTCCTACTAGATCTACAAGGTCCTTGCGTTACTTGAGGAATATGAGATTCCGCAACACTTTGTGATTCTCTTTGTTCCTCTTTTACATCTAACGGTTCAATGCTTTCTTGTTGGTCTTGAACCCCTTCGAGTTCCACTTTCCTCCCACTGATTCCTTTGGAAATGCATTCCTTTTCTAGGAATGCAACATCTCTAGAAACAAATACTTTGTTTTTAGATAGCGAATAAAAGTAATATCCTCTTGTCTCCTTAAAATATCTAATGAAATAATATTTATCATATTTAGGGCCAAGATTTTCACGAAACATTTTCCTTACATAAGATTCACATCCCCAAATCTGCATAAAAGACATATTGGGTTGCTTCCCAGTCTATATCCCATATGGTGTCCTTTGAACCGATTTAAATGGTACTCGATTTAGTGTAAATGTGGCAGTTTCAAGAGAAATACCCCAAAAGGTAAACTCATCATAGATTGCAACATATCTAGCAATGTAGGATTCCTTCTTTCTGATACACCATTATGCTATGGTGTTCCAGGTGGAGTCCATTGAGATATGATCATGTGGGCTCACAGAAGGTCCTCAAACTATTGGCTCAAGTATTTTCCACCTCGATTAGGATTTTTCCAAGTTGGTTCTTTACTTCATTCATAAACTCCTTGAACCTATCAAGTGTTTCTGACTTATGTTTCATCAAGTAAACATAACCATACCTATGAAAGTCACCAAGGATGGTAATGAAGTACTAACACCCACCCCTAACAGTTGTTCTAAAAGGCCCACATACATCAGTATGTATGAGTCTTAGCATATCGCTAGCCCTCTCATTGTTATTGGTGAAAGGAGTCTTGGTTATCTTTCCCAACAAATAAGATTCACATGTTTCTATTGATTTGAAATTAAAAGACTCCAAATAACCATCTTTATGGATTCTAGATATGTGATTCTCATTTATGCTCCCTAGATGATAATGCCAAAGGTATGCTTTGTTTGAGTTGTTGAGTTTTAGTCTTTTGGTATTTACACTATAAAAATTTGTCTTTAAGTCTAGCAAATAAAAACCCATAAGACATTGGGGGTTGACATAAAATATCCCATCTTTACAAATAGAACGTCAACCATTCTAAATATGAAATTGATATGCATCCTTGTCCATATAAGATACAAAAATGATGTTTCTATTTATCCTAGGTACATAATACAAGTTTACTAACTCTATTACAAGCCCTGTGGGAAGTGAAAAACTATAGGTTCCAACTGTAGTGGCAACAACTATTTCTCCACTTGCGACTCGTAGTTCAACCTCGCTCTTTCTTAAAGGCCTACTTCTTTTCAGATCCTACATATTGGAGCATATGTGAGATCCACATCCGATATCTAATACCCAAGATGAAGAAGTAGACAGGTTTATCTCAATAATGTATATACCTAAAGTTGATATTCCCATCCCCATCTACTTCTTTGTGAATGCCTTCAAGTACAAAGGATATATTCCTCTTGTACTTTTCTTTCTTCTTGTCTTGAGTGTTGAAGATCTGGATTTGAGCTTAGCCTCATAATTCTTTATAGCCTTACTTTTGTTGTTGGACTCGAATCCACTGATCATCATCATGGATTTGTCCTTCTTCTTCCTTTCTTCAGCATATATCAACATGATAAGAAAATCTGGCATTACTCTGGCCATTTTATTCAAATGGTAACACTCAATAAAGTGGCTATATGATTTAGGTAATGTTTTTAGAATCATATCCATGGCCAACTCTTAGCTCAAGGAGAATACCAGTTCTTCAAGATGATCCACATGTCCAATCATATTGAGCACATGGGTCTCTACTTAGTCTCCCTCTCTCATCTTACACTCAAGAAATGCCTTTATAACATTGTGCCTTTGTTGCTTTGTGAGATTATGGTTCGCATTCCTAAGATGTGTTACCACCTCAAGGATCCCCATGTCCTCATGTTGCTCATGCAACTCATAGTACATGCAGCTTAACATAAGGTACTTTATGTCTACACTAGTACATATATCACCTTTAGCGTCGGTTAAATATGACCTTAGAAGTCGGTTCCCAAGCGACACCCAAGTGGGTGACACTAAATGTAGGCGCCTTAAGCGTCGGTTTCACAACCGACGCCACAAAGTCGTCCCTCGATTGCAAACCCAAAAACCGCACCAGTAGGGGGACAATATGTGTCGGTTAAAAATCCATAACTGACACCAAGTTAGATAATAGGTGTCTATTAGCAACAAAAAACTAACGTCGTTAAAGGATAAAGACGTCAGTTAAATATTTTTCACTAACAAGTAAGTTTTTGTTGTCAGTTTCTTTTATTAACTGACATCTATGTTTTGATTTTTTTTCTTATCAGCTTACAGGCATGTTGTCTGGCTGGTCAGCAGGATGCAGAACCTACAGTTCAGTTCTGAACTGTAGGTTTACATAATACATTGATTTTAGCTAACGACATGCCACAAACCTGCAAAATTAACAAGGATGGACATCAGTTTTAATATATGGAATGATTCACACATGTATAAGCACATTTCATTATTATGATTTCATCACACATGTAGAGACATGTAGTTTTCATTCCTCCATTTCATATTCACACATATGTAGCAACCTACAGTTCCATTCATTTCATCTCTTTTCACATTCAGACACGTATATGTAGAATTAAACATTCATGTATTCATCTTCAGATAAGACAATTCAGAAAAATTCATTCAGACATGTATATATAAGTGTGTATTTTAAAGTTTAACATGTCATCAAATATAGAAATAATTATGACAACAAAGTTTAGAAATATCATTTGTTATCATTATCATTGTCATCATCGCCATCAGTATTCCAATGATAATAAAAAATTCCCACTACTTTTAAGGCTTTTGCCCATTGTTCTCTTACATCATTTAATTCTTCCATCATATAGGGAGTATGTACATCTAATAAATTTTCACTTGTAGTGAAGTCACTGGTTTTAAACACATACAAAGAGAATGATGTATATATAAAATTAATAATATATAATAACATTGATATATTTCATATTATCTAGTGAGACTATATATAATACCTGCTCTATGGTATCGATTTCCATTGCAGCATGTTTGATAATTAGGTCCACATATCGCATCACGTAGTATGCACATGCCCAGCTGTTGTTTTGGATAGGACACTATATATTTAAACATACAAAATTTTAACAAATACAAACAAGCATAGTTCACATAAATAATATGTATATTAGAGTCGGGAAATTACTTTTACATTCTCCCAAAGTAATGGTTTCTTTGTCTTGGCCATGTTTCCTCCATCATTTTTGAACACTTTTAAAGCCTTGCATGTTAATGTAACACATTAAGTTGCATTATTAAATAATAATGTAATAATATATGTTAACGGATATAAAAAAATATGAAAGATTTCTCACGTGAATAATGGCATTTTCATTGCGTGTCCATATAATGAGTCTAATTCCTTCCCCGAAGGATCTAGATAATAAATAGTCCACGTCTTAGGGACAATAACCAGTAACTCCCAATGCCTACCACTAGAGGTAAGAAAGTTAAAAATGAAGAACTCAAAATCCACAATAAAAATGTAATCCTCTTAAGTCCAAATTATAAGAAAACTTACTCAACATTAAATGGAGCTATTATCACCGTCTTATTTTTTTTACAAAAACATTTAAAAGCAACATAGTAGTATGAGGTAACTGATGAAGGGTCTTTATCTAAAAGACTAATCAAATATGGAACTAGAAATCCCACATGGGAAAATAAAAAATCTTTATAGACTGTGTGTAAGTGGCTGCAAAATATGTATTACGTATGCATTAATATATAAGAAACCAGATCACTATATATAAAACAAGGTATATAGATATATAAACAAGATCTCACCATATCCATAGCTCTATCATAGATGTATTCATCCAATCATAATGAAACAACTCCAAAATATCTTGTATAAATATTTGGTTATCATATGATTCGCCTATAGCATCCACCAGAATAGAAATATTTATAGGATAATTTGGGTCATGTTCGCCTATCCATACTGCCATACCCTTACAATTAGGACCTAACGAGTCATATAGGTCCCTTGGAAGCCAATTAGGTACTTCAGGAAGAGGTGGAGGTGGAGGCAGAGTTTTAGCGGGTTTCTTCCTTTTGACTTGTATATATAACTTCAGATCAATTGACTAGCTTATATATACACACTAATAAATTAACATAATGTAAATTTACCATAAAATATCAGTATAGACGGCATCTGCTTCGGGCCACAATATCACTCCCCCTTCTACTTCACCAAGCGTTTCAAAATCTGGGTGGGCATATGGCAATGGATGATGCCTCCACGGGTGGAGTACAAGTCTTGGGTTCACACAAACCGCACCAACTGGAACTAGAGATTCATGAAACATGCCCCCTAGAAGGGGTGGGTAAGCCTCAGCCTCTGCAATGATAAATTATTTGCTTTTTAGATGGAATGTCTTCAACCCCTACAAATTTACGTAAAATATGTTATATACATATATACATAAACATATCATCTTGAAAAGACTAGCTATTATTTCATAAAAATACTTACAGTGGATGTGCTAGGTGGTGGGTCTACAGGATTACTCCCAACCACCTCTACAGTAGGAGAAGAGTGGCACACCACAGGTACTATATGAGTGGCAGTCTAAGATGCCTACCACTTGCTCATTGCTTCATAGAGTCTCTTATTAAGTGCTTTCTCGACTCTCCTATCAATTAACTCATCTACCTATACATGGATAAAAGAAACACTAGCTTTTGATTATTGAATTCCCTTTTGCAATAATATTCTAAAAAAAGAATAGGTTACCTCAGCTTTTGAAAATCCCGCTTTTGGGGCATGTTTGTGATGTGATGGCCCAAAGAACGTTTTTATACCCACACCAGCGCCTGCACCCCTAACACATCTGGGATGCTCTGGGTTATCAAGAGTAATTGTCAATTCATCCCTTGTGCCCTCAAGGATGAAATTGCCTTGCTTCCTCTACTCGTGAAGCTCTCTCTAATCGTTAATAGAAATTGGTGAGTAAACATAATAATCAATATTGATTGCTCTGAGAATTGAATTTTACCATTTTTGCAGTCGCCTCAGCAGTTGTGGGTTTGGTTATATCTCCTTTCTTGTTTTGTCTCACAGCTATCCACACAGCATGGCAAGGCAGAGGTGGGGGAGTAGCAGTAGAGGACTCCCCAGTCTCCTGAGTAGTCATAGACTCAGCAGCAACAGCAACCTGTAGTCTTTGGTGAATGCCTGCATAGCCTTTTGGACCCATCGTGTGGTCATGCACATTCAATGCACGTCTTACTCTTTGAGCATCATTCATAGCCTTGTTAGTAAGCACATTGATTTGGTTAGTAACACTAAAGGTCAATCTTGAATAGGTGAATACATAAGAATGTATATTAATTAAATTGGGAGTGGCGCTTAATACCTTGAATTCATCAGTTTTTCTTTTGGGAACAAACTCCTCCCATTAATTGGGGTCTAGGTAGTTCCATTGCTCAGTGGCTGACTTCTTCCTCTTCTCAGCATCTCGTATGTAATCTCGGGTGAGATTTGTTCTATAATTCCTTAGGACCCTCCCACAGCACTGCATCAAGCATTTACGATACAGGATTTCATCCAGTTCAAATATACTCTACAAAATCGAATTACTTTTAATTAGTATCCTAAAAATTAGTAATCTGCAAAATAGAATTGCAAATAATAATAACTCACGCATAGTTCCTTCCATACTAAGTCTTTCTTCCCCTTAGGAACTTTATTCCAAGATTCTACATTAGGACTACAATAGCTACAAGTAAGAACCCTAAGATATAAAATAAACGAGTTGCAGTTCACTCCAATTGGATTTCCTACATGATCAAAATCCACAGCCAGTTTGGGTCCATTGCCACTTTATTGTAGTAACTTGTTCATCATAGTGATGCCCCTCACTTTTTCAAAAAAAAAATTGTTGCTCATCAAGTGCCCCAAGTTCTTCAAGGGGTACATCATCAACCTAAAATTTGACAAAAAAAACACACTTACAGGGTATAACTATAAATGGACATATAGATAGAAATATAGGATATATTAAAAACTTACATTGGCAGGAACCGCATTCATATCCTCACCCTCACGGTAATCATCATCACGGTCATCATACTCATGCTCAGCCATCTGAAAGTGTCATTAAAAAATCAAACATTTAACATTTAACATTTAACATAACTAGAAGATAATAAAACATTGTAAAGTTCACATTCAGAAAAATAAAACATATAAAAAAATAAAAACATGCCTCTAATACTCTGATCTTTTATCAATTAACATTCCTTTGGTGCGATCTCCGCGCACATACAAGTCATCATTAGCTTCAATATTTGTTGTTGGCAACCCAACTGAGAATGGATTGGAGTCATCATACTTTTCACAGTACTCTTCTTCATCTATAGGACCTTCAATGAACTATCTTTTACCATTAAGAACAACAGACCATTTCTCATTTGTAGCATCATCGATATAAAATACTTGTTTTGCCTGTGATGCCAATATGAATGGTTCACCCTTCTTGCCAATCTTTTTAAAGTTCACTAATTTGAAACCTAATTCATCCACTATAACTCCTTTGGTATTATCAACCCAATTATATTTAAAGAGTGGAATTCTGAAATCTACGTAGTCAAACTCCCATATGTCTTCAATGACACCGTAATATGACATTTTAGCTTCACGTGGACTCTTATCCTTTGCACTTACAAAAAAACAATGAAGACGATTGAAGGGTGACCCCACTGTTTTGGACGACGTTGTTATCATCTTGACGCTTTGTGTAATATGAGAACCCATTTATGTCAAACCCTTCATAACACATAACATTCAATTTTGGTTTGAAGGCAAGGCATTTGATAGTTTCAGCAAGATCATTTGGTGTTTGAGATAGTTGATGTAAGACTTTATCTTCAAACCACTTAATAAATGTCTTGTTATGCTCACTAGCAAACCACATTGAATTGGCAATTGAGGATATTGTTTCTTGATAAAATTGGTATGTTCCTTGATATAAACACTCACTTCATCGATGTTGTGTAAAATATACAAGTGACCTTGTTCCAACTGCTCACGGCTGATTACTTTCATCCGTGATCCCAAAATTTCTTTGCCAGAATACTCCTCAATATTCTTGTCATTAACAGGAGCGTCATTACCACTGAGAAAATCATTGAAAAAATCCATAACCTCTCTCGGCACATAACCCTCAATAATACTCCCTTCAGGTCAATAATGGCTTCGAACATCACCTTTTAAAATGCTCATGTATCGTTCAAAGGGATACATCCAATGCAAGAAAATTGGTCCCAACATTTTTGCTTCCCTAGTCAAGTGGACAACAAGATGTACCATGATATCAAAGAACGAAGGAGCAAAATACATCTCAAGTTGACATAGGGTAACAACCACTTCTCTCTGCAATTTATCGAGAGTATCAGGGTCAATAACTTTGCTGCACAGACTATTGAAAAAGAAACAAAGCCTGGTGATTGCAAACCTTACATGCTTTGGCAATATAGATCGAATTGCCACGGGCAATATTTGTTTCATTAGAGTGTGACAATTATGAGATTTAAGACCTATCAACTTTAGATATTTATTTGATACCAATCTAAGGATGTTGGATGAGTAACCATGTGGCACCTTAACATTTACCAAGCAATCGCAAAAAGCTTTCTTCTTCTTTCTAGACAATGTGTAACAAGCAGGAGGTAAGTATGTTCTCTGATTGCTACTAACTACTTCTGTTAATTTTGTCCTTATTCCCATTTCACGTAGGTCCATTCTAGATTTTATCCCATCTTTAGTCTTACCTAGTATATTCAACAGAGTACCAATGACGCTATCACTGACATTTTTCTCAACGTGCATGACATCGATACAATGCCTGACTGCCAAAGAACTCCAATAAGGAATATCCCAAAATATTGACTTCTTATTAAATAAAGATTTGTCACTCCATGTGGCCATGGTACATTGTGATCTCTTACCAAATTCATTGACAAAGTCTTTTACTCTTTCATAAATAACCTCCCCTGGTATAGGTTTAGGTGCACTCTATTCTGCATTTCGTCCATTGAATGATTTGCACAACCTACAATACGGATGGAATTGTAGAAGAAACCTTCGATGACCAAGATATATATAGTCTTGTCTCCATGTTTTAGTCGTATTGAATCAGTGTTATCTTCACATATAGGACACGCTTTCGATCCTTTGACACTATATCCAGACAAATTCTCATATGTTGGAAAGTCATTAACAATGCAAAACAACATAGTGTGCAAACGAAATGTCTCTCTTCATGAAGCATTATAGGCCATCACACCTTCACCCCAGAGTTTCGTTAAGTCATCAATCAGAGGTTCAAGATAAATGTTGATATCATTTCCATGTTGTTTAGGGCCCGATATCAACAACAACAACATAACGTACTTATTTTTCATACACGACTAAGGAGGAAGATTGTATATAACAAGCATAACTGGCCAAGTGCTATGTTGGCTGCTCAATGTCCTGTATGGATTCATCCCATCTATACAAAGCCCAAGTCTTAGATTCCTGACTTCTTCACCAAATTTAGGGTACAATAAATCAATTTTCTTCTACTGTGGGGAATCAGACGCATGCCATAGGATCCCATCATTATTTTTCTTAACATCTGCATACCACCTCAAATTCTTCACATCTATCGGATTGGCAAACAAGCATTAAAACCGTGATATTATAGGTAGATACC
This sequence comes from Alisma plantago-aquatica, assembly GCA_963693085.1. Classification (NCBI taxonomy): domain Eukaryota; kingdom Viridiplantae; phylum Streptophyta; class Magnoliopsida; order Alismatales; family Alismataceae; genus Alisma; species Alisma plantago-aquatica. Next base: position 714,986,599 of record OY856409.1, on the reverse strand, counting down.
ACATCACCTTGGCAGGAGAACCAATTTTGGATGCCCCTGAAGTCATCATTTTATACCTTGACGCACCATATTTTGGACAATCTTTCAAATCCACATAGTCCTTTTGAAATAATACACAATCATTTGTACATGTGTGTATCTTCTTGGCCTCCATTCCCATTGGGAACAACAATTTCTTTAATTGGTATGTTGAGATTGGAAGCTCGTTTCCTTCAGGAAGAATTTCTTTCAACAAAGACAACAATGACATAAAGCTTTTGTCGCTCCATCTATTATTAGCTTTTAGCTTATACAATATCAACACAGCGCTAAGCTTTGTAAACTTAGTACAACATATGTATAACGGTATCTCAGCATCATTCACAATGTTTCTAAACATGGGAGGTGGATCAGTGTGCTCTACCCCACAACTATCCAGCATCACATCAATGATGTCTACTGGAACTGGTTCGTTCACATCTATGTCATCAAAAGCAATTTCTTCTTCCACACAAGCACTGCTATCGATATCCACTGATTTCAGGTTTGAAATCTCTCCATGCCAGTGCCATTTTGTATAGCCTTGTACAATCCTATTGCACAAGACATGACTTTTGATTTTGTCACCAGTGTTGACTTTCAAGTTGTTACCGCAATGCCTACATGGATAGTAGAACCTATCTCCAGGTTGTTTCCTATGTTCCTCAACAAATCTAATAAATTGATCAAGACCAGAAATAAACTCTGGGGTGCAGCGATTTGCAATGGACATCCATGATCTATCCATTCTATGATCAAAGAGAAAAAAAGTATATATTAGGGTTGACGGTGTTATATATGATAAATGTGTACCACCTATCCCATTCTTGATCACCTAATCTCACTAGTAAGTGTATAATGTGTATTCAATTTTCAAGAAATTTTGGCAGCATTTCCCAACAGTTCTCCAAGTACACCGATGTACATGGGCAAATGTCCACCGACATATGTACTTAGAGAACAAATGGGGAATTGCTTATGAAACATCATGAAAACCAAATACACATTATACACTTACATCCTAAGTGAGATTAGGTGTTCAAGAACAGTCCCAAGCTGGGGACTATCCAAGATTTACTCCTAATGAGTAAATCTCAGACGGGTTTCTAGGCCAAAAAAATACATGTATATATGTTGTCATTCATATACCTACAAGCATAGTATCATCATTCATATCCTAGGTTTTGTGTAACATTATTTAATTCAATTCATTATTCCATTTGGATAAGTTCATTCATTCATCATTAACCCAAATCAATCATAATCAACTACACAATTTTGAAGAACAATTATATATTGAAATAATTTAAATCAATCACTAACAAGAGAGAAAGAAAGAAAGAACAATTTATTAAATTCATTCATCATTAACCCTAGTTAATCATTATTTATCAACTACACAATTTTAGAGAACAAATTATATATTGAACTAAGTTCATTCATTCCTCGTTTAAGCCTTATTAATCAA